>JASJOG010000146.1:0-600000 GCA_030142905.1 Heliopora coerulea
TCTAAATTCAAAGCGCAAAACTGTCATTTTGCCTAAATTTTCATTTCATCTTTTCTCCAAACCTTTGAAATGGTTCAAAAGTCGTCAAAATCCGTGGGTTACCAACCCATTACTTCTTTGTAGAACTTTTCGATCGCTAAAATACTTTCGGAAGGTTAGTCTGAAAATACTGAAATGATTGCCAAATTAGTCTAAAATTCCATATTTTCTCATTTCAGAACGTTCAAAACCATAGAAAAATCATCAAAAACCATGGGTTAACTGTTTGTCTAAATTCCCATATTTTCACATTTCAGAACTTTCAAAATCATAGAAAAATCATCAATCGGTTAACCTGCATACTTGTTGAGCCAACTTTCCCAATCTCAAAAAATTTTAATCTAAATGATTCAAGTGCCAAACTATTTTATTTTGTCTAAATGTTAATATGGTCACCTTATTTCGGATCTTCGAAATCGTTGAAATATTGTCAGTAACCCGTCGGTTACCACTTTACTTTTATGCTATAAGTTTTCGACCTCCAAACCTCTTTACAATTTACATCCAAGTCGACTCAAATTAGCTTAATACCGTTCAGTCAATTCTTTTATTTTTCCGGGTGTAAAATTTTCAAAATCGCGCAAAACCATGAGTAAACCTCTTTCCTTTTACTACCTCAATCTTTCAACATCTGAAATTGTTTAAACGCAAGTCTAAAACGACCAAAACATGCCGAACTACGTTACTTCGTCTAAATTTTTAGAATTTACTTTGAAACTTTCAAAATCTCAAAAAACCCTTCAGCAACAATAGTTCCTTCAAGATCAACATCTTTACCTTTGGCATGATTTTAGACTTCTGAAACAAATTGAAAATTTCAGTCCAATTCAAACGAAGGCTATCATTTTGTCAAGTTTCATAATTTCATCTTTCCAAACTTTTTATATGGTCGAAAATTCGTCAAAAAATTGGTTTGCTAAACCCATGAATATTTTTGTAGTATCTTTCTGGCTCCAAACAAATTTTAAAACCATGGTCCACTCGTTTACTTTGAAGTTAAACTTTTCGACCTAAAAATTCTCCAAAATTTCCCTTTGAAAAGAAATGCGTGCCACAGTTTTTTTCCCCCTAGCTTACCTCGATAGGTTTAAATTAGGGGAAAGATCGTGAAAATTCGTGGGTACACCCTTTTATGGGCGAAATTGTTCCACCTCCAAAAGCCACGGAAATTTTAGGATAAACTATTTGAACCTAGGAACTATAGTCATATATGACAGGTATTCTTTTACTACAGTAAATTTCCCCCGACCTACTAAAATCGTCAAAATTTGGCTTGAAATATGTCAAGAGCCAAGCTACGTTATTTAGGCTTAGTTCACGTATTTTGAACAAGTATCGAAAATTTTAGTGATCAGAAAATGGTTAAAAACCGTGGGCGTTGTTGCCCTCTTTACTTTTCAGCCAAATTTTCCCACAAGTTTTAACAGACATTATCCATTGCCTGCTGATAACTTAAGTATAAAACGAAGCATACTCCAAATAGTGAAATCTTGGAACTCAAGATTTGAGGAAAAACAATATATAAACCTTCGCTAGTTTTTAGTCTGAAGATGAATTTGAAATAAATTCGAATTATCACTGAATTACCTAGTTTTCGTCTTGTTTTTCTTAAATCTCGAGTTCCAAGATGTCACTATTCGGAGTACGCTTCGTTTTTAGCAGACATTGATCACGAACTTTCTCTCCCAAAACTCATCAAAATTTCAGGCTAAAATGTCCGAAAATAACCACCAAATTACTCTACATTGCTTAATTTGGAGCTCATCTCTTAAAGTTAGGAAGAAAAAATCAAAAACAATCCATTGAGAACTTTAGTTTTCGCCAAACTTTTAGACCTCCGAAACTAACCAAAATCGCCCCAAAAACAATTTGAAGGCGTGCAGAAAAATGGGGCAAGTCGATCACGTTTCAGGAGTGACTTCGCGTGTACACAATTTGTTACATGTACATTATGCAGACCTTGTAGATCAAGGCCATTTGCAACTATCATATGCACAAGGCGTTTATCGCTTCGTCTGCGCGGGTATTAGAGGTCACGCAGTTGCTACTGCATCGCACCCACCCTTAGAAATCTATTTTGATTGATCTAGCGCGTTGCTTGATGGTGGCGATTAAACCAACATAGAAGTCTTCGATTGATTCGTTTATCGCCGGGGAGTAACAGTATGCATGGGAAAGGAGGGATTCTAATATCGTATTCGTTTATCGAGATTGCTTTGTGTCAAGTCTGACGTTTCGGTTTCCTGTACGGAGACAATAATCTGGATGAACGAAATACATGTACATCTGCAAAATCCGAGTTCAAACCTTTTACTGAAAGAGTGATTCTGCGACCATTTTATCAGATAACCTTGGGGGTTAGGATTAGGGCTTCTGAGGCGCTGTTCTTGGTGGCAGTTTTAACCGCTAACCCGTTGAGCCCAAGAATGCGCACTTTATTATAGACTGTAACGCCGAACGGTTTGATTGTGCTACGCGGGCATGGCTCAGAACAAGAGGAAAAAACGTATCGAGACAAAAATACTTCCCAATTAGCACTCTTCTGCTCAAAAGCGAACTTTATTAACTCTACCGAACGCCGGTCAAATCAGGGGAAACGTCTCGAAGAGTTGAATCTTGAAACCGAGGTAAAATGCACTTCACAGGAAAGCTAAAAAGGGAAATCGCGCAGGACTGGTAAGCAAAGACCGAGTATATGAATGTTTGTGAAATCAATGAAAACTGAAATATCAAACAATGAAGATTTACTTTAACGTTAGGGTGTCAAGTTAAGGATGGGTAGAGTAATCAAAATTCATTGAAAAATGGAAAAAGGTAGTGTTCACTCGATGACATGATCATCGAAGAAACTCCATCCACGAAAGTTGAGCCAAGACGAATAATCTTGTTCAAAATATGTAGTCCGATGTCGCTCGGACTGACTTTAGTTATTCGACCGCTAAAGCCAACCTACAGGCTGCCACCAATGCCTCCCAACAAAACTCGACGTCGTCGGGGCCTTACATCAAATGCGATCCGGGGTTTAGATAATCGGCGCGACCGTATCAATAGAAAGTAAAAAAAAATTAATCCCGACGTCAAGGCATTAGCAGCCAATGTAAATCTCCATGGCAAAGTTGATACAGACGTAAAACACAGGACACTCTAGGTGAGGGCTGAACCATCCATAGAATTGAGCAGATAGGCCGCCATCAATACGCCATTCCATCCACGGAGATGAAGTTACCCGCCCCACGTTTACCCTTCATGCCGTTATTTGACTCAAAGTCAGCTTGTGGTTATAGCGCCACCGATTCGCTTTTCCGTAGTCGAATTTAGTGAAGAACAGGGGGAACCACGTGAAGGTATCGACTTCCCTGGGACTACTCCTGGCACACTTGGGCTATTTACGCCAGCCAGTAGACCTCCTGCAGCAGGAGCGGTACACAACCTGTTCGTCCCTTCTCCCCCCAAAAAGAGGTGTGTATTTTTTCATGTGAATACACAAACATATGCATACGTATACCTGCCTAGCATACCTAACCTACCTACCTACCATTCTATTAATCTATCAAACTATCTCTATCCATGTTATATACATGTATATATAACATCCCGGGTGCGCATCTGCAATCTCCGAAAACAAAGGCAAGCAGATGCAAAAAACAAAGCGAGCATATTACGATAAAGCACACAGAAAAACTGACAGCACACAGTGTGCTGTCAGTAAACCTTTATGGTTTCCTGACAGCACTATTTTTTATCTTTTTATTTAAACCTAACCTATTTGTAGAAATATTAGATACATTTTTGCCTGAAAAATTAAATAAATTATACTAGTATGTTCAAATGTTAAGTCGGGCTTTCCATTGTCTTTAAACGCTTCAAAATGTGTTTCAGTTCTGATTTAGAAAACTGTTTCCATAATTTGTGAAGGTTGTTCGAAGTTTCGTCTTCCAAATGTAACCGCCTTTATTCTTCAGACATAAAGGTTTTTGGCATCAACTATTGTACCTTTGTAGACAAGAATTTCTAATTTGAATTCAATTCTCTCCTCAGTCGGAACCAAGTCAGGTTTGATCAGAACAGCTGATGTAATCATTCTTCGACCTAAATAATAATAGAATCAACACAGTTTTCAACTTCTTATTGTTGAATGACTTCACCGAGCGCGATGCTGACGCCAAAGAACACATCTTTGTCTTGACGCTGTCACTTGCAATCAAACTCTATAATAACAAAGTGCAGTGGAGAGCACAGATCGCTTCTATTTAACAAACAGAAGATTCCTTGAGCATCTCCGTGGTGTGATAGAAATGTGAATAACGTGATTTCAACTGGAAAAATGCTCAGTGAAAACACGAGGCATAGCCGAGTGACGTCATCCATGTCTCTGAACTCTGAGGGGGAAGTGAGGCTCGTCCAGTCAGAGAGTGCCCATTTCGTGTGTTGTTTTATAAATATATACAATAATTATAGAAGCATCCTGGTTCAGCAGTTGCCAACATACAGTAGGCCTCTTGTGCTATCAGAAACATTGAAACAGACATAATTTAACAATACAATTTATAACTGAATTGGTATCTCACCTTCTTTTGTTTGCCTTATTTGCATTTCAAGAATTTGTTCAGAGTAAGATTTTCTGTCTGTCTCAATGTTATTTCATCATCTTTCTCATCATCACATGTTTGCCAGAACCACTTTAATGTAGCCAAATCCTTCCTCTTTTCTAAATAAAAATGCGTAAATTTAAGGCTACAGTAACTTAACATGTCTGCTAAAAGAAATTTTTCTTTCTTTTTTTCCCTGGTCAAACAATGAATTGATTTACATCTTAAAAAGCAAAATTCAGCCTCCTAGCTGAAATGCAAACAATGGTACTTAATAAAGACAAAACAAAAAAAAACCCAACAACAACAAAAAAAAATCCCATCAAGAACCAGCTCCTCCAATAGTCAATCCAAATATGAATCAAATCTTCAAAAAATATTGACTTTATTTAAAAACTTTAAAAAGACAATATTTCATGGCACAGCCCCTTATCATATATATATATATTTAACTGCAGATATGATATTGCATTCCCGGTGTGCACTCTAATTACAGCTACAAAAATATTAATATAGACTGACATAGCCATGCTAAATCTAATAAGATAATATAAAAAAATTCATAAAGAAATCAGCATTAAGTCTTTCCCAGTGGGATAATGCTCCTATTAATTTACCATGGCTAACAACAGACAATTTTACTTGTCAGAGGAAAAGCTCACAACAACAAAGAGTTTCTTTCATTCCTTCATACTAAACATGCACAATAGGCCATAACAGATAAAATTTTGCACCATAGTTTTCAACAACTTGGCATCTCACCTGTATTTCACAGTCTTGCACATGCTTCAAAATTTTTGTTAATATCAAATTCTCCACAAACCTGGTGTCTCAAGTACATTTTGTCTTGTACGTGTTCCAAGACGGTTCTAAGTCACATTTTCCAAAAGGCCTGGTATCTCTAATACTTTATTTCACAACCTTTTACACTTTCAGTTTTCTGTAGCCATATATTAATTTCAATTTCATTGCTTGGAGCTACAGAGGCACAATATGTTGTAACAGATAAAATTCAACAATAAATTTAAGTCATTTTCAGTCACTTTGCATCTCACCTTTAATTCACTGTATTGTTTGTGTTCCAAGGATATGTTCACATCACATTCACCACAAGCTTTTTCTTTCACATTCTTCATTTTATTGTCTTGTATGCATTCCAAGACTTTGTTCTAAGTCCCCTCTTCCACAAGCCTGGTGTCTCTAATACTTTATTTCACCATCTTTCAAATTCTCTGTTTTCCGTAGCCATCTATGTTAACACAGTGATATGCCTAAGTCTCAGTTCCTAAACAGAAATAAGAAAATATTCTCAAGATTAACTTAAGAACTGCAAAACACATTCACAAATTGATTAATTTGGTTGATGATTTTAAATTGGAATTCAACCACACTACTCAATGCACAGTTTCATGGCAAATATATGAAAAATCCTCTGAACTTTTTCTGCCACTCAAAATATGGCACTGACTTTACTTAGATATAGGCATCTTTGGGAACTGTGTATACATTTTTTTCAACTCTTCAGTGCTTTCCAGACTACTCAGTATTCAAGACATGGCTGGCAGCCCACTTGGGAATGTTACCCTTGTTAATGCATAACTGGAATCACCAAAGGCATACATGGAGTTTATATAACAATAATAATAATAATGTCTTTATCTAAACTGATAAAACCGGTTAGTCAATCATAATAAATTGACTGGTATTAATTGGTGACCAGTGAAATAAAATACAATTTTACAATACACAAAATAAACTCTATTATAATAAAAAAAAAAAAAGGACTGAAATGTAATCTACCACACGTTGATAAAAATCTCTCACATTGTATGACCCTTACAGTGACAAAACATTTCTTGGGAGAAAATAAAAAATAAACCAGGAATCCAAATGAGTTAAGTGTGTCCTTCATGCAGACTGGTGCAGTTACCCTGAGACACACCTACAGTATATGTGGAGCCAATATTTCTCCCTTTGAACGAACATCTGCCTAAGAGGCCCTTAGAGATACAGCTGACAGAATTTATCACAAAAGTGCATCCTCTTTCTCTCCCAATATGAACCTTGGGATCAATTTATGCCTCGCACACACCATCAAGTTTTCCTTGACAAGTTTAATTTGCTTGTGTGTACAATATAAATTGGCAGGTTTTCCTAGAGAAGTCGCCCTTTCTAAGACCTGGCATGACCAGCTTGTAAGCAATGCTCTTTGTCAAGAAAAAATAGTCAAGGAAAATTTGGTCCTATGTATTGTCGCCCCCATCAAATCCGAACGTCGTCCTCCAGAATGAACATTGCTCCTTCGAATTTCTGGACAACGACTAGTCCCTGCCTTAATGTCTAACTACAGCAACTGGTAAAAGAGAACTTACACCAGCCACGAACCTAAGAAAGGCTGCTTGAAATAGCAATATCAAAATTCTTTTCTGTATGTCTTTTTGTTATGAACGCAGAGGTTTGTGTCCACACGTGTCCACACGTGTCAGGGTCAAGAACTTGCTTCAGAAGTCTCTCGTTAAGTTCTCCTTGTCCAACAATTCCTTCAGTTTTCCACTCAAAAAGTAACAGCTGACCAACACATGTTGTTGCTATATTGCAAATTTACCGTGGTCTTCAAATTTCATACCAAAATTCACAAAAAACAAAAACATCTCAGCAGTCGAAGTTAAACCTTTACCGTTTAACTCGTGTACTAAAATTTGAAATTACTATATTCCTTGTGATTGGTCAATACTGATCACATGTGAAAGAGCGCGGAATTTGAAAAAGCACCCTGGGACGAGTAAACATTTTTAAAATGGTGAACTTACCAGTTATTATTTTTAAAAAGGTTGCAATTTTCGGAAGACAAGATTTTCATTTTAAAAAACAGTAAACCCAGGAGAGCATATATCTCCCGTCTCTCTATCCATAGTCTATCACACCGATAAAAACTTTGATTTTCTCCATGTCGTTTAAAGGATTGGGGAGAGTATGTAAAATTATTTCTTTAAATACTTTCTGCGCTCCTTTGAAATCAGTTTTGTTGTTGAGAAATCATCCAAAACCTTGGATGTCTCGAACTGGAAAGGGTTAAACTTAAACTTCAATAATTTAATCTGAAACCCTGTCCAGTATTTCAATTAACTACGTAATTCATTGTAGCATGTTAGCCCTCATCCACGCCTATTCGTTTACGTTTGAAAATACAAATTTTTCTTTGCGGATTGTCTTTCCGTCCACACGTATCTGGCAAATACGGTCACCCAAAACAGAACTTTTCAAAAACGCTTCCCAGAGTGGAAATTTTTGAAAATCCGTAAATAACTGCAACAGTTAAATCACGTACTATATAGCCAGGTAAAAATTAAGCGCAATCTAAATCGAAAATTAGTTGGGTTAACGTCAAACTAGTCGATGAACCACTGAAGAAGTACTTGCGCGTGATACATTGTACCTCCGATCAGTGGCGTAACCAGGTCCGCGTTGTTGGATGAGTACGTAATCGAAGATCTACCGACAAACTATGTGAAACATGCTCTTGTAGTCTACGTCATTACTGTGTCCATTTACTTCATGGACAGAGTGGTGACGTAGATCTGTCACACGAATTCCACTCGAGTGCCATTTTCTTTACTCTTGTTCAGTTTTCAAATTAAGAAGTCAACAGTTCATACAAAAACATTGCAACAAAAGCGAGAGAAAATTAAGATAAGCTCAAAATAACAACTTTAATAATTCATGTCACTGAAGTGAATTAGTAATTCGAAAAACTTAAGTAGAAATCGTCGGAATCTTTTTAAGTAGTTAGAAGGAAGTTCGTGTATAAATGTTTGTTACTGGACAATAAAGAAGATAGTATATCCCTTTGCTATTTCGACAATGATGTACTGATGGACTTGGAATGATCATGGCCGGGGTGCACAATCCCGCCCACCCCCACTATTGGGTATGTCAATGCTTCCGTGAAAACACGGACAGAACCTGAAGCAAGTTTCGTGTATCTGAAGACGAGAATGAGGAACAGGGGCAGCCTGTTTCTCGTTAAGCAGGTTAAAAGGATTTCCCGGAACAATCACGCAATCTTCGTATCCGTTCTAACAATAAAGAAGTATGTTCACGCTGATTTTACCAGAGAAGAAAATATGAGAATCAAGAAGAATTGGAAACGGCAAAGCAAGGAAGTTCATTTAGTTTTTTCCTTGAGCAAAGGGAAAGCAGTTTTCGAAATCCTTCTCTGAAATTTCTATCCATGAAGACGTAGATTACTGGATTTATACAGGCATTTAAAAAGGCCAGTGATCCCACAACAAGTAATAACGGCATGTTGGCTTCAGTCTTTACGACACCAAGCATTGTGAGCAGGAAGTACACTTGGTTGGGCAGCCATCCCAGGATGAGCGTAAGAGAGGCAACAGCTGTCATAATAGTAACTCGCTTTAGTATCACATTTCTGTGATTATTCAACGAATTGTCATTCAATGTTTGGCACCTGGTCAGATTAATCTGGGAACATGGACGTCTGACTCTGCCTCGGAAGGAAATGAATATATGTGAGTAGCAAAATATAACAATAGAAGAAGGGAAAACTACGTGACCGAAGAACATTAAGATAGCCAAAGTCCACGAAGTAGTTTTGCTTGTTCCGTCAGTCCATTTACAAACAGGCGACGTTGTGTTAGTTGCCTCCACTCCAGTGACTCTAGGGACAACAAGACCTTCAGTTGCGAACCCGGCCAACCAGCATAACGGGATGACGTACTTCATTATTACGGCGCCATTCTTTCGTTTATAGCGTGCAGGTTTGACAACTGCAAACCAGCGCTCCACAGCCAAAGCCAGACAAGTATACATAGAGGTTATTCCCAACGAAAATGGAATATAATGGCTCCAGATGATGCGACAGTAGATCTCTCGAGCGAGATAGCCAGTTGGTACGGAATAGGCGTCTGGTTCTAGCACAAATTTCGGAGACACAAACAATGAAATTGCGGTCAAGATGTCGACAATGACCAAGTTAAGGATACACTGGTTGTGGGGTTTTTTCAGCTAATCTTTATGACGAACAAAAACTAGAAAGGCCAAGACGTTCTCGATCAAAGCAAATGAGGCTATCAGAGCAAAAATCACTTCGGTAACTACTCTGACGTCGCTTTGTGTGCTATTCGGATCAGTCATCTTTTAAAGAATTACTTTCCCCTTTGCTACCGCACGGATAAATGTTTCCGCGGTGTGCGTCCAGTGGCTCATATACAGGATACACTCCTTGTGTTGAAATAATGACGGATAAAAACGTCTAAAAATGCACGTCAATCATAATAAGAATACTCAAGCAGGTGCGACCGAGCTGTTCTTACTAAACATTGAGGAATGTCTTCTTTAAATGCACTGCACGGGGAACTTCGCTCAGATATTTTGAGTATATTAATGGCTGAGTCTCACGACAGTTTCAAAACAGATATTGAGGCTGTACTTTGGTGAGTAGTATAAGTAATGATAGTACTGGTAACGACAAAATATAATTCGTAAAATGTGCCTTCTGACTGGCAGTTAGCCAAGTTTTTATCATCCGGTTCAGCTGAAGATAAAGAAATACAGAGATGTTCCGCTTCGTACACGTTCCTGGCAGTGGCGCACCCAAGAGAGCGGCTTAGGAGGCTTAAGCCCCTCCCTTAGCAGCCACATAAAGATGTCTGTTTGCGTCCACGGAAAAAAATTAAAATTAAAAATTTAACGTAAAATCAAAAGCAAACCACATGGATAGTACGATACCTCTGACAGACGACCGTGAAATACTATAATTTCCTCTGTCACCTTACTAAGGACTGGCAAAGTCTTAACATTTCTAGCCCTCCCCTTACAAAAATCCTGGCTGGGTTGTTGGTCCCTGGTAAGATATAGGATTAAGGTTTGGGTTAAGATTGGTTTACATGGAGAGTGATTTATATCAGAACTACACCCAGCACATATTAAAATTTAAACAACTTCAAAATCCGTTTCAACAGTTGCTGATAAGGGGTACGTAAGAGACTTCGAGAAAAAGCAAGGGGCTACCTGTTTTCCTGCGTGTACTGTTTGTACTGTATAACTGAATGTGTAAGACCAAGAATGTAAATAACGTCGAAAGGGGATGACTAACTCTAATGTCACTGTTATAAATTTAATTTCGCGGCCTTTCCGACATAGGCACAAGGCATAAAAAAACCCCAACATACAGGTTAAAACAAAGCACAAATATTAAATGGTGATATTTCGAGTTTATTCGGGAATCATAGTCTTGCCATGTTACACACTAAATACTACGGTCTTTGAACAGATAGCAATGCCAGTAACATCGAAAGAAAATCTGTTTCCACATAATAGGAAGGAAGTTTTTCTAAATGGGTTACAAACTGGGTGATATCATGGGAAGTAAGAACCTATTTTGAGGAATTAGTCGTATTTATAGGTAGTGCTACTCTGGTTTGGTGGCCAGCGAAAGGTACATACAACAGAGGTGGATTCAGCCTTTATCATGACAGGTTCCAAGCACCAAAAGGGAAATTCTTCTAGGGGGGTCTAGGGGCATGCTCCCGCAGGAAATTTTGAAACCTGAAGTCTCTGAGATGCCATCTCCTGCATTATAGGGGCAACTTTATATACAACTGGCTTGCTTGCAAAAAGCCACAAAAGGTTCCTCAAAACATAACACATTATCAACTTGTAGAGCAAAATTTATTTTTATTCTGTTTTTCATATTATGAAAAATAATAAAAATATAATTGGTCAGGTATTAGCCATTAACATGTTACCAGGCTTGACCACGGGGAGGTTCCTGACCTACAAGCCCATAGATGCTCTGAAAAGAGCAGTGTCAATGTACAGAAGATATAAGAAAAAAACAGGGAAAATGTTAATCATCAGAACATAATATGTTTACCATTCTCATTCGTCTGGGATGCCGGGTTGCAAATAAGTAAATAATATCTTCCAAATTCAATTCCATGTCTCTGTGGGTGTACATGAGAGCCAAACCATTTAACCGTTCTTGTCCCATGGTGCTCCTCAAATAACTCTTCAGATTTCGAAGGGAGGAAATTGATCTTTCACATGAGCAAGATGTGACAGGAATTGTGGCCAGAATTTGAAGAATTGTGAAGATATTTGGGAAACAAGCTGGATCAACATCCTTTAAAGTGCTGCTAAGCTTTGCAGGAATGTCTTCAGCTTTTTCTTTCTTCTCATGCCATAACCTTTCCCAAAGATCTAATTCAGCAGACAGTCCAGCAATATTTGGTACATCTTGGTTGTAATGTTGACAGAATTCTTTAACATGAGATTTCCAGGTTGAAGGATTCTTCAACAGAACAGCTGGTACTAAAGAGAAGCCTTTAAAACACAGGTAAGCTTCAATAGGAAAGCGTGATTCCAGTTGGTGTAGAGCATGTGCCAAGAAGACTTGAGTCAGGTTAATTTGGTAGTAATCCTGAGGAGATGATGATGGGCAATTACTTCTATAAATTTGGCACTGAACAGTCCTAGGTCTAGAAGGTTGGATGCCAAATCTTTCAGAAAGTTGGACAGCCTCCTCATAAAGCCTGTTGTGGTGTTGATCAACATGGGCATGCATTTCTTCGAGAGCACCTTTCAGGGTTGAGATTTCTTGTTCAGCAGCCAGGATGTCCATTTCTTCCCTTTGCAGTTCAACTGTTGCAGGTCTTGTAAGCCCAAGGATGTACTTTACTATGACCAATGTTACAATGAACTCAAAAGTAACAGCATTTGTTAAGACCTGTGCATCATCTCTGCTAGTAGAATTCCAATTACCAGCTCCAATAACACCATCACCATCTTTATTCAAAGAGATATCTTCTAAGGTAGCAAATACTGGAAGCAGGAGTTCAACCAGCCTGTCAAGACCATCAAGACGAGCAATCCAACGAGTGCGGCACACATCAATCAAAATTCTGTGATTGCTGTTTGGCAACAGTTCCTTTACCTTCTCAACCAGGTGGTGTTGTCGTTTTGGCGAATTAGTAAAAAATTCAGAAAGCTTTCTGACAGTTCCCATCATATTACGGACCAATGGTAATGTGCAAGAATTAGCAACACAAAGATTCAAGCGATGATTCATGCAATGAACATAAACAGCCTTTGGGAATTGACGTTGGATTAATGTAGATGCACCAACATACCTGCGAGCCATATTCCCTGCACCATCATACGATTGACCCCTGCAGTCATCCATGCTCAAACCAAGGCCAGTAATCGAATTGAGGATAAGATCTTTAATAGCTTCTCCAGTCGTTTCTTCTCCACAAAGGTGAAATCCAACGAACTCTTCTCGTATGATTCCCGAAGAATCAACAAAGCGAAGAACAAGAGAGAGATTTTCCTGGTTGGATACGTCAGCAGCTTCGTCGGCCATTATAGAAAACATTTTACTCGAATTAACTTCGGCGACGATCTTTGACAAAATATAACCTCCCACAGTCTCAATAATCTCGTTCTGTATGGTTTTGGAACGATACGTAGCATTTCGTGGCGCATTCTCCAGATGTTCTCTCAGTTTCTCGTCGCCGCTGTCAATTCGAAGTGCGAGAAGGGCTTGAAAGTTTCCCTGGAGACGTTCGTCGTCAGGGCTATCATCTCTTCTTCCTCGAAGGGGGATGTTGTTTTGGCCACAAAAAATAACGGTCTTGATGATCGATTTTATCCTCTCTCGATTTTCTCTCACCTGAGCTTGCATCTGTTCATTTAACTGCTGATCGATCGGAACAACCTGGTTTCTCATCATCTTGGTGAATTCCTGCATAGCAATCACAGCCGCACTGTGTATTTCCGACTTCCCAGACGAATGAATCTGAAACTTAGTGCATGCAGATGTCCAGAACGTGAGTGGAGATTTAAACAGTCGGTTGAGCTTCGCACCGTTTTTGCCAAACTCCATTCCAAAACAAACGCAGGGTAGACAAAAAGCCCCGTCCAAGTACTTTGAATAAACCAGCCAAGGATTGCGTTCTAACCAATCTGGTTTAAACTTTCGATGTCGACCACCACTTTCCAGTGTCGAAGGAAAATTAAAAAGACGGTCAGGTTTCCAGACGTTCTGAATAAATTTGAATTTATCCGCGTCAGAAAATCGAGCGATGTCTTTGTAAACCAAGCCAATGTCGTATGGCGAACAGTCTTCCTTACGGCAAACCGGGTTTCCTCGAGCGTGAAATACCGCCATCGCTCATGAGTATTTATAAAGCCTGACAGGTTCACGAGCGGTTCACAAAACCTCCGAGGCCAATCAAAGGCAATCTTGACAGGTTCCACTTAATTGGCTAACCAATCATAATGAGGTTTGAGCGGTTCACTTTCTGGTTAACCAATAGTGGAGACGTTTGACAGGTTCCACTTAATTGGCTAACCAATCAGAGGAATTTTAAGCAGATCACGATCAGTTCACATTCGGTTTGCTTCTTGCGCACGGTATTTAATCCGTAGTTCAAGACATTGCCAAAGAAATAACGGGAAAATAATTCCAGTTTTAATAATATTGGGCTTTTCAAGCATAAAAATACCCAAATGATGCAACGGCATTACATGTCCTTTACTTAAATTTTTTAATTAACATTACTTTTTATCAAATTTTGACCGGTTCAATGGAACCCATGGAACTAGTCTGGATCCACCCCTGCATACAAGTTGCTAGAAAACATTTCTTAATTGAAAACTAAAATAGAGTCACCAGATATTTCCCTAGATTTAGGGGTCACCGGATATCTCCCTGATAAATAAAAAATTAAAACAAGGTCACTGGGTATCTCCCTTGAAATAAGGGTCACCAGATATCTCTCCAAGATTACTCCTCGGTCATTACCGTGTTGTAGCAGTAATCTTGGAGAGATATCTGGTGACCCTTATTTCAAGGGAGATACCTAGTGACCTTGTTTTAATTTTTTATTTATCAGGGAGATGTCCGGTGACCCCTAAATCTAGGGAAAACACCTGGTGACTCTATTTTAGTTTTCAATTAAGAAATGTTTTCTAGCAACTTGTATGTACCTTTCGCTGGCCATCAAACCAGAGTAGCACTACCTATAAATACGACTAATAGTTCACCTGGTTGCGAAAAAAGACTTCACTATTTTGAGGAAGTTGTTAAACAGGTGATGTTTAACAACTTCCGACAGTTGTTTGACAGTTGCGAACCAACAGTAGGTTGGAGAGTTCGGGAAATTGCTAGGGAGCGCATGTTTCGCTGTGCGCACTGTTTTTGTTGTGTGATCGTGTAAAGAATGAGAAAGTGAAGAGCATTAAATAACCCTTTTCCGTCTTACAACGAGTACTCTTCTATTTTACTCTGGCTAACGTCAGACGATTTTACTCGTGAAGAGAGACCCTTAGTCGAGAAAGTGTTAAAAAGGGGTAACTAACTCTAATGTCGCGGCAGTAAATTTAATTTCGCCGTACTTCCGAAGTCATATCTTGATACAGTAGCATCCATCAAAGGGAAAAGAAGACCTCAACATAAAGATTAAAACAAGACACAGATATTGAGTGGTGATATTTCGACTTCATTTCGAGGTCACCATCTTACCAAGTTATATACTTAATATTGAGGTCTTTAAACAGATTGCAATGCCAGAAACGTCGTAGGAAACTCTGTCTCAACAAAATTGGTCTGTTGGTGCAATATTGTGTATATATAAGGTTGACGGTATCTATTTTGAGTTTAAAAGGTACTATGCTGACACGTGACAGGAAGGAAGACTTCTTAACTGGATAGCAAACTGGGTGATGTCATCGGAAGGAAGAACCTATTTTGAGGTAGTTGTTAAACAGGTGGTGTTTTGCAATGTTACAGGATGGAGGACTTTAGTTTTATACAGAGTGCTTCTTTAATTTATTTAAAAAATGAAGCAAAATGTTTACAGGAACAGAGCCGGAAGATCTTCGAAACAGTTAAAAGCAAGGTTTTTAACTACTACGAGAAGTTTGAGTAATAAAGAAATTATTGTGAGTTATGTAACTAATCAAATTAGATGTGAAGTCAACGAAAAGTTTCAGGCATGCAGTTTCACTAGAAAAGGTTAAAACCTGGAAAAGTACATGCATGCCTGAATTCAATTACTGGAAATTCTAATATCAATTTAAGAAATGAAGAAGACCATTATCAGTATCAATTAATGGCAAATTTGAAATTTTCATCGAAAATGATGAAAATTTAGCAATTTTCTTTCCCTACACTCTTCGAGGAAGGAATAAAGTTGGGAGTTCAACGAGTGAAGCTTAACTAGCTGTACGATACTGAAAACTTAGCAGGCGAAGATTCACAAAAGTAGTCTCATCGTTAGGCATACTGACGTGTCAAGACTTTGATTATGATACGCATTATGCATTGTGATCAACTCGGAAAATCGTGCTGCTGCTGGAATAACAATCCACCATTAGTTGGGTCAAATCAACGTTACAAAGTATACAGCGGTTAATGAAAATTAGTAACCCGTGTTCGAACCCGAGTCTTCCCGCTCAGTGTTAAGTGAGGTAATGATAAACCGGGGACTGGAAATGTTACACAAGTTTTCCTTTATTAAAGTACTCACGTGACACACGAAGTGGAAGATGTTAAATTTAGGTAGGAGTGTCACTCTTGGATCACGTGCAGGTCAGTGCTCTAATAACATTGTTGACATGGCTTACCAAAATTATGGACATTTATACAAGAGAAACAAGGTGTGTCTTTATCATTGTTTATTGTACTAACATTTTGACAGGATGTTGAACACTTCGATATTAGCATATCATACGGTCATAAATGTGTGCCCTGCATGTAATAACAATAGAAATAACAAAAGATGTAACATGATTAGATGGATTGTAGATATCACCTAAAACCTACAACAGTTCATACGAATAAAAATTATTTACATTTTCTTACAACAATTTTGTTAATATCATTTTCCTAATATTAAGGTAGGCAACTACAAATTAAAAGTACCTGGTATGAAAGAATGATTTCTCATAGAATTCCAAAGCTACCTTAGGTAACGTTGGTAGATTACCTATAATTTTGGTACCAGGACCAGAATGATTTAACAGTTGGAAATAATCAGTGAAATGTTCACATGAGAACCCATTTACACGACACGATCATCGTACGCGATTGTTTGTTCAGGTGTATCCGATTAAATCACTGGAGTCTTGCGGAGATATTGCTACTTCAGTGATCGAATCGAAAGCAGGAATTGTGACATTACGACTACATTACATACCCCAGGAATAACATTCGTATACAACAATGTTATCGTGTAAATTGGCCCCAATAAATTACTACCTTATTATCATTAATTTTTGCGGTCACTTAGTTTCGCGAAATTGAGAGAAGCCCATTTCCTGTCCATATTTTACAGTTGCTGTTAGAGAGTGCATCGGACAAGTACTTTACTCCTTCGTCAGTAATTTTATTCCGAGAGAGGTCTAACTTACTTACTTTACAGTTGCTGTTAGACAGTGAATCGGACAAGTGCTTTACTCCTTCGTCAGTAATTTCATTCCGAGAGAGGTCTAACTTACTTAGTTTACAGTTGCTGTTAGACAGTGCATCGGACAAGTGCTTTACTCCTTCGTCAGTAATTTCATTCCGAGAGAGGTCTAACTTACTTAGTTTACAGTTGTTGTTAGACAGTGCATCGGACAAGTGCTTTACTCCTTCGTCAGTAATTTTATTCCGAGAGAGGTCTAACTTACTTAGTTTACAGTTGCTGTTAGACAGTGAATCGGACAAGTGCTTTACTCCTTTGTCAGTAATTAAATTGTGAGAGACGCCTAACTTACTTAGTTTACAGTTGCTGTTAGACAGTGTACCGGACAAGTGCTTTACTCCTTCGTCAGTAATTTCATTGTCAGAGAGGTCTAACTTACTTAGTTTCCAGTTGCTATTAAAGAGTGCATCGGACAAGTGCTTTACTCCTTCGTCAGTAATTGTATTGTTAGAGAGGCCTAACTTGCTTAGTTTACAGTTGCTGTTAGACAGAGCATCGAACAAGTGCTTTACTCCTTCGTCAGTAATTGTATTGTCAGAGAGGTGTAACTTACTTAGTTTACAGTTGCTGTTAGACAGTGCACCGGACAAGTGCTTTACTCCTTCGTCAGTAATTTTATTCCAAATGAGGTATAACTTACTTAGTTTACAGTTGCTGTTAGACAGTGAATCGGACAAGTTCTTTACTCCTTCGTCAGTAACTTTATTGTAAAAGAGGTTTAACTTACTTAGTTTACAGTTGCTGTTAGACAGTGCACCGGACAAGTGCTTTACTCCTTCGTCAGTAATTTCATTCCAAGAGAGGCCTAACTTACTTAGTTTACAGTTGCTGTCAGACAGTGCACCGGACAAGTGCTTTACTCCTTTGTCAGTAATTTGATTAATACCGAGGTCTAGCTTACTTAGTTTACAGTTGCTGTTAGAGAGTGCATCAGACAAGTGCTTTACTCCTTCGTAAGTAATTTTATTCTCAAGGAGGTCTAACTTACTTAGTTTACAGTTGCTGTTAGACAGTGCACCAGACAAGTGCTTTATTCCTTCGTCAGTAATGCCATTCCTACGGAGGTCTAAAGTACTTAGTTCGTAGTTGCTGTCAGATTTAATACTTGATGAAGATAATCTACGTATGCCAAGCAACTTTCCAATCTGTTTACAACCCAAATCGCCAATATAATTGCGAGGTATTCTGATATCCGAAATTCTTGTACATATTCGTACAAGATTCAGGATTGCTGGACAGTCGGTTGGCAACAGACCACAAAGCCTAAAATCTACCGAAGTACATCCAATCTCATTTAGTTTCGCTTCAACGTTTGGTTTTGTTTCAGAATCGAATGTACGGTACTCAAATATACACTTACTTAATGTTACTGTTAAAATTTTGTCTTTATTAGTCGCCGGCCATTGAGTTAATATACGTAGATTTGAATTCTCACCCTCCATATTTCTCTGGCGTGCTTTGTCACCATTGCAGACAGAAGTCGGGAGGAGGTTGAGAAAAATTTCTATCAATTTTTCTCGCCGTTCAGAAAGAAGGCCAGCCACGAATTGAAGCACTACCTCCCAGGTTCCTACGTCGATGTGACTGGTGATAAATTCTCTTAATTTTTCCTCGTTCATGGTATCTACAATATGTTTTGCAGCGAGAAATTCCTGAAGCGTCAGGTGAATGAAGCAATACTGAGACTTGTACTCGAATGCACCAGTTCGAAGATGTGGTAAATGATGTAAAAGAGCACTCTCCGACGCCTCCTTTACCTCATTTGCTTCAAAGATAAGTTTGCCTTGTTCTACCCCATTGTAAGCGATTTCCGTTAGTGGCTTTAACTCGCCTTCCATTTCAGGAGGAAAGTCATATGAAACTAAATCTTGGTAACGGTTATATCTGTTGCGTAATCTCCGGCTGTGCTTTAACAAAAATAATTTTGTCGCTCTTTTATAAATTTCTGTTAATGTCGTAGGAAGATCAGGTTTATCTGAACTATCTGGAGGTTCGAACCTAAGTATTTCAAGAAGGCAAGAGCACACGATATAACAGTTTACAGGTATGTAGCACAATGAGAAAATATTGAAGTTGCTGTTGATGTGTTGCCATAATTTTCCCCCAACTCCTCTGTCTTCACTTATTGTAAATGCTTTGACATATTCTTCAACGTTTTGGTGTGTGAATCCTAGAAGTTCCACAGTTTTGTCAAATTCAATACGCTGAACGCTTGACAAAGCGGTAGGCCTCGAAGTGGTTAACACGGTGGCCTCTTTAAGAAGTTTTCCTGACGCTAATTTTCGATATAGCGAGGATAGAGGCATTTTCTCCTCGTTACTCTCAGAGCAATTGTCATCACCAGTTATGATGTTTTCCCTGTCATTAAATTCATCTAGTCCATCAAAAATCAAAAGCACTTTCGAGGGATGTTCAAGAATGTATCGAAATACTTCATTTGTTAAACATCGTTGATATTCAGACTTTGTCAAAAGCTCACAAAGATTGAAGTTACGTCCTTCGTTAAATCTCCTGAACTTGAAAAGGAAAGCAAACTCAAAACACTCTTCTTCATTTTCTGTGACAAAAACTTTATCACAAGCCCAGTCTCGATAAAGCTTGTCACAGAATACCGTTTTTCCGATGCCAGCTCGACCCACAATCAGAACATGCTTGCCCGGTGCTTCAATAATATCCTGCGGTCTCATTGGTGACGATTTTTTTGTTTGCTTGGGATATTCATTTAATATTTCATGTCTATTTCCAGTGAAGTCATGGTTCGCTCTTCCCTCGTAAATGACTAAATTGGTGTAAATGTGATCGAGTGCAAGTTTCTTAGCCCTTTCTCCACAACCATGCTCAGCTTGAAATAATGGATCAAGGTGTTCTGTACCTTCGCGAATGCTCTCCTTCATGCTGTTGAGGAATTCCTTTAACCAAAGTGGCCTTCTGCTTTTACTCAGTAGATAAAATGTGTAAAATTGCGAATCTTCCGTGAAACGAACATCCTTTCTCGTCTTCCAAGCGATAATAAGAATTTCAATCAGGATCAAAATGGCAAAGACTGCATTGATTGAATACAACAAATGGGTGCTGATGGAAGCTCTTGAATTGAGACACTCGTAAATACCTGCGATGGAGGCTGATGTCTGGTTTAGTTTGCACATATGCTTCAAAGGAAAGTTTATTTGTGTTTGTGCAACTATAAACACAACATTCAAGGAAAATCTAAAGGCGAGTTGTAAACAGTAAGCAACAAATATGTGTTTTTCACGCACAGGTCGATCATTAACCAGAAGTGGTTCCTCAACAGCGTTTAGGCGGGACACCTCATCAACTCTCGACTTCATAATCAGTGAGTACACTAAGCTTACGATTCCTACCGAAGAGAAATTAAGAATCACAAACCCATAGAAAGGAAAACTGTTTTCGAATTGATCTTTGTACTGCTTCAAACATTCTTCTTTAATGAGGTTCTTGTTCACGTCGTCTTCCACAACACAGCTCAGGTCTGGCTCGCTGGTTTTTGCCAAGAACACGGAAAATAAAATCACTCCTATTAAAGCCCACGCGATAACCACAGGAAAAGCGAATCTGTTGTAGGCTGTACGCGTCAAAAATTGAATTGCTGAGGAATGCATTTCCAAGTTTTGGGACCTTCGACTCGAGTTTATTTGAAGAGCTTCTTCTGTTATGACAGTATCTATGCATGTGACATTTCAGTGGCGTGATGAGCATTTTGTGACGCCCGAGGTCAAGTTTCACTTGTGGTGCCCCTCTTCCCCCACCCCCCATTGTCAACTTATAAAAATCAAAAGATGATACCAACGACGGCATAACTATATTCAGGGAGATAAAACTGATTAAAACATTTTTTAATATTTCTATATAAAAATGTTCACGACATCGTGGTTTGGCGCTCCTTTATTTTGGTGAGCAGGGGAAACTCTGCTCCCCGTAGCACATCTCTCGCTAAGTGAGAACAGAATGGTGCGGCGAAGCGGAAGCGTCGTGGTCATTAACTCTTTCAACTCTGAAGTTTTCAAAAGAAAAATGATAAATTATTCAATCTATTCAAAATCCTTTCCAATATCTGTTGAAACTGTTTGAGGAATCAAATTTGCAGACATTAAATCGCGCCCACATGCGCGGCTGGGGGTTAAAGAGCTAAACTCCCCATCCCTACTACAAAGTTAAAAAAGTTTGAAAAAAGTTAAAAAGTCGCCAAAAGCCGTGAGATATAGTTGATACTCGACACTAACCACCCACCCACCAAAATAACACAAAAAACACTTCAAGCCAAGAGCCTGTGCAGGGGTTTACGTGTCCTTAGACAGACTTCACACGTCAAGTATCAAGTGGTATATTTCTGTGTTATTGTCCATCTCAGTGGCGCAGCTACAGGGGGGGCAGGGGGCGACCGCCCCCCTACTTGACGTTTTGGGTGCCGTTTGTCGGAAAATTTGGAAGCTTGTCGGAAATTCTGAAGCGAACTGGCAAAGTAATTAATTATTCACACGTATAATATATTTGTACTTTAGAACCATTCTTACCAAGAAAGTAAATAGTAAATGATACAAATACAATGTCTGTTTCGTTTTTCTGCGGCATCTGCGCTGTATGTTGTCACTAAATATTTTACACTGGTCTATACGTGGGCAACAGCTTACCAAACTGCGAAAAAACTTTAACGTGTTGTCGGTGTTGAACATATTGTCCATAAACTGTCACTAATTATTTCCGATGGACAGCTGTTTACTAGCTGCGGAGTAAAATCTCGTATTTCACTTGTTGAGTTGTTGTGTTGTTTGACTAGAAACATAGAGTGTTATACAGTTATAGCTTTGTTCTACGTACAGTTTCATTCTGTTCGCGATCCCGTTTGCGAACTCATTTGTGACATTTCATCTGGAGCAACTGGAAACATTGTGCTCATTCTACCACAATGACCTGCCTGCGAAGGAGACAGTCGTCATGGAGGACAAGAATGTACACGCGTTACTAAACGCGTGGGACTTAGTGGACGGTGAGGCTGTTCCCCGTGATGCTGAAGATCTTTTGGTGTTTTTGGAGACGCACAACTTGACAGGCCAGTTCGCAAGCATTGCAACATTGTTACAACTGGCACTTACAATTCCTGTCTCATCAGCACATGACGAGAGAGGCTTCAGTTGCTTAAAACGTGTGAAAACATACTTGCGCAGTACCATGACGGAAAAACGCCTGTCGAATCTCGCTTGTATTTCTATCAATCGTGAAATTGTTTCGAATATTTCGATTCGAGAACTTCAAATGCCGTTCCTGAACGACAAAACAAGAAGAATTTTTAAATAATGTGTTAATTCACATGGACGTGACATTATAAAACGTTTTTCAACGTTAAAAGTTAAAACTCTGTGTTCAGTGTGTTGCCTGTCTGAGTACATTACATTTGAAGAGAAATAGCGATAGAAACATTTGATCTACCTCGATCTACCTATTCGATAATACCTGAAATTGTATGTTTATATACTAGCATATTACCATTTCTTCACACTTAGTTGATTTGAAAATGGCAGCCGGCTTTTCATAGCGAATATATATCGCCATCTGATGTAAATATTAAATATAATAAAGATATTATTCTTGTTCATTCCTTGATGATGTCTCATCTGTACACAGTTTTTAAAAGCCACACCTTTTAACCACGTTCCTTTGACCACGCCCAGTTGTCGGAAAATTTATAGTTTCGCCCCCCCTGAAGAAATTCGTAGCTACGCCAGTGGTCCATCTAGCTCCAGATCTGGATGTTAACATCCACATACCGTACGTATCGATCACTCAATCAAAGTCCATCATTCCCAAACTTGAAGTTAATCAACAAGATCTTGTCCTCACAAGCCTTGAGTAAGTATATTAAAATATTGCAGAAATCACTGGTGCAGTAAATTGCTCATTATGTATGCCTCGTTGTATATCTTGCGAATGTATTGGACTGCACTTGATCAGACCGACGTAAACCAGGTCAGACAAGAAGTACAGTTGAACCTCCATTAAGCGGCCCTCCATTAAGCGGCCCTCCATTAAGCGGCCACCCTCTATTAAACGGCCGCATATCAAAGTCCCAAAATATTTGTAATACAATTACTATAAAATATCCCTGTATTAAACAGCCATCTCCACTAAGCAGTCGCGGCCACCTATGAGCGGTCCCAAATGATGTTTTATATGAATTATTACCTCTATTAAACGGCCAGCTTGCATGATTTACTTGGCGCAACTCTTTCAAGAGGACCGCACTAAAAAAGTTGAGCTGATAATGCTTAATAATTTGCTTTACTTACTTAATAACACTTAAAAATAATGTTCGACACATGTCACTTGACACCTCACTCAATTTTAAAGGTCATTAAATTCAAAGCATTGTTAGCAACGAAATTGTCAGTGTTTGCGTTGCATAGAAACGCTCTATTACTTCGCGTCAAATCCCTCCGTTTTTTAGCTTTGCCTTTAGCCAACTGATTGAAAAGGCATCTCCTGTGAAATGAAATTCACAGGGAATTTCCAAACCATAGCCGCCACCTCTATTCACACGTTTGCCCTTGATCACTGCTTTACCGGAGTTTGCCGTTTGTTTAAGAAACTTTGTGAGCCAGATTGCCATTAATTTTGGAACATGTCCAATGATTTCAAAATCCTCCCACATTTCATTCGGATGCGAGTATCGTTTTTCGGTAGACATATGGAGGCGTGGGACCGGAAACAGTTGAAAGCTGGAGTGGAAGGGCACGAGAAATCACCAGAGGATGGAAGAAAGATGAGTGGAACATGGACGAAACTGGGAGTTTTTGGCGTGGTCTTCCTGAGAAGACTCTCGGCGAAAGAGGAAAAAGGTGCAGATAAAAGTTTTTGCGACCTTTATAAAGAAAAGTGACTAGATTCATGCTCAATAGTTGATTTTCAATATTTCTGAGTGGTTGTAAACCTATTTGTGATTGATTTTCAAAGAAATTCCGTTTATGGCTTTAATACCCTAGCATTAAATTATTGTTTTTTTTTAAATTTTGGTAACTTTTTAAGCATGTTCTAGTATGCTTTCTGTAGGAAAAAAATACAGATTTATGCTGATAGAAAACAGCACTGGCGTAGCTACGGATTTCTTCAGGGGGGGCGAAACTATATATTTTCCGACAACTGGACGTGGTCAAGTGGGCGTGGTCAAAGGAACGTGGTTAAAAGGTGTGGCTTTTAAAAACTGTGTACAGATGAGACATCATCAAGGAATGAACAAGAATAATATCTTTATTGTAACACTCTATGTTTCTAGTCAAACAACACAACAACTCAACAAGTGAAATACGAGATTTTACTCCGCAGCTAGTAAACAGCTGTCCATCGGAAATAATTAGTGACAGTTTATGGACAATATGGTCAACACCGACAACACGTTAAAGTTTTTTCGCAGTTTGGTAAGCTGTTGCCCACGTATAGACCAGTGTAAAATATTTAGTGACAACATACAGCGCAGATGCCGCAGAAAAACGAAACAGACATTGTATTTGTATCATTTACTATTTACTTTCTTGGTAAGAATGGTTCTAAAGTACAAATATATTATACGTGTGAATAATTAATTACTTTGCCAGTTCGCTTCAGAATTTCCGACAAGCTTCCAAATTTTCCGACAAACGGCACCCAAAACGTCGAGTGGGGGGGGAGGTCGCCCCCCTGTAGCTACGTCACTGGAAAACAGGCTTTCGCGAAGCCCGTTTATTCCGTAAAACGACTTGAGCGCCCGAGATGGGGAAAAACCTGTAACCATCGAAAGAACGGTATGTCTCAGGTCGCTAAGGTGCCGACTGAAGTCGCCCAAGGGTAATTTGATTCGATTTGTACACAGTTAATCTAGACAACTTGATGTTCAATCTGTAAGGAGAAATATTGGAAACATTTTCTTGAAGAAGAGAAAATGACGACTTTAATACGAGTGTATTTGTGAGTGGCGCTTTTAGATAAGGCGCATAGGTATAGAGCTACAGTAGTTCAACAGTTAATGCGTCGAACTGATCATCAGATGGTTGTGGGTTCGATCCCCGTCCTGGGCTCCGGTATCGTTTTTGCATACTTATGTGTATACTTCTACTGACATAGTACATGAAAATATGTTTTAAAAATAACTAGAATTCATAAAAATAAGTGCGTAATGTCACATCGCTAATGTATTCGTAACCACTCCGAAATATGAAATACAAATTGTACACCATGAGTCTGGTCGCTTTTCTTCATAACGTTTACCAAAACTTCCTTAAAAAGGCCTTTATAACTGTGAAAAAAAGTATTGGTTAAAATAACCCCGTTTTGGACAGCAGTCATACACATGCTCGCTCTTTTACGACGATCAAAATAACTTCCTTCATGTGAGAAGTAGATGTGTGCATGGCAAGCTCGTTTCTTAATAAAAACGCTTGCTGAGACGGCGAAGCGGATCGAACCCGGGACCTTTTGAAGACCAGTGAGACGCTTAACCATTGACCGCCCCTGACTCAGCACATTCGCTCACCTTTGAAGCATCGCCAGCCAGATTCAATGGTTGCGGGTTCGATCCTCTTACAAGACTCGGGAATCATTTTCGAGAGGAAATGAACTTGAAAAACGTTCACTTCTCTTTCGAAGTGTATGAAAATGTTTAAAAACTTTTTTAAAAAGCGCTGAACTACAGAGTCATGGTAGCTCAATTGTCAGAACATCCCATCGTTCGACACATGGTTGTGCACATTTGATGCCCGTCTGGGGCTCCGAAGTCCTTTTACTGAGTAAACGAACTTGAAAAAGGTCCAGGGTTCTTTTTCCTCAATGTGCATTAAAATTTTCAACGTTTGAAAGTCATCGAAAAATCGAGAAAAACCAAGGACTTCTTGGCCCGATTTTTCGATCGTAAAAATCAAAAAACCGATCCAGGAATACTGGAAAAGGAGGGGCTGCAAAGAGCCTCCTCTAGGTTTTAATATACAGAAAAAAATAATCTACCACGGTTTTAAGCCAAATTGAATACTTTGGTTACAATAGAGTGACCTTGAAAATGCAAACATTGAAATCAAGCATTAGAGCTACACCTAGCTTTACACGGCGCAAAATATTGGGATCGATATCAATTGATTCGAATTGTGATCTGGAGGTGGATTGCAAACGCCAAAAAAGTTCACCGTGTAAACAGTTGTGGGACTGAAACTCTAAAACACGGTCAAACAAGTTATTTCATTGAAGTCGACAGTGCTGTACCCTCACGAGGATAAATTTCTCTGCAGAGACTGAGTTTCCAGCGTAAGCTATTTGTTGTCAAGAATTGAGCTAAGCGTGTCTTTGACAAACTAACTCGAGGCAAATAGGCGGCCATGCCCGCCTTCTAAATCTGCCTATGAAAATATCTTAAAATTTTAATGTAAAGGACTCGAACAAGTGCCGAACTGTCTTATTCTGTCAAAATATTAACATAGTCATCTTATTTCGAAAATTTAAATTCGCTGAAATATCGACTTTGATGGCCGAATTTTTCGACCTCTAAAGACTCTTTAAAACTTATATCTAAATCGACTCAAAATACCAAATGTAACTGTTATCAAGTCTATTGTTTTTTTTGTGTGTCTCCTTACATTCAAATTGTCACAATCTTCAAATAACCATTGGTTAACTTCTTTACTTTCTGGACCAATTTTAGACCTCTTGAACAAGTTGAAATTTTAATCTAAATTCAAAGCGCAAAACTGTCATTTTGCCTAAATTTTCATCTTTTCTCCAAACCTTTGAAATGGTTCAAAAGTCGTCAAAATCCGTGGGTTACCAACCCATTACTTCTTTGTAGAACTTTTCGATCGCTAAAATACTTTCGGAAGGTTAGTCTGAAAATACTGAAATGATTGCCAAATTAGTCTAAAATTCCATATTTTCTCATTTCAGAACGTTCAAAACCATAGAAAAATCATCAAAAACCATGGGTTAACTGTTTGTCTAAATTCCCATATTTTCACATTTCAGAACTTTCAAAATCATAGAAAAATCATCAATCGGTTAACCTGCATACTTGTTGAGCCAACTTTCCCAATCTCAAAAAATTTTAATCTAAATGATTCAAGTACCAAACTATTTTATTTTGTCTAAATGTTAATATGGTCACCTTATTTCGGATCTTCGAAATCGTTGAAATATTGTCAGTAACCCGTCGGTTACCACTTTACTTTTATGCTATAAGTTTTCGACCTCCGAACCTCTTTACAATTTACATCCAAGTCGATTCAAATTAGCTTAATACCGTTCAGTCAATTCGTTTATTTTTCCGAGTGTAAAATTTTCAAAATCACCCAAAATCATGAGTAAACCTCTTTCTTTTTACTACCTCAATCTTTCAACATCTGAAATTGTTTAAACGCAAGTCTAAAACGACCAAAACATGCCAAACTACGTTATTTCGTCTAAATTTTTAGAGTTTACTTTGAAACTTTCAAAATCTCAAAAAACCTTTCAGGAACAATAGTTCATTTAAGGTCAACACCTTTACCTTTGGCATGATTTTAGACTTCTGAAACAAATTGAAAATTTCAGCCCAATTCAAACGAAGGCCATCATTTTGTCAAGTTTCATAATTTCATCTTTCCAAACTTTTTACATGGTCGAAAATTCATCAAAAACTTGGTTGCTCAACCCAGGATTATTTTTGTAGTATCTTTCTGGCTCCAAACAAATTGTTAAACCATGGTTCACTTGTTTACTTTGAAGTTAAACTTTTCGACCTAAAAATTCTCCAAAATTTCCCTTTGAAAAGAAATGGGTGCCACAGTTATTTGGTCTTATTTTTTTCCCCCCTAGCTTACCTCGATAGGTTTAAATTGGGGGAAAGATCGTGAAAATTCATGGGTACACCCTTTTATTGGCGAAATTGTTCCGCCTCCAAAAGCCACGGAAATTTTAGGATAAACTATTTGAACCTAGGAACTAACGATACGTCAGTTAACTTACCATAACTTCCAAAATTTTAAAGTGCTCGATCTATAGTCATATATGACAGGTATTCTTTTACTACAGTAAATTTCCCCCGACCTACTAAAATCGTCAAAATTTGGCTTGAAATATGTCAAGAGCCAAGCTACGTTATTTAGGCTTAGTTCACGTATTTTGAACAGTATCGAAAATTTTAGTGATCAGAAAATGGTTAAAAACCGTGGGCGTTGTTGACCTCTACTTTTCAGCCAAATTTTCCCACAAGTTTTAACAGACATTATCCATTGCCTGCTGATAACTTAAGTATAAAACGAAGCATACTCCAAATAGTGAAATCTTGGAACTCAAGATTTGAGAAAAACAATATATAAACCTTCGCTAGTTTTTAGTCTGAAGATGAATTTGAAATAAATTCGAATTATCACTGAATTACCTAGTTTCGTCTTGTTTTTCTTAAATCTCGAGTTCCAAGATGTCACTAGTCGGAGCATGCTTCGTTTTTAGCAGACATTGATCACGAACTTTCTCTCCCAAAACTCATCAAAATTTCAGGCTGAAATGTCCGAAAATAACCACCAAATTACTCTACATTGCTTAATTTGGAGCTCATCTCTTAAAGTTAGGAAGGAAAAAAAAAATCAAAAACAATCCATTGAGAACTTTAGTTTTCGCCAAATTTTTAGACCTCCGAAACTAACCAAAATCGCCCCAAAAACAATTTGAAGGCGTGCATGAAAATGGGGCAAGCCACAAACGTCAATGGCACCACCATTAGCCGATCACGTTTCAGGAGTGACTTCGCGTGTACACAATTTGTTACATGTACATTATGCAAACCTTGTAGATCAAGGCCATTTGCAACAATCATATGCACAAGGCGTTTATCGCTTCGTCTGCGCGGGTATTTGAGGTCACGCAGTGGCTACTGCATCGCACCCACCCTTAGAAATCTATTTTGATTGATCTAGCGCGTTGCTTGATGGTGGCGATTAAACCAACATAGAAGTCTTCGATTGATTCGTTTATCGCCGGGGAGTAACAGTATGCATGGGAAAGGAGGGATTCTAATATCGTATTCGTTTATCGAGATTGCTTTGTGTCAAGTCTGACGTTTCGGTTTCCTGTACGGAGACAATCTGGATGAACGAAATACATGTACATCTGCAAAATCCGAGTTCAAACCTTTTACTGAAAGAGTGATTCTGCAATCACTTTCTCAGTCAACCTTCGAGTTAGGATTAGGGCTTCTGAGGCGCTGTTCTCGATGGCAGTTTTAACCGCTAACCCGTTGAGCCCAAGAATGCGCACTTTATTATAGACTGTAACGCCGAACGGTTTGATTTGGCTACGCGGGCATGGCTCAGAACAAGAGTGAAAAAACGTAGAGCCAAAAATACTTCCCAATTAGCACTCTTCTGCTCAAAAGCGAACTTTGTTAACTGTACCGAACGCTGGTCAAATCAGGGGAAACGCCTCGAAGAGTTGAACCTTGAAACCGAGGTAAAATGCACTTCACAGGAAAGCTAAAAAGGGAAATCGCGCAGGACTGGTAAGCAAAGACCGAGTATATGAATGTTTGTAAAATCAATGAAAACTGAAATATCAAACAATGAAGATTTACTTTAACATTAGGGTGTCAAGTTAAGGATGGGTAGAGCAGTGGCGTAACGGGGCTAGTGGGGGCCCTTAGGAGAATTTTGCTCGGGGGCCCCGACCTCCCTCAGCTTAGACATACATTTCAAGACTTCAATGGACTGCTGGAGGTTATAGATCCTGAAATCTGAATCAGATGGAAAGATATTACATTTGCAACTGAACCTTCACAATACACATGAAATCATCTATTTGATGAAAGATAAGGAAAATGGAAAACGATAACATGTAGATATTAACACTAACGTGGCTTGTGCAAGATCTAGTAAATGTACAGAGATAATTCTTATGGTCATGTTGAACCAAAATAATGAATTACTATACAACAGAGCTACTAACATAAATGCTATTTTTACATAATAGGCTGCTAGCAATGAAAAAATACAATGACAATTATATTTCTTTTGAAATATGACATTTAAAATGAACAGGACAAAGTATGTAAGCTACATTTATGTCCACGCGAGACTGCATGACACAGTGTCCACTGTCTGAGAATATGTCCAATAGGCAATATAATAAAACCGAACATTTACACTTTACAATTACAAGCCAAACTGCTTGCACCTACGTGCATTGAGACTTGCAACACTGTTAATCAATTCCTTCTTATCAATTGATCTGGCCTCAGCATTTTCAATAGACAGAATAGCCAAGTGATCTAGTCTCTCTTGGCTCATTGTGGATCTAAGGTATGTCTTAATGAGCTTTAGTTTGGAAAAGACCGCTCTGCCGATGCCACAGTTGCCGGGATTGAAACGAAGAGAACGAGTAGCTTGTATGCCATAGGAAACGACGAAGTGATGCGACTTTTAAACATCAATTTTATCACATCCAAGACACAGTCTTTCTCTTCAATTTCTTTTCTAAATTCGTTAACAAACGATCTGAGCTCTGATTCCAAGTCTTCGGTAAAATCAGCTGGATACTGACTCAGTATTGCCGATGAAGCTCTTAAAAGGTCTTCCTGAGTAGCCTTTACCATACGTTTAGGAAATAAAATTTCAAACGTGGACGTTACCATGTCTTGACCCTCAAATCTTTGCCGCAGTTGCATTAAAGCTGTATCTACTGTTTTATAAAAGACATTCACTTTAAACGCTTGTTCAGGATTATCTATATTTTCGTCATCACACAATTCATCCAAAAACCTCTTGACCTTTCTTTTTCTCTTTTGTTTAAAATGGAGGGCAGCATCCCATGATTTGGCCAATGCAGAAGCCGTTAGCACCACAGAGTCCCAAGAGTCCCGTAGATTCTTAGCTTTGAAAGAGAGTAGCTTAATAGCCTTGCAACAACTGAGAGATCAACTTCAGGACACTGCATTTTACTTGAAGTGGAGTTTATTGCGCGGAGAATTCGTTCCCAAATAACGATAAATAATACAAATTCATAACTTTATAATTTTTCCTTAAGACATCTAGCCTCATCCCTTTCTTTTTTATTTGTCGATGTTAAAGACAGTTGCATTAGAATCTTGATAATGTCCCGGTATCTGTCGCGGACGGCACGAACTGCATCTATTCACGAAGACCACCTTGTCACACATAATTTCTTCAAAGTGAGAGATCCGCGAGCAGCATGGATTCTAAGTTCCTTCCACTTATTCAACGATGACCCAAAGAAATGAAATACCTCACGCAATAGCCCACAGAAACTTTCATTCTCCTGTATTGAGCTAACCTCATCATTTATTACTAAATTCAAGTTGTGACAACCACAGTGTACGAATGGAACCGGAGATTGGACCATCTCTTTAATTAAACTTTGCACACCAGTGTGAATCCCGCTCATTACACTAGCCCCATCATACCCTTGACCTCTTATCTTACAAAAAGACAAACCAAGTCCTCCAAGAAACTCCTTCGCAGTAGAACCTATACCCTCTGTCTTTGCATCATTTAATTTAACAAAACCTATGAAACTCTCAACCACCCTACAGTCTTCACCCTCAACCTGTACCCACCTAACGACAACGCTCAGTTGATCCACCCGTGAGATATCACTAGTTGAATCCAAAATAACAGACCAAAATGGTGCATCGTTGATCTTTTTGACAAGTGATGACGTTACCGCATTTGCAAGAAGACTAATTAGCTCATTTTGAATTTTGGCACTGGGATATTTAGTAGCTTTAGCGGGAAGCGAAATAACTTCAGAAAGGACTTCATCATATTGTGCAACCAATGCAACCAATCCCAGAAAGTTGTCTCCTTCACATATTCCGTCAGACACGGCTTCTCGGTGGCCCCTGAAAGCTAAACTTAACGATGCCAAAGTCAAGATGATTGACAGGATTCGTTCCAGGACTTTGACCCAAAACAGTGAATTTCGGCATATTTCATTCTTGTTTTCTTCATCAAGAACTTTTCCAGATTTCCACCTTAGACAGACAGCGGATGCTTCTATGTGCAAAACTGACTTTTTGTGCTGATTAATCTTGGCAGACATATTATGAGTAGAACCCGATAAGCCGTTTATCCAACCCTTTTGACTCTCGTAATTCTTGTTTGAACGATCAGCAAATAGCCAAGAAGCCTCACAGTATGGTTTTTTCAGTTCGTTGGAATAACAAAGCCAGCCTCTTGGAACTGAAATATTATCGACAAATTTGTTGTAATACCTGGCATGGAAATTAGTGACCAATGTTCCTGCTTCATCTCTGTATTCAAAAGGGCCAGATGGTCTACATGGTCCATGGTTTAAAGTCTCCCTTTTTAAAGAAGCGTCGTTGATTGTCTCGCAAAAGTGGCCGCGGTCTGCTGGATATCGTCTCGACGAATCAAAATCAAACTGAGATCCTTCACTAACAGAATTCAATCTTGAAGATGGATCACTTTAATGGCTGATAGCGACACCATTTTCTGGTACTGGTGCAGCGACAATGTTCTCTTTGTTAAATGGCGCAATGCTTTCTTCTTTTTCTGCTGCTTCTTTCTCTTTACTCCGTCTATTATTTTCAGATATTTTAGGATTTTGCTTCCCATAATCTTCATTGCCATCACTGTCACTCGAGGAGGCAGGACAATCACCTTGAAGCCGAGTATCACCTTGACAAATTGTTAATTTATCTTTCTTCTGAGTCTGAAGAAAAGACGATATGTTTCTCGTACTTGATGTGGCAGCTTCGATCCTACGATTTTTCTCTGCTCTTTTAAATGCACTCGAATTATACTTTCGTTTTAAATTTGATGCCATAAATTACTATAGGAAATAACATGGTTCGAGAAGAATTAATGAAAACTGGCATTCGTGTTTCGCCAAATATTTGTTTTACCGTCTGTAAAAGCTCGAGAAACGACAACGCTGACGTCAGTAACTAAATACCACTAGTAAAAAAAATTATAAGTTAATTTCGATGTCATTAGCCAATCACAAATAAGTAAAATTGATTGAAATTGTATTAGCAGCGAAATTACCATAACCAAACTGACTTCCAAGCAAAACAAACGTCCGCCGAACGTTGTGACTATCGTGTTCTTCGAACATAAAGTAACTGTCAAAGACCTCTGACTAGAGGTCGGGCGGCGAATTGGTACCTGAGATACACTTATGACATGTACCGCATTATTTAAAATGGCAGCAACTACAGAAGAAATACGAATATCATTGTGAACAGAATGTTAGTGAAAATTACTCCCTTGGTTTATCGTGTGATAGGAATCATAAGATATCATTTCTTCTAATTAATTTAAATTTTTAAAGTCATGACGTCATCATAGATTCATCGGGGGCCCCTTTGAGGTCGGGGGCCCTTAGGAGTTGCTCTAACCCTGACCTTAGTCCGTTACGCCACTGGGGTAGAGTAATCAAAATTCATTGAAAAATGGAAAAAGGTAGTGTTCACTCGATGACATGATCATCGAAGAAACTCCATCCACGAAAGTTGAGCGAAGACGAATAATCTTGTTCAAAATATGTAGTCCGATGTCGCTCGGACTGACTTTAGTTATTCTACCGCTAAAGCCAACCTACAGGCTGCCACCAATGCCACCCAACAAAACTCGACGTCGTCGGAGCCTTACATCAAATGCGATCCGGGGTTTAGATAATCGGCGCGACCGTATCAATATAAAGTAAAAAAAAATTAACCCCGACGTCAAGGCATTAGCAGCCAATGTAAATCTCCATGGCAAAGTTGGTACAGACGTAAAACACAGAACACTCTAGGTGAGGGCTGAACCATCCATAGAATTGAGCAGATAGGCCGCCATCAATACGCCATTCCATCCACGGAGATGAAGTTACCCGCCCCACGTTTACCCTTCATGCCGTTATTTGACTCAAAGTCAGCTCGTGGTTATAGCGCCACCGATTCGCTTTTCCGTAGTCGAATTTAGTGAGAACAGGGGGAACCACGTGAAGGTATCGACTTCCCTGGGACTACTCCTGGCACACTTGGGCTATTTACGCCAGCCAGTAGACCTCCTGCAGCAGGAGCGGTACACAACCTGTTCGTCCCTTCTCCCCCCAAAAAGAGGTGTGTATTTTTTCATGTGAATACACAAACACATGCATACGTATACCTGCCTAGCATACCTAACCTACCTACCTACCATTCTATTAATCTATCAAACTATCTCTATCCATGTTATATAAATGTATATATAACATCCCGGGTGCGCATCTGCAATCTCCGAAAACAAAGGCAAGCAGATGCAAAAAACAAAGCGAGCATATTACAATAAAGCACACAGAAAAACTGACAGCACACAGTGTGCTGTCAGCAAACCTTTATGGCTTGCTGCAGCACAGCGTGCTGTCAGTAAACCTTTATGGTTTCCTGACAGCACTATTTTTTATCTTTTTATTTAAACCTAACCTATTTGTAGAAATATTAGATACATTTTTGCCTGAAAAATTAAATAAATTATACTAGTATGTTCAATGGTTAAGTCGGGCTTTCCATTGTCTTTAAACGCTTCAAAATGTGTTTCAGTTCTGATTTAGAAAACTGTTTCCATAATTTGTGAAGGTTGTTCGAAGTTTCGTCTTCCACATGTAACCGCCTTTATTCTTCAGACATAAAGGTTTTTGGCATCAACTATTGTACCTTTGTAGACAAGAATTTCCAATTTGAATTCAATTCTCTCCTCAGTCGGAACCAAGTCAGGTTTGATCAGACCAGCTGATGTAATCATTCTTCGACCTAAATAATAATAGAATCAACTCAGTTTTCAACTTCTTATTGTTGAATGACTTCACCGAGCGCGATGCTGACGCCAAAGAACACATCTTTGTCTTGACGATATCACTTGCAATCAAACTCTATAATAACAAAGTGCAGTGGAGAGCACAGATCGCTTCTATTTAACAAACAGAAGATTCCTTGAGCATCTCCGTGGTGTGATAGAAATGTGAATAACGTGATTTCAACTGGAAAAATGCTCAGTGAAAACACGAGGCATAGCCGAGTGACGTCATCCACGTCTCTGAACTCTGAGGGGGAAATGAGGCTCGTCCAATCAGAGCGTGCCCATGACGTGTGTTATTTTATAAATATATACAATAATTATAGAAGCATCCTGGTTCAGCAGTTGACAACATACAGTAGGCCTCTTCCGCCATCAGAAGCATCGAAACAGACATGATTTAACAATACAATTTATAATTGAATTGGCATCTCACCTTCTTTTGTTTGCCTTATTTGCATTTCAAGAATTTGTTCACAATAAGATTTCCTGTCTGTCTCAATGTTATTTCATCATCTTTCTCATCATCACGTGTTTGCCAGAACCACTTTAATGTAGCCAAGTCCTTCCTCTTTTCTAAATAAAAATGCATAAGTTTAAGGCTACAGTAACTAAATGTGTCTGCTAATACAGTAGAAATTTCTTTTTCCCCCTGGTCAAACGATGAATTGACTTACAACTTAAAAAGCAAAATTCAGCCTCCTAGCTGAAATGTGAACAATGGTACTTAAAAAAAACAAAACAAAAAAAACCCAACAACAACAAAAAAAACCCCATCAAGAACCAGCTCCTCTTATAGTCAACCCAAATATGATTCAAATCTTCAAAACATGTTGACTTTATTTAAAAACTTTAAAAAGACAATATTTCATGGCACAGCCCCTTATCATATATATATATATATATATATATATATATATATATATATATATATATATTTAACTGCAGATATGATATTGCATTCCTGGTGTGCACTCTAATTACAGCTACAAAAATACTAATATTGACTTACATAACCATGCTAAATCTAATAAGATAATATAAAAAATTTCATAAAGAAATCACCATTAAGTCTTTCCCAGTGGGATAATGCTCCTATTATAAATTACCATGACTAACAACAGACAATTTTACTTGTCAGAGGAAAAGCTCACAACAAGAAAGAGTTTCTTTCATTCCTTCATACTAAACATGCACAATAGGCCATAACAGATAAAATTTGGCACCATAGTTTTCAACAACTTGGTATCTCACCTGTATTTCACAGTCTTGCACATGCTTCAAAAATTTTTGTTAATATCAAATTCTCCACAAACCTGGTGTCTCAAGTACATTTTGTCTTGTATGTGTTCCAAGACTGTTCTAAGTCACATTTTCCAAAAGGCCTGGTATCTCTAATACTTTATTTCACAACCTTTTACACTTTCAGTTTTCTGTAGCCATATATTAATTTCAATTTCATTGCTTGGAGCTACAGAGGCACAATATGTTGTAACAGATAAAATTCAACAATAAATTTAAGTCATTTTCAGTTGCTTTGCATCTCACCTTTAATTCACTGTATTGTTTGTGTTCCAAGGATATGTTCACATCACATTCACCACAAGCTTTTTCTTTCACATTCTTCATTTTATTGTCTTGTATGCATTCCAAGACTTTGTTCTAAGTCCCATCTTCCACAAGCCTAGTGTCTCTAATACTTTATTTTACCATCTTTCAAATTCTTTGTCTTCTGTAACCATCTATGTTAACACAATGATATGCCTAAGTCTCAGTTCCTAAACAGAAATAAGAAAATATTCTCAAGATTAACTTAAGAACTGCAAAACACATTCACAAATTGATTAATTTGGTAGAAGATTTTAAATTGGAATTCAACCACACTACTCAATGCACAGTTTCATGGCAAATATATGAAAAATCCTCTGAACTTTTTCTGCCACTCAAAATACGGCACTGACTTTACTTAGATATGGGCATCTTTGTGCACTGTGTGTACATTTTTTTCAACCCTTCAATGCTTTCCAGACTACTCAGTATTCAAGATATGGCTGGCAGCCCACTTGGGAATGTTACCCTTGTTAATGCATAACTGGAATCACCAAAGGCATACATAGAGTTTATATAACAATAACAATAATAATGTCTTTATTTAAACTGATAAAACTGGTTAGTCAATCATAATAAATTGACTGGTATTAATTGGTGACCAGTGAAATAAAATACAATTTTACAATACACAAAATATACACTATTATAATAATGGGCAATTCCATGTGACTGACGTTACATTTCAAGCAATTATTAGAAACAAAATACATCGTAGCTCTTTAGATGTTTATTGTTGACTCTTCCTTTTATTCAGGAATATCAAGGACTTATCCTGACTATCTTGTGAAAGGGTTTCCTTGACTTTACTTAATATCCTCCAGCTACAGCTGACATTAAAGCACGTGTGACAGACGTTACAGAGCATGGACAAAGATATTCTTTTAATATATTTAATCTGATTTTGTCTTCAAACAAGAGGACATCACACAATGTCCTTATGATATAACAATAAACAATAGGTGAAAGTACTTTGCCCAAAAAATTAATTATTGTCAGCCTTTATCCAGGGGGTGTTACAGACAAATAATACGGTGACTGACGTTACGTGACTGACATTACAAAATTAACAATGGTCAAAGTAAAGCAATAACTCTTGAACAATGTCCCTAGGATACAACCAAAGAACCAAAGATTTTATGATTTCCACTTTATATATGGAATAAATGATTTATAAAGAAACTTTGACAAGTCACTGCAGTTCAAGACTTTATGGTGAAGTCTGGAAAATTGTAGTGTTCACAAGAGTTGATTAACACTGGTGGGTTTAATGCTTTAACAATCTGATCTTGACAATATAGTAGTTTATCTTCTTGTGCTGGCCATTTCCAATACTTGCCTGCTTTTACCATAACTGAAACTTCATACTTGTCTCCAACTACTGCCTTAATCTCTCCAGGAAACAATTCTTTATCATATTCTACCACACACCAAGAGGATACATTAAGAGCTTTTGAACCTGATGAACTATTGGATTGGTTTACTTTATTTCCATCTGATGTTGTTGCATATGTGAGTACAGCTGAATTTCTTGTCTTCATGTGATGGACTGACTTGATACCTTTGACTGCAGGGGCATTATTAAATACTTCATCAAGATTGAGCATACTGTTCCTTTCATGTACTTCCTCAGAATTCAATTCCACCACATCCACATTGCATACTTGCTTTGCAGTTGATGAGAATGAAGCTGCATTGGTTACCAAGGCCTTTCTTGTACTGACAGCTGCCCACACTTGTCTTTTCACTGAACCACCAATACCATTAACAGGTCCTTTTCCATGAGATGTAGCAAAATAATTCCATCTAATCTTTAATTTGTGCTTTTCTTGAAGAATTGGTATGGCTACAGCAATATATTTATTTTTGAATTGAGAAGAAGCACCATTAGACCTTATGGAAACCGTTTCTACTGTTGAAGGAATGTTTTCAAGGAGAAAATCCATGTATGCTAGAACAGTCTCCTTGCTATGATTCAGGTTATCAGATGCTATCACCTTTGGATGCAGCTTTCCATCAAACCAAACAGCTGCAGTGAACAGGCTTACTTGACTCTGGTTCCAGTGAGCGCTTTGTATTTCATCTTGGAACTTACATGTGTAGCTCTCAGAGAAATCTACCTGGAGCATGGCTTGTGTTTGTTCAGAATTTTGACTTCCAACAGATTCTCTCTCAACAGCATAGCTATTTGCTTGGCTTCTTTTCACATAGCAATGCTCCAAAAATTTTGGTAACATTAAAGAAATATGATCAAAAGATCATCTGTTGTTCCTTCTTCCACCATCTTACATAGTCTACCATCTGTATTTTTTCTCAAGACATACCATGTCACTGGTTGTGATTCTGCTAAGGAAAACTTGCTCCTGAAAACTTTTGCATCTTTACAGGTAAAACACTTGTTAAACCAACAATCTTTTGTTGCAGATGGACAGATGAATTTTTCTGCCAGCTTGTGATCATATACTGGGAATTCCAACATTGCCTTATTCAGCTCATTTGTGGCTAAAATAAAGTTTTCGTGATATTTACAGAGACATACATTGTGTGGTAATTTACTGCTCAGAAGTACATGCTTTGGTCTTAGGCCAGCAAATTTACTTCTTCCAATTTTAATAGCAGGATTTTCTTCCTTGAACATCGCATGTACTTCATTTATGGTGGTGGTGAGGTGTCGGGCTTGAACTTTACTTTTCTCACCCTTGCTATTACGAATGATGACCACATCTTTTCTTCCAGGAGCTAGACGACTGATGTCATCTCGCTCATAAAATTGTTTAACTAAAGTTTTAATCTCATCACTTACAGCAATTCCACGTGTAGAAGTAGTTTCGATGCTCGATATGGTACTGCAGTCTATTTGGAATTTTTCAGACAACTTCACACACAGCACGTTTGCGTTTTGGTGTACCTGGCAAGACTGGATCTAATGCTCGTTTTGCTCTTGAAACAGCTCTTCCTAAAGCCTGTGCACTCCTGAAAGCTGGAGATCCTTGCCTTTGATCTTCATTTGATTTTCTTTGCTTCTTTAGCGCTCTACATTGGGCAACACATTCTCTTGTTTCCTTTCTCCTTCTTTCTTGCAGCTTCTTTTGCGCACTTGCAGACAGTTCAGCCTCCTTTTTCTTTTTTTCAGCTCTGCTAAGTCTCTTTTGCTGCACATTTTTTCTTTTTGTATTCATCATAACTGTTTGTGTCTTTCAGTTTTTGTCTTCTTTTGGCTTGCCTTTGAGCTGCAGTGAGTGCCATTGCAATGTTTCCATCTGGTTTGCATGCTTGCGGAATTGCCACCAAAAATGATGTTTCTGTAGTTTTGAGGCCAGTAGCACTCAACATAAAAGATAGGCGTACATTGTGTAAAATTACACAGAAACATTATCATGAAATGCAAATATTCAATTAGCCTAATGTGTGACTGACGTTACATGTGACTGATGTTACAGAGTTTACAGTTTAATATCTCGTACAAGTGTTAATGATTTTGGAGCTATCATTGGTTTTTCATATCTGTGGATATGTAAAGAAACAACATGAACCACATTTGTGTGATTGAGAATATCAGTTAGTTAGAGAAAAAAATTTATGGTTTTTTTGTGACTGACGTTACACAAATATAATTTGTTACATTCAAGTTATTTATTTTGATGTTTATAAATGTCTGTTTGCCAATGAAATATATTCTTTGAAAGGAAGCATCTCCAACTTGCAGGCAGTAGTAGTCAGACTTCCATACAAGTTTTAAGGACAAGACAATGAAGTCTCAAATTTACACTTTATTACTACATCATGTGATCATCAAAAACATGTTCCAGTACAGAACTGCAGTAATTCTCAGAAACTGTAGTTTGACTGGAAACAAATAAATTTTCTGTTAGATAAACTACTGTTCTGTCAAAAGCATAAATTATTTTAATGAGAATCCAAAATTCATTTTTTTGCTTAATGTCAACTCTACTGTGGAATTGCCCTAATAAAAAAAAAAAAAAAAAAAAAAAAAAAAGGACTGAAATGTAATCTACCACACATTGATAAAAATCTCTCACATTGTATGACCCTTACAGTGACAAAACATTTCTCGGGAGAAAATAAAAAATAAACCTGGAATCCAAATGAGTTAAGTGTGTCCTTCATGCAGACTGATGCAGTTACCCTAAGACCCACCTACAGTATATGTGGAGCCAATATTTCTCCCTTTGAACGAACATCTGCCTAAGAGGCCCTTAGAGATGATGCTGACAGAATTTATCACAAAAGTGCATCCTCTTTCTCTCCCAATATGAACCTTGGGATCAATTTATGCCTCGCACACACCATCAAGTTTTCCTTGACAAGTTTAATTTGCTTGTGTGTACAATATAAATTGGCGGGTTTTCCTACACAAGTCGCCCTTTCTAAGACCTGGCATGACCAGCTTGTAAGCAATGCTCTTTGTCAAGAAAAAATAGTCAAGGAAAATTTGGTCCTATGTATTGTCGCTTCCATCAAATCCGAACGTCGTCCTCCAGAATGAACATTGCTCCTTCAAATTTCTGGACAACGACTAGTCCCTGCCTTAATGTCTAACTACAACAACTGTTAAAAGAGAACTTACACCAGCCACGAACCTACGAAAGGCTGCTTGAAATAGCAATGCCAAAATTCTTCTCTGTATGTCTTTTTGTTGTGAACGCAGAGGTTTGTGTCCACATGTGTCCACACGTGTCAGGGTCAAGAACTTGCTTCAGAAGTCTCTCGTTAAGTTCTCCTTGTCCAACAATTCCTTCAGTTTTCCACTCAAAAAGTAACAGCTGACCAACACATGTTGTTGCTATATTGCAAATTTACCGTGGTCTTCAAATTTCATACCAAAATTCACAAAAAACAAAAACATCTCAGCAGTCGAAGTTAAACCTTTACCGTTTAGTTTAACTCGTGTACTAAAATTTGAAATTACTATATTTCTTGTGATTGGTCAATACTGATCACATGTGAAAGAGCGCGGAATTTGAAAAAGCACCCTGGGACGAGTAAACATTTTTAAAATGGTGAACTTACCAGTTATTATTTTTAAAAAGGTTGCAATTTGCGGAAGACAAGATTTTCGTTTTAAAAAACAGTAAACCCAGGAGAGCATATATCTCCCGTCTCTCTATCCATAGTCTATCACACCGATAAAAACTTTGATTTTCTCCATGTCGTTTAAAGGATGGGGAGAGTATGTAAAATTATTTCTTTAAATACTTGCTGCGCTCCTTTGAAATCAGTTTTGTTGTTGAGAAATCATCCAAAACCTTGGATGTCTCGAACTGGAAAGGGTTAAACTTAAACTTCAATAATTTAATCTGAAACCCTGTCCTATATTTCAATTAACGACGTAATTCATTGTAGCATGTTAGCCCTCATCAACGCGTATTCGTTTACGTTTGAAAATACAAATTTTTCTTTGCGGATTGTCTTTCCGTCCACACGTATCCGGTAAATACGGTCACCCAAAACAGAACTTTTCAAAAACGCTTCCCAGAGTGAAAATTTTTGAAAATCCGTAAATAACTTCAACAGTTAAATCACGTACTATATAGCCAGGTAAAAATTAAGAGCAATCTAAATCGGAAATTAGTTGGGTTAACGTCGAACTAGTCGATGAACCACTGAAGAAGTACTTGCGCGTGATACATTGTACCTCCGATCAGTGGCGTAACCAGGTCCGCGTTGTTGGATGAGTACGTAATCGAAGATGTAGCGACAAACTATGTGAAACATGCTCTTGTAGTCCACGTCATTACTGTGTCCATTTACTTCATGGACAGAGTGGTGACGTAGATCTGTCACACGAATTCCACTCGAGTGCCATTTTCTTTTCTCTCGTTCAGTTTTCAAATTACGAAGTCAACAGTTCATACAAAAACATTACAACAAAAGCGAGAGAATATTAAGATAAGCTCAAAATAACAACTTTAATAATTCATGTCACTGAAGTGAATTAGTAATTCGAAAAACTTAAGTAGAAATTGTCGGAATCTTTTTAAGTAGTTAGAAGGAAATTCGTGTAAAAATGTTTGTTACTGGACAATAAAGAAGATGGTATATCCCTTTGCTATTTCGACAATGATGTACTGATGGACTTGGAATGATCATGGCCGGGGTGCACAATCCCCGCCCACCCCCACTATTGGGTATGTCAATGCTTCCGTGAAAACACGGACAGAACCTGAAGCAAGTTTCGTGTATCTGAAGACGAGAATGAGGAACAGGGGCAGCCTGTTTCTCGTTAAGCAGGTTAAAAGGATTTCCCGGAACAATCACGCAATCTTCGTATCCGTTCTAACAATAAAGAAGTATGTTCACGCTGATTTTACCAGAGAAGAAAACATGAGAATCAAGAAGAATTGGAAACGGCAAAGCAAGGAACTTCATTTAGTTTTTTCCTGGAGCAAAGGGAAAGCAGTTTTCGAAATCCTTCTCTGAAATTTCTATCCATGAAGACGTAGATTATTGGATTTATACAGGCATTTAAAAAGGCCAGTGATCCCACAACAAGTAATAACGGCATGTTGGCTTCAGTCTTTACGACACCAAGCATTGTGAGCAGGAAGTACACTTGGTTGGGCAGCCATCCCAGGATGAGCGTAACAGAGGCAACAGCTGTCATAATAGTAACTCGCTTTAGTATCACATTTCTGGGATTATTCAACGAATTGTCATTCAATGTTTGGCACTTGGTCAGATTAATCTGGGAACATGGACGTCTGACTCTGCCTCGGAACGAAATGAATATATGCGAGTAGCAAAATATAACAATAGAAGCAGGGAAAACTGTGTGACCGAAGAACATTAAGATAGCCAAAGTCCACGAAGTAGTTTTGCTTGTTCCGTCAGTCCATTTACAAACAGGCGACGTTGTGTTAGTTGCCTCCACTCCAGCGACTCTAGGGACGACAAGACCTTCAGTTGCGAACCCGGCCAACCAGCATAACGGGATGACGTACTTCATTATTACGGCGCCATTCTTTCGTTTATAGCGTGCAGGTTTGACAACTGCAAACCAGCGCTCCACAGCCAAAGCCAGACAAGTATACATAGAGGTTATTCCCAACGAAAATGGAATATAATGGCTCCAGATGATGCGACAGTAGATCTCTCGAGCGAGATAGCCAGTTGGTACGGGATAGGCGTCTGGTTCTAGCACAAATTTCGGAGACACAAACAATGAAATTGCGGTCAAGATGTCGACGATGACCAAGTTAAGGATACACTGGTTGTGGGGTTTTTTCAGCCAATCTTTATGACGAACAAAAACTAGAAAGGCCAAGACGTTCTCGATCAAAGCAAATGAGGCTATCAGAGCAAAAATCACTTCGGTAACTACTCTGACGACGCTTTGTGTGCTATTCGGATCAGACATCTTTTAAAGAATTACTTCCCCCTTTGCTACCGCACGGATAAATGTTTCCGCGGGGTGCGTCCAGTGGCTCATATACGGGATACACTCGTTGTGTTGAAATAATGACGGATAAAAACGTCTAAGAATGCACGTTAATCATAATAAGAATACTCAAGCAGGTGCGACCGAGCTGTTCTTACTAAACATTGAGGAATGTCTTCTTTAAATGCACTGCACGGGGAACTTCGCTCAGATATTTTGAGTACATGAATGGTTGAGTCTCACGACAGTTTCAAAACAGATATTGAGGCTGTACTTTGGTGAGTAGTAAAAGTAACGATAGTATTGGTAACGATTAAATATAATTCGTAAAATGTGCGCTCTGACTGGCAGTTAGCCAAGTTTTTATCATCCGGTTCAGCTGAAGATAAAGAAATACAGAGATGTTCCGCTTCGTACACGTTCCTGGAAGTGGCGCACCCAAGAGAGCGGCTTAGGAGGCTTAAGCCCCTCCCTTAGCAGCCACATAAAGATGTCTGTTTGCGTCCACGGAAAAAAATTAAAATTAAAAATTTAACGTAAAATCAAAAGCAAACCACATGGATAGTACGATACCTCTGACAGACGACCGTGAAATACTATAATTTCCTCTGTCACCTTACTAAGGACTGGCAAAGTCTTAACATTTCTAGCCCTCCCCTTACAAAAATCCTGGCTGGGTTGTTGGTCCCTGGTAAGATATAGGATTAAGGTTTGGGTTAAGATTGGTTTACATGGAGAGTGATTTATATCAGAACTACACCCAGCACATATTAAAGTTTAAACAACTTCAAAATCCGTTTCAACAGTTGCCGATAAGGGGTACGTAAGAGACTTCGAGAAAAAGCAAGGGGCTGCCTGTTTTCCTGCGTGTACTGTTTGTACTGTATAACGGAATGTGTAAGACCAAGAATGTAAATAACGTCGAAAGGGGATGACTAACTCTAATGTCCCTGTTATAAATTTAATTTCGCGGCCTTTCCGACATATGCACAAGGCATAAGAAAACCCCAACATACAGGTTAAAACAAAGCACAAATATTAAATGGTGATATTTCGAGTTTATTCGGGAATCATAGTTTTGCCATGTTGCACACTAAATACTACGTCTTTGAACAGATTGCAATGCCAGTAACATCGAAAGAAAATCTGTTTCCACATAATAGGAAGGAAGTTTTTCTAAATGGGTTACAAACTGGGTAATATCATGGGAAGTAAGAACCTATTTTGAGGAATTAGTCGTATTTATAGGTAGTGCTACTCTGGTTTGGTGGCCAGCGAAAGGTACATACAAGTTGCTAGAAAACATTTCTTAATTGAAAACTAAAATAGAGTCACCAGGTATTTCCCCTAGATTTAGGGGTCACCAGATATCTCCCTGATAAATAAAAAATTAAAACAAGGTCACTGGGTATCTCCCTTGAAATAAGGGTCACCAGATATCTCTCCAAGATTACTCCTCGGTCATTACCGTGTTCTAGCAGTAATCTTGGAGAGATATCTGGTGACCCTTATTTCAAGGGAGATACCCAGTGACCTTGTTTTAATTTTTTATTTATCAGGGAGATATCCAGTGACCCCTAAATCTAGGGGAAATACCTGGTGACTATTTTAGTTTTCAATTAAGAAATGTTTTCTAGCAACTTGTATGTACCTTTCGCTGGCCACCAAACCAGAGTAGCACTACCAATAAATACGACTAATTGTTCACCTGGTTGCGAAAAAAGACTATTCACTATTTTGAGGAAGTTGTTAAACACGGGATGTTTAACAACTTCCTACAGTTGTTTGACAGTTGCGAACCAAGAGTAGGTTGGAGAGTTCGGGAAATTGCTAGGGAGCGAATGTTTCGCTGTGCGCACTGTTTTTGTTGTGTGATCGTGTAAGGAATGAGAAAGTGAAGAGCATTAAATAACCCTTTTCCGTCTTACAACGAGTACTCTTCTATCTTTCTCCGGCTAACGTCAGACGATTTACTCGTCAAGAGAGACCCTTTGTCTAGAAAGTGTTAAAAAGGGGTAACTAACTCTAATGTCGCTGCAGTAAATTTAATTTTGCCGTCCTTCCGAAGTCATATCTTGATACAGTAGTATCCATCAAAGGGAAAAGAAGACCTCATCATAAAGGTTAAAATAAGACACAGATATTGAGTGGTGATATTTCGACTTCATTTCGAGGTCATCATCTTACCAAGTTATATACTTAATATTGAGGTCTTTAAACAGATTGCAATGCCAGAAACGTCGTAGGAAACTCTGTCTCAACAAAATTGGTCTGTTGGTGCAATATTGTGTATATATAAGGTTGACGGTATCTATTTCGAGTTTAAAAGGTACTATGCTGACACGTGACAGGAAGGAGGACTTCTTAAATGGATAACAAACTGGGTGATGTCATCGGAAGGAAGAATCTATTTTGAGGTAGTTGTTAAACAGGTGGTGTTTTGCAATGTTACAAGATGGAAGACTTAAGTTTTATACAAAGTGCTTCTTTAATTTATTTAGAAAATGAAGCAAAATGTTTACAGGAACATAGCCGGAAGATCTTCGGAAACAGTTAAAAGCAAGATTTTCAACTACTACGAGAAGTTTGAGTAATAAAGAAATTATTGTGAGTTATGTAACTAATCAAATCAGATGTGAAGTCAACGAAAACTTTCAGGCATGCAGTTTCACTAGAAAAGGTTAAAACCTGGAAAAATACATGCATGCCTGAATTCAATTACTAGAAATTCTAATATCAATTTAAGAAATGAAGAAGACCATTATCAGTATCAATTAATGACAAATTTGGAATTTTCATCGAAATTGATGAAAATTTAGCAATTTTCTTTCCCTACACTCTTCGAGGAAGGGATAAAGTTGGGAGTTCAACGAGTGAAGCTTAACTAGCTGTACGATACTGAAAACTTAGCAGGCGAACATTCACAAAAGTAGTCTTATCGTTAGGCATACTGACGTGTGAAGACTTTGATTATGATATGCATTATGCACTGTGATCAACTCGGAAAATCGTGCTGCTGCTGCTAGAATAACAATCGACCATTAGTTGGGTCAAATCAACGTTACAAAGTATACAGCGGTTAATGAAAATTAGTAACCCGTGTTCGAACTCGAGTCTTCCCGCTCAGCGTTAAGTGAGGTAATGATAAACCGGGGACTGGAAATGTTACACAAGTTTTCCTTTATTAAAGTACTCACGTGACACACGAAGTGGAAGATGTTAAATTAAGGTAGGAGTGTCACTCTTGGATCACGGGCAGGTCAATGCTCTAATAACATTGTTGACATGGCTTACCGAAACTATGGACATTTATACAAGTGAAACAAGATGTGACTTTATCATTGTTTATTGTACTAATATTTTGACAGGATGTTGAACACTTCGATATTAGCATATCATACGGTCATAAATGTGTGTCCTGCATGTAATAACAATAGAAATAACAAAAGATGTAAGATGATAGGATGGATTGTAGATATCACCTAAAACCTACAACAGTTCATACGAATAAAAATTATTTACATATTTTTACAACAATTTTGTTAACATCATTTTCCTAATATTTAGGTAGGCAACTACAAATTAAAAGTACCAGTATGAAAGAATGATTTCTCAGAGAATTCCAAAGCTACCTTAGGTAACTTTGGTAGATTACCTATAATTCTGGTACCAGGACCAGAATGATTTAACAGTTGGAAATAATCAGTGAAATGTTCACATGAGAACCCATTTACACGACACGATCATCGTACGCGATTGTTTGTTCTAGTGTATCCGATTAAATCATTGGCGTCTTCCGGAGATATTGCTACTTTAGTGAGCAAATCGAAAGCAGGAATTGTGACATTACGACTACATTACATACCCCAGGAAGAACATTCGTATACAACAAACGTATGGTGTAAATGGGCCCCAATAAGTTACTACCTTATTATCACTAATTTTTGCGGTCACTTAGTTTCGCAAAATTGAGAGAAGCTCATTTCCTGTCGATATTATAAAGTTGCTGTTAGAAAGTGCATCGGACAAGTGCTTTACTCCTTCGTCAGTAATTTCATTGCTAGAGAGGTCTAACTTACTTAGTTTACAGTTGCTATTAGACAGTGCATCGGACAAGTGCTTTACTCCTTCGTCAGTAATTTTATTGTCATAAAGGTGTAACTTACTTAGTTTACAGTTGCTGTTAGACAGTGAATCGGACAAGTGCTTTACTCCTTCGTCAGTAATTTTATTGTAAAAGAGGCCTAACTTACTTAGTTTACAGTTGCTGTTAGACAGTGAATCGGACAAGTGCTTTACTCCTTCGTCAGTAATTTTAATGCCAGAGAGGCCTAACTTACTTAGTTTACAGTTGCTGTTAGACAGTGAATCGGACAAGTGCTTTACTCCTTCGTCAGTAATTTTATTCCAATTCAGGTGTAACTTACTTAGTTTACAGTTGCTGTTAGACAGTGAATCGGACAAGTGCTTTAATCCTTCGTCAGTAATTTTATTGTTAGAGAGGCCTAACTTACTTAGTTTACAGTTGCTGTTAGACAGTGAATCGGACAAGTGCTTTAATCCTTCGTCAGTAATTTTATTGTTAGAGAGGCCTAACTTACTTAGTTTACAGTTGGTGTTAGACAGTGCACCGGACAAGTGCTTTACTCCTTTGTCAGTAATTTCATTGTTAGAGAGGCCTAACTTACTTAGTTTACAGTTGCTGTTAGACAGTGAATCGGACAAGTGCTTTACTCCTTCGTCAGTAATTTTATTCCAATTCAGGTGTAACTTACTTAGTTTACAGTTGGTGTTAGACAGTGAATCGGACAAGTGCTTTAATCCTTCGTCAGTAATTTCATTGTTAGGGAGGTACAACTCACTTAGTTTACAGTTGTTGTTAGACAGTGCACCGGACAAGTGCTTTACTCCTTCGTCAGTAATTTCATTGTCAGAGAGGACTAACTTACTTAGTTTACAGTTGCTGTTAGACAGTGCACCAGACAAGTGCTTTACTCCTTCGTCAGTAATGCCATTCCTAGAGAGGTCTATAGTACTTAGTTCGTAGTTGCTGTCAGTTGATGAAGATAATCTACGTATGCCAAGCAACTTTTCAATCTGTTTACAACCCAAATCGCCAATATCATTGAGAGGTATTCTGATATCCGAAATTCTTGTACATATTCGTACAAGATTCAGGATTGCTGGACAGTCGGTTGGCAACAGACTACAATGCATAAAATCTACCGAAGTGCATCCAATCTCATTTAGTTTCGTTTCAACGTTTGGTTTTGTTTCAGAATCGAATTTACGGTACTCAAATATACACTTACTTAATGTTACTGTTAAAATTTTGTCTTTATTAGTCGCCGGCCATTGAGTTAATATACGTAGATTTGAATTCTCACCCTCCATATTTCTCTGGCGTGCTTTGTCACCATTGCAGACAGAAGTCGGGAGGAGGTTGAGAAAAATTTCTATCAATTTTTCTCGCCGTTCAGAAAGAAGGCCAGCCACGAATTGAAGCACTACCTCCCAGGTTCCTACGTCGATGTGACTGGTGATAAATTCTCTTAATTTTTCCTCGTTCATGGTATCTACAATATGTTTTGCAGCGAGAAATTCCTGAAGCGTCAGGTGAATGAAGCAATACTGAGACTTGTACTCGAATGCACCAGTTCGAAGATGTGGTAAATGATGTAAAAGATCACTCTCCGACGCCTCCTTTACCTCATTTGCTTCAAAGATAAGTTTGCCTTGTTCTAACCCATTGTAAGCGATTTCCGTTAGTGGCTTTAACTCGCCTTCCATTTCAGGAGGAAAGTCATATGAAACTAAATCTTGGTAACGGTTATATCTGTTGCCTAATCTCCGGCTGTGCCTTGACAAAAATAATTTTGTCGCTCTTTTATAAATTTCTGTTAATGTCGTAGGAAGATCAGGTCTATCTGAACTATCTGGAGGTTCGAACTTAAGTATTTCAAGAAGGCAAGAGCACACGATATAACAGTTTACAGGTATGTAGCACAATGAGAAAATATTGAAGTTGCTGTTGATGTGTTGCCATACTTTTTCCCCAACTCCTTCGTCTTCACTTGTAAATGCTTTGACATATTCTTCAACGTTTTGGGGTGTGAATCCTAGAAGTTCCACAGTTTTGTCAAATTCAATATGCTGAACGCTTGACAAAGCGGTAGGCCTAGAACTGGTTAACACGGTGGCCCCTTCAAGAAGTAATCCTGACGCTAATTTTCGATATAGTGAGGACAGAGGCATTTCCTCCTCGTTAGTCTCAGAGCAATTGTCATCACCAGTTATGATGTTTTCCCTGTCATTAAATTCATCTAGTCCATCAAAAATCAAAAGCACTTTCGAGGGATGTTCAAGAATGTATCGAAATACTTCATTTGTTAAACGTCCTTGATATTCAGACTTTGTCAAAAGCTCACAAAGATTGAAGTTACGTCCTTCGTTAAATCTCCTGAACTTGAAAAGGAAAGCAAACTCAAAACACTCTTCTTCATTTTCTGTGACAAAAACTTTATCACAAGCCCAGTCTCGAAGAAGCTTGTCACAGAATACCGTTTTTCCGATGCCAGCTCGACCCACAATCAGAACATGCTTGCCCGGTGCTTCAATAATATCCTGCGGTCTCATTGGTGACGATTTTTTTGTTTGCTTGGGATATTCATTTAATATTTCATGTCTATTTCCAGTGAAGTCATGGTTCGCTCTTCCCTCGTAAATGGCTAAATTGGTGTAAATGTGATCGAGTGCAAGTTTCTTAGCCCTTTCTCCACAACCAGGCTGACCTTGAAATAATGGATCAAGGTGTTCTGTACCTTTGCGAATGCTCTTCTTTATGCTGTTGAGGAATTCCTTTAACCAAAGTGGCCTTCTGCTTTTACTCAGTAGATAAAATGTGTAAAATTGCGAATCTTCCACGAAACGAACATCCTTTCTCGTCTTCCAAGCGATAATAAGAATTTCAATCAGGATCAAAATGGCAAAGACTGCATTGATTGAATACAACAAATGGGTGCTGATGGAAGCTCTTGAATTGAGACACTCGTAAATACCTGCGATGGAGGCTGATGTCTGGTTTAGTTTGCACATATGCTTCAAAGGAAAGTTTATTTGTGTTTGTGCGACTATAAACACAACATTCAAGGAAAATCTAAAGGCGAGTTGTAAACAGTAAGCAACAAATATGTGTTTTTCACGCACAGGTCGATCATTAACCAGAAGTGGTTGCTCAACAGCGTTTAGGCGGGACACCTCATCAACTCTCGACTTCATAATCAGTGAGTACACTAAGCTTACGATTCCTACCGAAGAGAAATTAAGAATCACAAACCCATAGAAAGGAAAACTGTTTTCGAATTGATCTTTGTACTGCTTCAAACATTCTTCTTTAATGAGGTTCTTGTTCACGTCGTCTTCCACAACACAGCTCAGGTCTGGCTCGCTGGTTTTTGCCATGAACACGGAAAATAAAATCACTCCTATTAAAGCCCACACGATAACCACAGGAAAAGCGAATCTGTTGTAGGCTGTACGCGTCAAAAATTGAATTGCTGAGGAATGCATTTCCAAGTTTTGGGACCTTCGACTCAAGTTTATTTGAAGAGCTTCTTCTATTATGACAGCATCTATGCATGTGACATTTCAGTGGCGTGATGAGCATTTTGTGACGCCCGAGGTCAAGTTTCACTTGTGGTGCCCCTCTTCCCCCACCCCCCATTGTCAAGTTATAAAAATCAAAAAATGACACCAACGACGGCATAACTATATTCAGGGAGATAAAACTGATTAAAACATTTTTTAATATTTCTATATAAAAATGTTCACGACATCGTGGTTTGGCGCTCCTTTATTTTGGTGAGCAGGGGAAACTCTGCTCCCCGTAGCACATCCCTCGCTAAGTGAGAACATAAAGAACAGAATGGTGCGGCGAAGCGGAGGCGTCGTGGTCATTAACTCTTTCAACTCTGAAGTTTTCAAAAGAAAAATGATAAATTATTCAATCTATTCAAAATCCTTTCCAATATCTGTTGAAACTGTTTGAGGAATCAAATTTGCATACATTAAATCGCGCCCACATGCGCGGCTGCGGGTTAAAGAGCTAAACTCCCCATCCCTACTACAAAGTTAAAAAAGTTTGAAAAAAGTTAAAAAGTCGCCAAAAGCCGTGAGATATAGTTGATACTCGACACTAACCACCCACCCACCAAAATAACACAAAAAACACTTCAAGCCAAGAGCCTGTGCACGGGTTTACGTGTCCTTAGACAGACTTCACACGTCAAGTATCAAGTGGTATATTTCTGTGTTATTGTCCATCTTAGTGGCGCAGCTACAGTGGGGGCAGGGGGGCGACCGCCCCCCCCCCCACTCGACGTTTTGGGTGCCGTTTGTCGGAAAATTTGGAAGCTTGTCGGAAATTCTGAAGCGAACTGGCAAAGTAATTAATTATTCACACGTATAATATATTTGTACTTTAGAACCATTCTTACCAAGAAATTTTCTGTTTCGTTTTTCTGCGGCATCTGCGCTGTATGTTGTCACTAAATATTTTACACTGGTCTATACGTGGGCAACAGCTTACCAAACTGCGAAAAAACTTTCACCTGTTGTCGGTGTTGACCATATTGTCCATAAACTGTCACTAATTATTTCCGATGGACAGCTGTTTACTAGCTGCGGAGTAAAATCTCGTATTTCACTTGTTGAGTTGTTGTGTTGTTTGACTAGAAACATAGAGTGTTATACAGTTATAGCTTTGTTCTACGTACAGTTTCATTCTGTTCGCGATCCCGTTTGCGAACTCATTTGTGACATTTCATCTGGAGCAACTGGAAACATTGTGCTCATTCTACCACAATGACCTGCCTGCGAAGGAGACAGTCGTCATGGAGGACAAGAATGTACACGCGTTACTAAACGCGTGGGACTTAGTGGACGGTGAGGCTGTTCCCCGTGATGCTGAAGATCTTTTGGTGTTTTTGGAGACGCACAACTTGACAGGCCAGTTCGCAAGCATTGCAACATTGTTACAACTGGCACTTACAATTCCTGTCTCATCAGCTCATGACGAGAGAGCCTTCAGTTGCTAAAACGTGTGAAAACATACTTGCGCAGTACCATGACGGAAAAACGCCTGTCGAATCTCGCTTGTATTTCTATCAATCGTGAAATTGTTTCGAATATTTCGATTCGAGAACTTCAAATGCCGTTCCTGAACGACAAAACAAGAAGAATTTTTAAATAATGTGTTAATTCACATGGACGTGACATTATAAAACGTTTTTCAACGTTAAAAGTTAAAACTCTGTGTAAGTGTGTTGCCTGTCTGAGTACATTACATTTGAAGAGAAATAGCGATAGAAACATTTGATCTACCTCGATCTACCTATTCGATAATACCTGAAATTGTATGTTTATATACTAGCATATTACCATTTCTTCACACTTAGTTGATTTGAAAATGGCAGCCGGCTTTTCATAGCGAACATATATCGCCATCTGATGTAAATATTAAATATAATAAAGATGATATTCTTGTTCATTCCTTGATGATGTCTCATCTGTACACAGTTTTTAAAAGCCACACCTTTTAATCACGTTCCGTTGACCACGCCCACTTGACCACGCCTAGTTGTCGGAAAATTTATAGTTTCGCCCCCCCTGAAGAAATTCGTAGCTACGCCAGTGGTCCATCTAGCTCCAGATCTGGATGTTAACATCCACATACCGTACGTATCGATCACTCAATCAAAGTCCATCATTCCCAAACTTGAAGTTAATCAACAAGATCTTGTCCTCACAAGCCTTGAGTAAGTATATTAAAATATTGCAGAAATCACTGGTGCAGTAAATTGCTCATTATGTATGCCTCGTTGTATATCTTGCGAATGTATTGGACTGCACTTGATCAGACCGACGTAAACCAGGTCAGACAAGAAGTACAGTTGAACCTCCATTAAGCGGCCCTCCATTAAGCGGCCATCCTCTATTAAACGGCCGCATATCAAAGTCCCAAAATATTTGTAATACAATTACTGTAAAATATCCCTGTATTAAACAGCCATCTCCACTAAGCAGTCGCGGCCACCTATGAGCGGTCCCAAATGATGTTTTATATGAATTATTACCTCTATTAAACGGCCAGCTTGCATGATTTACTTGGCGCAACTCTTTCAAGAGGACCGCACTAAAAAAGTTGAGCTGATAATGCTTAATAATTTGCTTTACTTACTTAATAACACTTAAAAATAATGTTCGACACATGTCACTTGACACCTCACTCAACTTTAAAGGTCATTAAATTCAAAGCATTGTTAGCAACGAAATTGTCAGTGTTTGCGTTGCATAGAAACGCTCTATTACTTCGCGTCAAATCCCTCCGTGTATCGACGAGGAACTACATACGTTCGTTAGAACATTTAATAATAGATAAGTTGATTGACATTTAATTAGGAGCACGAGGTTCACCAAGTAATATGATCTCATATGATAAACTGCAGTCTACACGTGAGAGCGCGTTGGACGGGTAAAACTGTTGTAGGGTTATTCTGTTTTGTTTGTTCTGTTTGCTAACGTGTGAATCATAATTGGAGATTTAAGACTGTTTAAAGATATAGAACGCGGAAACCCGGCAAGAAGTAAGTAAAGATATCGGTTTATATGTAATTTACATATTAGGCACGTGTAAGCTATTTTATATTTAGCCATATTTTGTTAATTCCTTTTCTTAGATCGAATAATTCATCTTAAACTCATCTTAAATTCATTTTAATACCATCACAATAAATATTCCACAAATTATACGATTCCGTGTACTGCGTTCTGTTACTGAGAAACCACAACATTCGATTTCGGGAGGATTATATGAGTGGAAGTTCCGTATGTGAATTGTGAATATGAGTACCGCTGATGAAGCGCTGAAGACAGCGAAAATACAACGCCGAACTGCGAAAGCTACGTTGACGCGATTAGGAAAGGCTTTGGTCATACTACAAGAGCAGAAAAGACCCGTGGATGAGGTAAGCAATTACCTTGTGAAAGTTAAGCAAGCCTTTGATAATGTTGTCATGAAACATGATGAGTACGCAAATTTGATAGTCGAGGATGAGGACTTTGAGACGGAGGAACAATGGTTAGAGGATTGTCAAAATAACTTTCTTAAGCTTGACATCGATGCTAAACGCTATATAGAAGAAGTTTCTGCCAAGAATAGCGAAAATAATGTAGAAATAAACGAGCAAAAGGCGTCAGGAATGTTAGGAATGCAAAACCTAGACAGCGCAAGTAATTTGAACCCAGTGAATACAGACGACAGCCAGCCAAGTACCAGTAGAGAAAACAGCAGTGTGATTGAGAGTCCCCAAGCAAGCCTCGTTAATACCAAGGAAGAAACAGTTGTCAGCAGCCCATCTACATCTATACTAAGCAAACCTGAACAGAGTCAAGGCCAAATTGTGTTACAATCTGAAATAGACAGCCAAGTAGGAACTGTTTCTGGCACCAAACCCTGTGGGTTTCAAATGGAGAAACCCAAATCGCCCAAGTTTTCTGGTGATGTCCGTGAATATGTGATTTTTCGAGCCGATTTCAAACATGCTATTGAGTCTAGATATGCTAAAAGAGACGCTATCACCCTGTTGCGCACTTGTTTAAAGGACAAGCCACTGGAGTTGATAAAAGGTATTGGATCTGATTACGATGCTGCATGGGAATACCTGGATTCTATATATGGGGACCCCCGGTTTGTGGCGGACACCATCACGCAGGACATTGTGAAATTTAAACCACTAAGTGATGGGGAGGATGCACGATTCTGCGACCTGGTACATCTAGTGAGACGATGTTACAATACACTAAAAGAAGTGGGAATCCCTAATGACATGGACAACAGTCACATGCTTTCCATTATTGAGCAAAAGATGTGCCCTGATGACCGGAAAGTGTGGTCTAGAGATCTTGAACGCGAAGCAAAATCAGCTACGTTGAATAACCTAGTAAACTAGATGACGATCGAAATGAAGTCGAGAATGCGTGTCACAGCTCCAGTTCGAAGCGGTTCCAATCGTCGACAAGTCAATACGGTGTACGGAGAGGCTGAGGTTGGTGGTAAAATCCGACACAAGTGCTGGTTCTGTAGTAACTCGAATCACTGGCCAGATCAATGTGAAAGGTTCGCAGCAAAGAGTGTAGACGACCGGATAAGCGCAGCAAAGACGAACCACGCGTGTTTCAGCTGTTTAAAGAAAGCAGGCCGAGACCACCGACAAGCGAATTGCAGCAGACGGAAGCAATGTACGAAAGTCGAGAACGGAAACCAATGTACCTCAACTCACCACCCATTGTTGCACAAATCCAAAACAACTCATGTCGGTGTTGCTTCCATTTCTGACCAAAAGGACACAATATTACCAGCAATCACTACCAATATCTGTGGATCTAATGGCGTATACAAGCCCGGAAATATTTTGTTTGACTCTGGAGCCCAAATCACTTTAATTCGAAGAGAGACTGCGGACAGTCTACGTTTGCGTGGTCAAGATATAACTGTGAATATCGTAAAGGTCGGAGGAGAAGAGGAAGAAATTCAAACAAAAGTGTACAAAGTGAGTGTGACTGGAATGAACAAGAAGAAGTATGTGGTTCGAGCAATTGGAATCCCATGCATCAGTGAAGAAATCAAAGGTGTCCGATCGAGTGCACTAGCAGAGCAGTTCAACCTACCGAGGGAGAAAATCAGACGTGGAAACGAGGCATGTGGATCTTCTCGTGGGAATTGATCATGCACATATGTATACTGGTCAGACAAGACAAGTTGACCATCTGGTCGCAAGAGAGTCTCCTCTGGGTTGGGTGATATTTGGTTCGACGCCCGGTGATCTAACTAATGTGACAACCACCGTTCTCCATGTGAAGACAACTTCTCCAGTGGACCTTTCTGATTTTTGGACAACAGAAGGAATGGGCGTCCAAGTTGATCCTTGTGTCTGTGATGCAAACAAGTTAAATCAGCTAGATCGAGAAGGAAAGAGAATGATAGAACAGTCCGCCAGAAAAGTCGGAGACCAATGGATGATACCGTACCCATGGAAAAGAAATCCCGCTGAGCTACCTGACAATTAAGAGCAAGCAGTTAAACGTCTGGAATCTACTGAACGCCGACTGTTGAAGAAACCAAACGAGGCCGACGCCTATAACCGTAAAATTATCGAGATGGAAGAAATGAACTTTGCGAGCAAGTTGACAGCAAAGGAAATTGAAGAGTACAAAGGTCCAGTGCATTACATTTCGCACCATGCTGTTCTCCGACCCGACAGTACAAGCACACCTGTTCGCATAGTATTCAACTCGTCGTCGTCATATCAAGGCCATGTACTCAATTAATATTGGCGAAAGGGACCCGATTTATTGAACGATCTCTTCGGAATTATACTACGCTTTAGAGAAAAAGAGGTCGCTGTAACCGCTGACATATCCAAAATGTACCATCGAGTCCTCATTCCTATGGAGGACAGACACGTGCACAGATTCCTTTGGCGAAATTTGGAAACGGGCAGACCGCCGGACATTTACGTAATGAATGTTTTGACGTTCGGTGACAAGCCCGCACCTGCCATGGCTCAGATCGCTTTACAAAAGACGGCAGAGGAAGGAGAAAGCAATAATCCGGAAGCTGCACGAACCATTAAGGACAACACCTATATGGACGACATTCTCGACTCAGTTGACACGAAGGAAGAAGCCAAGAAACTGACAAGCGGCGTAGACAGGATTCTGGAGACAGGCGGATTCACAGTAAAAGGATGGCAATCGAATAAAGATCTAGAAGAGCGTAAAACGGAATTGGATGAAATCAAGATGCCACAAAGTCAAACCGACACGAAAGTGCTTGGTATATCCTGGGACTGCGTGAGAGACGTCCTAAAGTATAAGTTCGAAATTGAAGCTGTGAAAGGCGGTATTGCTGATCTGACCAAACGCAAGATACTCCGCCAAATCGCTCGAATATACGATCCAATTGGGTTTGTCGCGCCATTTCTCGTGAGAGCAAAGATAAGTCTCCAGGAGTTATGGGAAGAAGGTGTGGACTGGGACGACGAGCTTGCCCCGAGTATTCAGAAGAAATGGTCGTCATACTTCGAAGAAATGAAGCAGCTGAATGGCGTATCGTTCGAGAGATGTATTTGTCCACGAAACGTAGTAGAGCCGCCAATTCTGTGTGTGTTTGCAGATGGATCGCGTGGTGCTTTTGCAACGTGCGCGTACCTTAGAAGTAAAAGCTCCGCGGGTGAAGTTAAAGTAAAGTTTATCGCAGCCAAATCTAGAGTAGCCCCTTTGAAAGAGTTGACCATCCCACGTTTGGAACTCCAAGCAGCAGTATTGGCGAGCAGACTGTGCAAAACGATCGAGCGAGAAATTCGGATCGAGCTCCAAGAAAGCATCTTGTTTACGGACAGTGCGATTGTTTTAGCCTGGATAAAGAATAACGGAAAGCGTCTGAAACCATTTGTAGCAAGTCGAGTTGGAGAAATTCGAAGCAACGTTAAACCGGTCCAATGGAGACACATTCCAACAGAGCAAAATCCTGCCGATGATGTATCCCGCGGCTTATCTATTCCTGATTTGTCTGGACGTTGGTTGAACGGTCCAGAATTCTTGCAGCAACCAATGGAAGAATGGCCGAAAGAAGATAGCAAACCTGATGCAGCCGAGGTCGAGCGAGAATGTATAAAGAAGAAAACCGTTGGAATGGTGACAACTGAAGCAGTCGAGTTAAAGAATGTGATTGAATGCAAAGATTATTCAAGCTGGAAAAGACTCCAACGCGTTACGGCATGGGTGTTAAAATTCAAGAATAAGCTTATGGCAAAGATACGAAGAGTCCGAGAAGAGAATTCTGTAGCTGAAGAGTCGTTAACTCCGAACGAGCTCGAGGAAAGTCGAAAGGTTTGGATAAATGAAGCGCAAAAGTGCCTAAAGGATCGCCTGAAAAGAAACGAATTCCGAACACTTTCTCCGTTTGAAGATGAAGAAGGTATTATCCGAGTCGGTGGACGTGTGGAAAATGCATTAGTTTCATACGAGACGAAGCATCCCGCGTTACTACCTTACGATCATAGAGTTTCGCGATTGATTGCAGAGGAAGCTCACAGAATGGGACATTCGGGTATCGTGACGACAGCTGCAAATATTAGAAGACGTTATTGGATCATCAGAGTGCTTGACTTGGTAAAGACAATCAAGTCCAATTGCGTAGTCTGTAAAGAAACGAACCCACAAGTCGAGAGTCAATTGATGGCAAACCTACCACCGTTCCGAGTAGCACCTCATACTCCTCCCTTCCACTACGTATCCTGTGATTATTTCGGACCGTTAATCGTCAAGATCAGTCGTAACAAGACAACCAAGCACTACGGAGTCATCTTCACGTGTTTAAATACAAGAGCTGTGTATTTAGAGATTGCGACAAATTGCTCAGCAATGGAGTTTATTCAGACACTCAGACGATTTTTCTCTATTCGAGGATATCCCGCGATGATTATGAGCGACAACGGGACGCAGTTTGTTGGAGCTTTGACCGACCTGAAGAAAATGCTTCAAGAAACTGGTAAGAAGATATTGCAAGAGTATTGTGTCGACAAAGGCGTACAGTGGAAATTCATTACCCCCGCAGTATCCCACCAGAATGGAACAGCAGAAGCACTAGTAAAGAGTTGCAAGTTGGCCCTCAAGAAAGCGACCGGTGAACACGTCTTAACACCATTCGAACTGTATACCTGTTTGCTCGAGGTAGCAAATCTGGTGAATCAAAGACCCATCGGAAGACCCACTAATGATCCTGACGACGGTGCGTATCTGTGCCCCAATGATATGTTGCTAGGAAGAGCATCGCCTGAAGTCCCGCAAGGACCCTTTCAAGAAACAAAGAATCCACGAAAGCGAGTTGAGTTCGTCCAAAAGATCGTAGATTCGTTTTGGAGGCGTTGGACGAGGGACGTGTTTCCCCTATTGGTACCACGAAAGAAATGGAACTCGGAGAGACGGAATGTACGAGTGAATGATGTTGTCGTTGTGCAAGATGGGACGGCAGTCAGAGGAAAGTGGAGAGTCGGACGTGTGATAGAAGTTTATCCAGGAGAGGATAAGAAAGTTAGAAACGTGAAGGTAAGAACCCCATCGGGAGAGTATTCCAGACCAGTCCAAAGGATCGCAGTAATCCATCCAGCGGAGGGTGACGAAGAATGAAGATAAAGAGTTCCCTTTATGGGGGCGGAGGATGTATCGATGAGGAACTACATACGTTCGTTAGAACATTTAATAATAGATAAGTTGATTGACATTTAATTAGGAGCACGAGGTTCACCAAGTAATATGATCTCATATGATAAACTGCAGTCTACACGTGAGAGCGCGTTGGACGGGTAAAACTGTTGTAGGGTTATTCTGTTTTGTTTATTCTGTTTGCTAACGTGTGAATCATAATTGGAGATTTAAGACTGTTCAAAGATATAGAACGCGGAAACCCGGCAAGAAGTAAGTAAAGATATCGGTTTATATGTAATTTACATATTAGGCACGTGTAAGCTATTTTATATTTAGCCATATTTTGTTAATTCTTTTTCTTAGATCGAATAATTCATCTTAAACTCATCTTAAATTCATTTTAATACCATCACAATAAATATTCCACAAATTATACGATTCCGTGTACTGCGTTCTGTTACTGAGAAACCACTCCGTTTTTTAGCTTTGCCTTTAGCCAACTGATTGAAAAGGCATCTCCTGTGAAATGAAATTCACAGGGAATTTCCAAACCATAGCCGCCACCTCTATTCACACGTTTGCCCTTGATCACTGCTTTACCGGAGTTTGCCGTTCGTTTAAGAAACTTTGTGAGCCAGATTGCCATTAATTTTGGAACATGTCCAATGATTTCAAAATCCTCCCACATTTCATTCGGATGCGAGTATCGTTTTTCGGTAGACATATGGAGGCGTGGGACCGGAAACAGTTGAAAGCTGGAGGGGAAGGGCACGAGAAATCACCAGAGGATGGAAGAAAGATGAGTGGAACATGGACGAAACTGGGAGTTTTTGGCGTGGTCTTCCTGAGAAGACTCTCGGCGAAAGAGAAAAAAGGTGCAGATAAAAGTTTTTGCGACCTTTATAAAGAAAAGTGACTAGATTCATGCTCAATAGTTGATTTTCAATATTTCTGAGTGGTTGTAAACCTATTTGTGATTGATTTTCAAAGAAATTCCGTTTATGGCTTTAATACCCTAGCATTAAATTATTGTTTTTTTTTAAATTTTGGTAACTTTTTAAGCATGTTCTAGCATGCTTTCTGTAGGAAAAAAATACAGATTTATGCTGATAGAAAACAGCACTGGCGTAGCTACGGATTTCTTCAGGGGGGGCGAAACTATAAATTTTCCGACAACTGGACGTGGTCAAGTGGGCGTGGTCAAAGGAACGTGGTTAAAAGGTGTGGCTTTTAAAAACTGTGTACAGATGAGACATCATCAAGGAATGAACAAGAATAATATCTTTATTATAACACTCTATGTTTCTAGTCAAACAACACAACAACTCAACAAGTGAAATACGAGATTTTACTCCGCAGCTAGTAAACAGCTGTCCATCGGAAATAATTAGTGACAGTTTATGGACAATATGGTCAACACCGACAACACGTTAAAGTTTTTTCGCAGTTTGGTAAGCTGTTGCCCACGTATAGACCAGTGTAAAATATTTAGTGACAACATACAGCGCAGATGCCGCAGAAAAACGAAACAGACATTGTATTTTTATCATTTACTATTTACTTTCTTGGTAAGAATGGTTCTAAAGTACAAATATATTATACGTGTGAATAATTAATTACTTTGCCAGTTCGCTTCAGAATTTCCGACAAGCTTCCAAATTTTCCGACAAACGGCACCCAAAACGTCGAGTGTGGGGGGGGGGGGGCGGTCGCCCCCCTGTAGCTACGTCACTGGAAAACAGGCTTTCGCGAAGCCCGTTTATTCCGTAAAACGACTTGAGCGCCCGAGATGGGGAAAAACCTGTAACCATCGAAAGAACGGTATGTCTCAGGTCGCTAAGGTGCCGACTGAAGTCGCCCAAGGGTAATTTGATTCGATTTGTACACAGTTAATCTAGACAACTTGATGTTCAATCTGTAAGAAATATTGGAAACATTTTCTTGAAGAAGAGAAAATGATGACTTTAATACGAGTGTATTTGTGAGTGGCGCTTTTAGATAAGGCGCATAGGTATAGAGCTACAGTAGTTCAATAGTTAATGCGTCGAACTGATCATCAGATGGTTGTGGGTTCGATCCCCGTCCTGGGCTCCGGTATCGTTTTTGCATACTTATGTGTATACTTCTACTGACATAGTACATGAAAATATGTTTTAAAAATAACCAGAATTCATAAAAATAAGTGCGTAATGTCACATCACTAATGTATTCGTAACCACTCCGAAATATGAAATACAAATTGTACACCATGAGTCTGGTCGCTTTTCTTCATAACGTTTACCAGAACTTCCTTAAAAAGGCCTTTATAACTGTGAAAAAAAGTATTGGTTAAAATAACCCCGTTTTGGACAGCAGTCATACACATGCTCGCTCTTTTACGACGATCAAAATAACTTCCTTCATGTGAAAAGTAGATGTGTGCATGGCAAGCTCGTTTCTTAATAAAAACGCTTGCTGAGACGGCGAAGCGGATCGAACCCGGGACCTTTTGAAGACCAATGAGACGCTAAACCATTGACCGCCCCTGACTCAGCACATTCGCTCACCTTTGAAGCATCGCCAGCCAGATTCAATGGTTGCGGGTTCGATCCTCTTACAAGACTCGGGAATCATTTTCGAGAGGAAATGAACTTGAAAAACGTTCACTTCTCTTTCGAAGTGTATGAAAATGTTTAAAAACTTTTTTAAAAAGCGCTGAACTACAGAGTCATGGTAGCTCAATTGTCAGAACATCCCATCGTTCGACACATGGTTGTGCACATTTGAAGCCCGTCTGGGGCTCCGAAGTCCTTTTACTGAGTAAACGAACTTGAAAAAGGTCCAGGGTTCTTTTTCCTCAATGTGCATTAAAATTTTCAACGTTTGAAAGTCATCGAAAAATCGAGAAAAACCAAGGACTTCTTGGCCCGATTTTTCGATCGTAAAAATCAAAAAACCGATCCAGGAATACTGGAAAAGGAGGGGCTGCAAAGAGCCTCCTCTAGGTTTTAATATACAGAAAAAAATAATCTACCACGGTTTTAAGCCAAATTGAATACTTTGGTTACAATAGAGTGACCTTGAAAATGCAAACATTGAAATCAAGCATTAGAGCTACACCTAGCTTTACACGGCGCAAAATATTGGGATCGATATCAATTGATTCGAATTGTGATCTGGAGGTGGATTGCAAACGCCAAAAAAGTTTACCGTGTAAACAGTTGTGGGACTGAAACTCTAAAACACGGTCAAACAAGTTATTTCATTGAAGTCGACAGTGCTGTACCCTCACGAGGGTAAATTTCTCTGCAGAGACTGAGTTTCCAGCGTAAGCTATTTGTTGTCAAGAATTGAGCTAAGCGTGTCTTTGACAAACGAACTCCAGGCAAATAGGCGACCATGCCCGCCTTCTAAATCTGCCTATGAAAATATCTTAAAATTTTAATGTAAAGGACTCGAACAAGTGCCGAACTGTCTTATTCTGTCTAAATATTAACATAGTCATCTTATTTCGAAAATTTAAATTCGCTGAAATATCGACTTTGATGGCCGAATTTTTCGACCTCTAAAGACTCTTTAAAACTTATATCTAAATCGACTCAAAATACCAAATGCAACTGTTATCAAGTCTATTGTTTTTTTTGTATGTCTCCTTCCATTCAAATTGTCACAATCCTAAAATAACCATTGGTTAACTCCTTTACTTTCTGGACCAATTTTAGACCTCTGGAACAAGTTGAAATTTTAATCTAAATTCAAAGCGCAAAACTGTCATTTTGCCTAAATTTTCATTTCATCTTTTCTCCAAACCTTTGAAATGGTTCAAAAGTCGTCAAAATCCGTGGGTTACCAACCCATTACTTCTTTGTAGAACTTTTCGATCGCTAAAATACTTTCGGAAGGTTAGTCTGAAAATACTGAAATGATTGCCAAATTAGTCTAAAATTCCATATTTTCTCATTTCAGAACGTTCAAAACCATAGAAAAATCATCAAAAACCATGGGTTAACTGTTTGTCTAAATTCCCATATTTTCACATTTCAGAACTTTCAAAATCATAGAAAAATCATCAATCGGTTAACCTGCATACTTGTTGAGCCAACTTTCCCAATCTCAAAAAATTTTAATCTAAATGATTCAAGTACCAAACTATTTTATTTTGTCTAAATGTTAATATGGTCACCTTATTTCGGATCTTCGAAATCGTTGAAATATTGTCAGTAACCCGTCGGTTACCACTTTACTTTTATGCTATAAGTTTTCGACCTCCGAACCTCTTTACAATTTACATCCAAGTCGATTCAAATTAGCTTAATACCATTCAGTCAATTCGTTTATTTTTCCGACTGTAAAATTTTCAAAATCGCCCAAAATCATGAGTAAACCTCTTTCTTTTTACTACCTCAATCTTTCAACATCTGAAATTGTTTAAACGCAGTTTAAACATCTGAAATTGTTTTAGAGTTTTCAGGAAAAATAGTTCATTTAAGGTCAACACCTTTACCTTTGGCATGATTTTAGACTTCTGAAACAAATTGAAAATTTCAGCCCAATTCAAACGAAGGCCATCATTTTGTCAAGTTTCATAATTTCATCTTTCCAAACTTTTTACATGGTCGAAAATTCATCAAAAACTTGATTGCTCAACCCAGGATTATTTTTGTAGTATCTTTCTGGCTCCAAACAAATTGTTAAACCATGGTTCACTTGTTTACTTTGAAGTTAAACCTTTCGACCTAAAAATTCTCCAAAATTTCCCTTTGAAAAGAAATGGGTGCCACAGTTATTTGGTCTTATTTTTTTCCCCCCTAGCTTACCTCGATAGGTTTAAATTGGGGGAAAGATCGTGAAAATTCATGGGTACACCCTTTTATTGGCGAAATTGTTCCGCCTCTAAAAGCCACGGAAATTTTAGGATAAACTATTTGAACCTAGGAACTAACGATACGTCAGTTAACTTACCATAACCTCCAAAATTTTAAAGTGCTCGATCTATAGTCATATATGACAGGTATTCTTTTACTACAGTAAATTTCCCCCGACCTACTAAAATCGTCAAAATTTGGCTTGAAATATGTCAAGAGCCAAGCTACGTTATTTAGGCTTAGTTCACGTATTTTGAACAGTATCGAAAATTTTAGTGATCAGAAAATGGTTAAAAACCGTGGGCGTTGTTGACCTCTACTTTTCAGCCAAATTTTCCCACAAGTTTTAACAGACATTATCCATTGCCTGCTGATAACTTAAGTATAAAACGAAGCATACTCCAAATAGTGAAATCTTGGAACTCAAGATTTGAGAAAAACAATATATAAACCTTCGCTAGTTTTTAGTCTGAAGATGAATTTGAAATAAATTCGAATTATCACTGAATTACCTAGTTTCGTCTTGTTTTTCTTAAATCTCGAGTTCCAAGATGTCACTAGTCGGAGCATGCTTCGTTTTTAGCAGACATTGATCACGAACTTTCTCTCCCAAAACTCATCAAAATTTCAGGCTAAAATGTCCGAAAATAACCACCAAATTACTCTACATTGCTTAATTTGGAGCTCATCTCTTAAAGTTAGGAAGAAAAAAAAAAAAATCAAAAACAATCCATTGAGAACTTTAGTTTTCGCCAAATTTTTAGACCTCCGAAACTAACCAAAATCGCCCCAAAAACAATTTGAAGGCGTGCAGAAAAATGGGGCAAGCCACAAACGTCAATGGCACCACCATTAGCCGACCACGTTTCAGGAGTGACTTCGCGTGTACACAATTTGTTACATGTACATTATGCAGACCTTGTAGATCAAGGCCATTTGCAACTATCATATGCACAAGGCGTTTATCGCTTCGTCTGCGCGGGTATTAGAGGTCACGCAGTTGCTACTGCATCGCACCCACCCTTAGAAATCTATTTTGATTGATCTAGCGCGTTGCTTGATGGTGGCGATTAAACTAACATAGAAGTCTTCGATTGATTCGTTTATCGCCGGGGAGTAACAGTATGCATGGGAAAGGAGGGATTCTAATATCGTATTCGTTTATCGAGATTGCTTTGTGTCAAGTCTGACGTTTCGGTTTCCTGTACGGAGACAATCTGGATGAACGAAATACATGTACATCTGCAAAATCCGAGTTCAAACCTTTTACTGAAAGAGTGATTCTGCAATCACTTTCTCAGTCAACCTTCGAGTTAGGATTAGGGCTTCTGAGGCGCTGTTCTTGGTGGCAGTTTTAACCGCTAACCCGTTGAGCCCAAGAATGCGCACTTTATTATAGACTGTAACGCCGAACGGTTTGATTGTGCTACGCGGGCATGGCTCAGAACAAGAGGAAAAAACGTATCGAGACAAAAATACTTCCCAATTAGCACTCTTCTGCTCAAAAGCGAACTTTATTAACTCTACCGAACGCCGGTCAAATCAGGGGAAACGTCTCGAAGAGTTGAATCTTGAAACCGAGGTAAAATGCACTTCACAGGAAAGCTAAAAAGGGAAATCGCGCAGGACTGGTAAGCAAAGACCGAGTATATGAATGTTTGTGAAATCAATGAAAACTGAAATATCAAACAATGAAGATTTACTTTAACGTTAGGGTGTCAAGTTAAGGATGGGTAGAGTAATCAAAATTCATTGAAAAATGGAAAAAGGTAGTGTTCACTCGATGACATGATCATCGAAGAAACTCCATCCACGAAAGTTGAGCCAAGACGAATAATCTTGTTCAAAATATGTAGTCCGATGTCGCTCGGACTGACTTTAGTTATTCGACCGCTAAAGCCAACCTACAGGCTGCCACCAATGCCTCCCAACAAAACTCGACGTCGTCGGGGCCTTACATCAAATGCGATCCGGGGTTTAGATAATCGGCGCGACCGTATCAATAGAAAGTAAAAAAAAATTAATCCCGACGTCAAGGCATTAGCAGCCAATGTAAATCTCCATGGCAAAGTTGATACAGACGTAAAACACAGGACACTCTAGGTGAGGGCTGAACCATCCATAGAATTGAGCAGATAGGCCGCCATCAATACGCCATTCCATCCACGGAGATGAAGTTACCCGCCCCACGTTTACCCTTCATGCCGTTATTTGACTCAAAGTCAGCTTGTGGTTATAGCGCCACCGATTCGCTTTTCCGTAGTCGAATTTAGTGAAGAACAGGGGGAACCACGTGAAGGTATCGACTTCCCTGGGACTACTCCTGGCACACTTGGGCTATTTACGCCAGCCAGTAGACCTCCTGCAGCAGGAGCGGTACACAACCTGTTCGTCCCTTCTCCCCCCAAAAAGAGGTGTGTATTTTTTCATGTGAATACACAAACATATGCATACGTATACCTGCCTAGCATACCTAACCTACCTACCTACCATTCTATTAATCTATCAAACTATCTCTATCCATGTTATATACATGTATATATAACATCCCGGGTGCGCATCTGCAATCTCCGAAAACAAAGGCAAGCAGATGCAAAAAACAAAGCGAGCATATTACGATAAAGCACACAGAAAAACTGACAGCACACAGTGTGCTGTCAGTAAACCTTTATGGTTTCCTGACAGCACTATTTTTTATCTTTTTATTTAAACCTAACCTATTTGTAGAAATATTAGATACATTTTTGCCTGAAAAATTAAATAAATTATACTAGTATGTTCAAATGTTAAGTCGGGCTTTCCATTGTCTTTAAACGCTTCAAAATGTGTTTCAGTTCTGATTTAGAAAACTGTTTCCATAATTTGTGAAGGTTGTTCGAAGTTTCGTCTTCCAAATGTAACCGCCTTTATTCTTCAGACATAAAGGTTTTTGGCATCAACTATTGTACCTTTGTAGACAAGAATTTCTAATTTGAATTCAATTCTCTCCTCAGTCGGAACCAAGTCAGGTTTGATCAGAACAGCTGATGTAATCATTCTTCGACCTAAATAATAATAGAATCAACACAGTTTTCAACTTCTTATTGTTGAATGACTTCACCGAGCGCGATGCTGACGCCAAAGAACACATCTTTGTCTTGACGCTGTCACTTGCAATCAAACTCTATAATAACAAAGTGCAGTGGAGAGCACAGATCGCTTCTATTTAACAAACAGAAGATTCCTTGAGCATCTCCGTGGTGTGATAGAAATGTGAATAACGTGATTTCAACTGGAAAAATGCTCAGTGAAAACACGAGGCATAGCCGAGTGACGTCATCCATGTCTCTGAACTCTGAGGGGGAAGTGAGGCTCGTCCAGTCAGAGAGTGCCCATTTCGTGTGTTGTTTTATAAATATATACAATAATTATAGAAGCATCCTGGTTCAGCAGTTGCCAACATACAGTAGGCCTCTTGTGCTATCAGAAACATTGAAACAGACATAATTTAACAATACAATTTATAACTGAATTGGTATCTCACCTTCTTTTGTTTGCCTTATTTGCATTTCAAGAATTTGTTCAGAGTAAGATTTTCTGTCTGTCTCAATGTTATTTCATCATCTTTCTCATCATCACATGTTTGCCAGAACCACTTTAATGTAGCCAAATCCTTCCTCTTTTCTAAATAAAAATGCGTAAATTTAAGGCTACAGTAACTTAACATGTCTGCTAAAAGAAATTTTTCTTTCTTTTTTTCCCTGGTCAAACAATGAATTGATTTACATCTTAAAAAGCAAAATTCAGCCTCCTAGCTGAAATGCAAACAATGGTACTTAATAAAGACAAAACAAAAAAAAACCCAACAACAACAAAAAAAAATCCCATCAAGAACCAGCTCCTCCAATAGTCAATCCAAATATGAATCAAATCTTCAAAAAATATTGACTTTATTTAAAAACTTTAAAAAGACAATATTTCATGGCACAGCCCCTTATCATATATATATATATTTAACTGCAGATATGATATTGCATTCCCGGTGTGCACTCTAATTACAGCTACAAAAATATTAATATAGACTGACATAGCCATGCTAAATCTAATAAGATAATATAAAAAAATTCATAAAGAAATCAGCATTAAGCCTTTCCCAGTGGGATAATGCTCCTATTAATTTACCATGGCTAACAACAGACAATTTTACTTGTCAGAGGAAAAGCTCACAACAAGAAAGAGTTTCTTTCATTCCTTCATACTAAACATGCATAATAGGCCATAATAGATAAAATTTTGCACCATAGTTTTCAACAACTTGGCATCTCACTTGTATTTCACAGTCTTGCACATGCTTCAAAATTTTTGTTAATATCAAAATTCTCCACAAACCAGGTGTCTCAAGTACATTTTGTCTTGTACGTGTTCCAAGACGGTTCTAAGTCACATTTTCCAAAAGGCCTGGTATCTCTAATACTTTATTTCACCACCTTTTACACTTTCAGTTTTCTGTAGCCATATATTAATTTCAATTTCATTGCTTGGAGCTACAGAGGCACAACATATTGTAACAGATAAAATTCAACAATAAATTTAAGTCATTTTCAGTCACTTTGCATCTCACCTTTATTTCACTGTATTGTTTGTGTTCCAAGGATATGTTCACATCACATTCACCACAAGCTTTTTCTTTCACATTCTTCATTTTATTGTCTTGTATGCATTCCAAGACTTTGTTCTAAGTCCCCTCTTCCACAAGCCTGGTGTCTCTAATACTTTATTTCACCATCTTTCAAATTCTCTGTTTTCCGTAGCCATCTATGTTAACACAGTGATATGCCTAAGTCTCAGTTCCTAAACAGAAATAAGAAAATATTCTCAAGATTAACTTAAGAACTGCAAAAGACATTCACAAATTGATTAATTTGGTTGATGATTTTAAATTGGAATTCAACCACACTGCTCAATGCACAGTTTCATGGCAAATATATGAAAAATCCTCTGAACTTTTTCTGCCACTCAAAATATGGCACTGACTTTACTTAGATATAGGCATCTTTGGGCACTGTGTGTAGGTTTTTTTCAACCCTTCAGTGCTTTCCAGACTACTCAGTATTCAAGACATGGCTGGCAGCCCACTTGGGAATGTTACCCTTGTTAATGCATAACTGGAATCACCAAAGGCATACATGGAGTTTATATAACAATAATAATAATAATGTCTTTATCTAAACTGATAAAACCGGTTAGTCAATCATAATAAATTGACTGGTATTAATTGGTGACCAGTGAAATAAAATACAATTTTACAATACACAAAATAAACTCTATTATAATAAAAAAAAAAAAGGACTGAAATGTAATCTACCACACGTTGATAAAAATCTCTCACATTGTATGACCCTTACAGTGACAAAACATTTGTTAGGAGAAAATAAAAAATAAACCTGGAATCCAAATGAGTTAAGTGTGTCCTTCATGCAGACTGGTGCAGTTACCCTGAGACACACCTACAGTATATGTGGAGCCAATATTTCTCCCTTTGAACGAACATCTGCCTAAGAGGCCCTTAGAGATACAGCTGACAGAATTTATCACAAAAGTGCATCCTCTTTCTCTCCCAATATGAACCTTGGGATCAATTTATGCCTCGCACACACCATCAAGTTTTCCTTGACAAGTTTAATTTGCTTGTGTGTACAATATAAATTGGCAGGTTTTCCTAGAGAAGTCGCCCTTTCTAAGACCTGGCATGACCAGCTTGTAAGCAATGCTCTTTGTCAAGAAAAAATAGTCAAGGAAAATTTGGTCCTATGTATTGTCGCCCCCATCAAATCCGAACGTCATCCTCCAGAATGAACATTGCTCCTTCAAATTTCTGGACAACGACTAGTCCCTGCCTTAATGTCTAACTACAACAACTGTTAAAAGAGAACTTACACCAGCCACGAACCTAAGAAAGGCTGCTTGAAATAGCAATATCAAAATTCTTCTCTTTATGTCTTTTTGTTATGAACGCAGAGGTTTGTGTCCACACGTGTCAGGGTCAAGAACTTGCTTCAGAAGTCTCTCGTTAAGTTCTCCTTGTCCAACAATTCCTTCAGTTTTCCACTCAAAAAGTAACAGCTGACCAACACATGTTGTTGCTACATTGCAAATTTACCGTGGTCTTCAAATTTCATACCAAAATTCACAAAAAACAAAAACATCTCAGCAGTCGAAGTTAAACCTTTACCGTTTAACTCGTGTACTAAAATTTGAAATTACTATATTGTTTGTGATTGGTCAATACTGATCACATGTGAAAGAGCGCGGAATTTGAAAAAGCACCCTGGGACGAGTAAACATTTTTAAAATGGTGAACTTACCAGTTATTATTTTTAAAAAGGTTGCAATTTGCGGAAGACAAGATTTTCGTTTTAAAAAACAGTAAACCCAGGAGAGCATATATCTCCCGTTTCTCTATCCATAGTCTATCATACCGATAAAAACTTTGATTTTCTTCATGCCGTTTAAAGGATGGGGATAGTGTGTAAAATTATTTCTTTAAATACTTTCTGCGCTCCTTTGAAATCAGTTTTGTTCTTGAGAAATCATCCAAAACCTTGGATGTCTCGAACTGGAAAGGGTTAAACTTAAACTTCAATAATTTAATCTGAAACCCTGTCCTGTATTTCAATTAACGGCGTAATTCATTGTAGCATGTTAGCCCTCATCCACGAGTATTCGTTTACGTTTGAAAATACAAATTTTTCTTTGCGGATCGTCTTTCCGTCCACACGTATCCGGCAAATACGGTCACCCAAAACAGAACTTTTCAAAAACGCTTCCCAGAGTGGAAATTTTTGAAAATCCGTAAATAACTTCAACAGTTAAATCACGTACTATATAGCCAGGTAAAAATTAAGAGCAATCTAAATCGAAAATTAGTTGGGTTAACGTCAAACTAGTCGATGAACCACTGAAGAAGGACTTGCGCGTGATACATTGTACCTCCGATCAGTGGCGTAACCAGGTCCGCGTTGTTGGATGAGTACGTAATCGAAGATGTACCGACAAACTATGTGAAACATGCTCTTGTAGTCCACGTCATTACTGTGTCCATTTACTTCATGGACAGAATGGTGACGTAGATCTGTCACACGAATTCCACTCGTGTGCCATTTTCTTTTCTCTTGTTCAGTTTTCAAATTACGAAGTCAACAGTTCATACAAAAACATTGCAACAAAAGCGAGAGAATATTAAGATAAGCTCAAAATAACAACTTTAATAATTCATGTCACTGAAGTGAATTAGTAATTCGAAAAACTTAAGTAGAAATTGTCGGAATCTTTTTAAGTAGTTAGAAGGAAATTCGTGTAAAAATGTTTGTTACTGGACAATAAAGAAGATGGTATATTCCTTTGCTATTTCGACAATGATGTACTGATGGACTTGGAATGATCATGGCCGGGGTGTACAATCCCCGCCCACCCCCACTATTGGGTATGTCAATGCTTCCGTGAAAACACGGACAGAACCTGAAGCAAGTTTCGTGTATCTGAAGACGAGAATGAAGAACAGGGGCAGCCTGTTTCTCGTTAAGCAGGTTAAAAGGATTTCCCGGAACAATCACGCAATCTTCGTATCCGTTCTAACAATAAAGAAGTATGTTCACGCTGATTTTACCAGAGAAGAAAATATGAGAATCAAGAAGAATTGGAAACGGCAAAGCAAGGAACTTCATTTAGTTTTTTCCTTGAGCAAAGGGAAAGCAGTTTTCGAAATCCTTCTCTGAAATTTCTATCCATGAAGACGTAGATTACTGGATTTATACAGGCATTTAAAAAGGCCAGTGATCCCACAACAAGTAATAACGGCATGTTGGCTTCAGTCTTTACGACACCAAGCATTGTGAGCAGGAAGTACACTTGGTTGGGCAGCCATCCCAGGATGAGCGTAACAGAGGCAACAGCTGTCATAATAGTAACTCGCTTTAGTATCACATTTCTGTGATTATTCAACAAATTGTCATTCAATGTTTGGCACCTGGTCAGATTAATCTGGGAACATGGACGTCTGACTCTGCCTCGGAACGAAATGAATATATGCGAGTAGCAAAATATAACAATAGAAGAAGGGAAAACTACGTGACCGAAGAACATTAAGATAGCCAAAGTCCACGAAGTAGTTTTGCTTGTTCCGTCAGTCCATTTACAAACAGGCGACGTTGTGTTAGTTGCCTCCACTCCAGCGACTCTAGGAACGACAAGACCTTCAGTTGCGAACCCGGCCAACCAGCATAACGGGATGACGTACTTCATTATTACGGCGCCATTCTTTCGTTTATAGCGTGCAGGTTTGACAACTGCAAACCAGCGCTCCACAGCCAAAGCCAGACAAGTATACATAGAGGTTATTCCCAACGAAAATGGAATATAATGGCTCCAGATGATGCGACAGTAGATCTCTCGAGCGAGATAGCCAGTTGGTACGGAATAGGCGTCTGGTTCTAGCACTAATTTCGGAGACACAAACAATGAAATTGCGGTCAAGATGTCGACGATGACCAAGTTAAGGATACACTGGTTGTGGGGTTTTTTCAGCCAATCTTTATGACGAACAAAAACTAGAAAGGCCAAGACGTTCTCGATCAAAGCAAAGGAGGCTATCAGAGCAAAAATCACTTCGGTAACTACTCTGACGACGCTTTGTGTGCTATTCGGATCAGTCATCTTTTAAAGAATTACTTCCCCCTTTGCTACCGCACGGATAAATGTTTCCGCGTTCAGTGGCTCATATACGGGATACACTCCTTGTGTTGAAATAATGACGGATAAAAACGTCTAAAAATGCACGTCAATCATAATAAGAATACTCAAGCAGGTGCGACCGAGCTGTTCTTACTAAACATTGAGAAATGTCTTCTTTAAATGCACTGCACGGGGAACTTCACTCAGATATTTTGAGTATATTAATGGCTGAGTCTCACGACAGTTTCAAAACAGATATTGAGGCTGTACTTTGGTGAGTAGTATAAGTAGTACTGGTAACGACAAAATATAATTCGTAAAATGTGCCTTCTGACTGGCAGTTAGCCAAGTTTTTATCATCCGGTTCAGCTGAAGATAAAGAAATACAGAGATGTTCCGCTTCGTACACGTTCCTGGAAGTGGCGCACCCAACAGAGCGGCTTAGGAGGCTTAAGCCCCTCCCTTAGCAACCACATAAAGGTGTCTGTTTGCGTCCACGGAAAAAAAAAATTGAAATTAAAAATTTAACGTAAAATCAAAAGCAAACTACATGGATAGTACGATACCTCTGACAGACGACCGTGAAATACTATAATTTCCTCTGTCACCTTACTAAGGACTGGCAAAGTCTTAACATTTCTAGCCTTCCCCTTACAAAAATCCTGGCTGCGCTGTTGGTCCCTGGTAAGATATAGGATTAAGGTTTGGGTTAAGATTGGTTTACATGGAGAGTGATTAATATCAGAACTACACGCAGCACATATTAAAGTTTAAACAACTTCAAAATCCGTTTCAATAACTGCCGATAAGGGGTACGTAAGAGACTTCGAGAAAAAACAAGGGGCTGCCTGTTTTCCTGTGTGTACTGTTTGTACTGTATAACGGAATGTGTAAGACCAAGAATGTAAATAACGTCGAAAGGGGATGACTAACTCTAATGTCGCTGTCATAAATTTAATTTCGCGGCCTTTCCGACATAGGCACAAGGCATAAGAAAACCCCAACATACAGGTTAAAACAAAGCACAAATATTAAATGGTGATATTTCGAGTTTATTCGGGAGTCATAGTCTTGCCATGTTACATACTAAATACTACGGTCTTTGAACAGATTGCAATGCCAGTAACATCGAAAGAAAATCTGTTTCCACATAATAGGAAGGAAGTTTTTCTAAATGGGTTACAAACTGGGTGATATCGTGGGCAGTAACAATCTTTTTTGAGGAAGTTGTTAAACAGGTGATGTTTAACAACTTCCGACAGTTGTTTGACAGTTGCGAACCAAGAGTAGGCTGGAGGGTTCGGGAGATTGCTGGGGACCGCATGTTTCGCTGTGCGCACTGTTTTTGTTGTGTGATCGTGTAAGGAATGAGAAAGTGAAGAGCATTAAATAACCCTTTTCCGTCTTACAACGAGTACTCTTCTATTTTACTCCGGCTAACGTCAGACGATTTTACTCGTCAAGAGATTGAGACCCTCAGTCGAGAAAGTGCTCAAAAGGGTGGGGTGGGGTGTTAACTAACTCTAATGTCGCTGCAGTAAATTTAATTTCGCCGTCCTTCCGAAGTCATATCTTGATACAGTAGTATCCATCAAAGGGGAAAAGAAGACCTCAACATAAAGGTTAAAACAAGACACAGATATTGAGTGGTGATATTTGGACTTCATTTTGAGGTCACCATCTTACCAAGTTATATACTTAATATTGAGGTCTTTAAACAGATTGCAATGCCAGAAACGTCGTAGGAAACTTTGTCTCAACGAAATTGGTCTGTTCGTGCAATATTGTGTATATATAAGGTTGACGGTATCTATTTCGAGTTTAAAAGGTACTATGCTGACACGTGACAGGAAGGAAGACTTCTTAAATGGATAACAAACTGGGTGATGTCATCGGAAGGAAGAATCTATTTTGAGGTAGTTGTTAAACAGGTGGTGTTTTGCAATGTTACAGGATGGAGGACTTAAGTTTTATACAGAGTGCTTCTTTAATTTATTTAAAAAATGAAGCAAAATGTTTACAAGAACAGAGCCTGGAGATCTTCGGAAATAGTTAAAAGCAAGGTTTTTAACTACTACGAGAAGTTTGAGTAATAAAGAAGTTATTGTGAGTTATGTAACTAATCAAATTAGATGTGAAGTCAACGAAAAGTTTCAGGCATGCAGTTTCACTAGAAAAGGTTAAAACCTGGAAAAATACATGCATGCCTGAATTCAATTACTAGAAATTCTAATATCTATTTTAAGAAATGAAGAAGACCATTATCAATATCAATTAATGACAAATTTGAAATTTTCATCGAAAATGATGAAAATTTAGCAATTTTCTTTCCCTACACTCTTCGAGGAAGGAATAAAGTTGGCAGTTCAACGAGTGAAGCTTAACTAGCTGTACGATACTGATAACTTAGCAGGCGAAGATTCACAAAAGTAGTCTCATCGTTAGGCATACTGACGTGTGAAGACTTTGATTATGATACGCATTATGCATTGTGATCAACTCGGAAAATCGTGCTGCTGCCGCTGCTAGAATAACAATCGACCATTAGTTGGGTCAAATCAACGTTACAAAGTAGACAGCTGTTAATGAAAATTAGTAACCCGTGTTCGAACCCGAGTCTTCCCGCTCAGCGTTAAGTGAGGTAATGAGAAACCGGGGACTGGAAAAGTTACACAAGATTTTCTTTATTAAAGTACTTACGTGACACGAAGTGGAAGATGTTAAATTTAGGTAGGAGTGTCACTCTTGGATCACGCGCAGGTCAATGCTCTAATAACATGGTTGACATGGCTTACCAAAACTATGGACATTTATACAAGAGAAACAAGGTGTGTCTTTATCATTGTTTATTGTACTGACATTTTGACAGGATGTTGAACACTTCGATATTAACATATCATACGGTCATAAATGTGTGTCCTGCATGTAATAACAATAGAAATAACAAAAGATGTAACATGATAGGATGGATTGTAGATATCACCTAAAACCTTACAACAGTTCATACGAATAAAAATTATTTACATTTTTTTTTACAACAATTTTGTTAATATCATTTTCCTAATATTTAGGTAGGCAACTACAAATTAAAAGTACCGGTATGAAAGAATGATTTCTCAGAGAATTCCAAAGCTACCTTAGGTAACGTTGGTAGATTACCTATAATTCTGGTACCAGGACCAGAATGATTTAACAGTTGGAAATAATCAGTGAAATGTTCACATGAGAACCCATTTACACGACACGATCATCGTACGCGATTGTTTGTTCTAGTGTATCCGATTAAATCACTGCAGTCTTCCGGAGATATTGCTACTATAGTGAGCGAATCGAAAGCAGGAATTGTGACATTACGACTACATTACATACCCCAGGAAGAACATTCGTATACGACAATCTTATCGTGTAAATGGGCCCCAATAAATTAATACCTTGTTATCACTAGTTTTTGCGGTCACTTATTTTCGCGAAATTGAGAGAAGCCCATTTCCTGTCCATATTTTACAGTGGCTGTTAGAGAGTGCATCGGACAAGTGCTTTACTCCTTCGTCAGCAATTTTATTGTTAGAGAGGTCTAACTTACTTAGTTTACAGTTGCTGTTAGACACTGCATCGGACAAGTGCTTTACTCCTTCGTCAATAATTTTATTCCGAGAAAGGTCTAACTTACTTAGTTTACAGTTGCTGTTAGACAGTGCATCGGACAAGTGCTTTACTCCTTCGTCAGTAATTTTAATGGCAGAGAGGTCTAACTTACTTAGTTTACAGTTGCTCTTAGACAGTGCATCGGACAAGTGCTTTACTCCTTCGTCAGTAATTTCATTGTCAGAGAGGTCTAACTTACTTAGTTTACAGTTGCTATTAGACAGTGCATAGGACAAGTGCTTTACTCCTTCGGCAGTAATTGTATTGTTAGAGAGGTCTAACTTACTTAGTTTACAGTTGGTGTTAGAGAGTGCATCGGACAAGTGCTTTACTCCTTCGTCAGTAATTTTATTCGCACAGAGGTCTAACTTACTTAGTTTACAGTTGCTGTTAGAGAGTGCATCGGACAAGTGCTTTACTCCTTCGTCAGTAATTTTATTCCAAATGAGGTATAACTTACTTAGTTTACAGTTGCTGTTAGACAGTGAATCGGACAAGTGCTTTACTCCTTCGTCAGTAACTTTATTGTAAAAGAGGTTTAACTTACTTAGTTTACAGTTGCTGTTAGACAGTGAATCGGACAAGTGCTTTACTCCTTCGTCAGTAATTGTATTGTTACAGAGGTCTAACTTACTTAGTTTACAGTTGCTCTTAGACAGTGCACCGGATAAGTGCTTTACCCCTTCGTCAGTAATTTCATTTTCAGAGAGGCCTAACTTACTTAGTTTACAGTTGCTGTTAGACAGTGAATCGGACAAGAGCTTTACTCCTTCGTCAGTAATTTCATTCCGAGAGAGGTCTAACTTACTTAGTTTACAGTTGTTGTTAGAGAGTGCATCGGACAAGTGCTTTACTCCTTCGTCAGTAATTTTATTGTAAAAGATGTTTAACTTACTTAGTTTACAGTTGCTATTAGAGAGTGCATCGGACAAGTGCTTTACTCCTTCGTCAGTAATTGTATTGTTAGAGAGGTCTAACTTATTTAGTTTACAGTTACTGTTAGACAGTGCACCGGACAAGTGCTTTACTCCTTCGTCAGTAATGCCATTCTCAGAGAGGTCTAAAGTACTTAGTTCGTATTTGCTGTCAGATTTAATACTTGATGAAGATAATCTACGTATGCCAAGCAACTTTCCAATTTGTTTACAACCCAAATCGCCAATATAATTGCGAGGTATTCTGATATCCGAAATTCTTGTACATATTCGTACAAGATTCAAGATTGCTGAACAGTCGGTTGGCAACAGACCACAAAGCGTAAAATCTACCGAAGTACATCCAATCTCATTTAGTTTCGTTTCAACGTTTGGTTTTGTTTCAGAATCGAATTTACGGTACTCAAATATACACTTACTTAACGTTACTGTTAAAGTTTGGTCTTCAGTAGTCGCCGGCCATTGAGTTAATATACGTGGATTTGAATTCTCACCCCCCACATCTCTCTGGCGTGCTTTGTCACCATTGCAGACAGAAGTCGGGAGGAGGTTGATAAAAATTTCTATCATCAATTTTTCTCGCCGTTCAGAAAGAAGGCCAGCCACGAATTGAAGCACTACCTCCCAGGTTCCTACGCTGATGTGACTGGTGATAAATCCTCTTAATTTTTCCACGTTCATGGTATCTACAATATGTTTTGCAGCGAGAAATTCCTGAAGCGTCAGGTGAATGAAGCAATACTGAGACTTGTACTCGAATGCACCAGTTCGAAGATCTGGTAAATGATGTAAAAGAGCACTCTCCGACGCCTTCTTTACCTCATTTGCTTCAAAGATAAGTTTGCCTTGTTCTACCCCATTATAAGCGATTTCCGTTAGTGGCTTTAATTCGTCTTCCATTTCACGAGGAAAGTCATATGATACTAAATCTTGGTGACAGTTATATTTGTTGCGTAATCTCCGGCTGTGCTTTAACAAAAATAATTTTGTCGCTCTTTTATAAATTTCTGTTAATGTCGTAGGAAGATCAGGTTTATCTGAACTATTTGGAGGTTCGAAGCTAAGTATTTCAAAAAGGCAAGAGCACACGATATAACAGTTTACAGGTATGTAGCACAATGAGAAAATATTGAAGTTGCTGCTGATGTGTTGCCATACTTTTTCCAAAACTCCTTTGCCTTCACTTATTGTAAATCCTTTGACATATTCTTCAACGCTTTGGGATGTGAATCCTAGAAGTTCTACAGTTTTGTCAAATTCAATATGCTGAACGCTTGACAAAGCGGTTGGCCTAGAACTGGTTAACACGGTGGCCTCTTTAAGAAGTCTTCCTGACGCTAATTTATGATATAGTGAGGACAGAGGCATTTTCTCCACGTTACTGTCAGAGCAATTGTCTTCATCAGTGATGTTTTCCCTGTAATTAAATTCATCTAGTCCATCAAAAATCAAAAGCACTTTCGAGGGATGTTCAAGAATGTATTGAAATACTTCATTTGTTAAATATCCTTGATATTCAGACTTTGTCAAAAGCTCGCAAAGATTGAAGTTACGTCCTTCGTTAAATCTCCTGAACTTGAAAAGGAAAGCAAACTCAAAACACACTTCTTCATTTTCTGTGACAAAAACTTTATCACAAGCCCAGTCTCGAAGAAGCTTTTCACAGAATACCGTTTTTCCGATGCCAGCTCGACCCAGAATCAGAACATGCTTGTTAGTTGCACCAATAATATCCTGCGGTCTCATTGGTGACGATTTTTTTGTTTGCTTGGGATATTCATTTAATATTTCATGTCTATTTCCAGTGAAGTCATAGTTCACTTTTCCCTCGTTAATGACCAAATTGGTGTAAATCTGATCGAGTGCAAGTTTCTTAGTCCTTTCTCCACAACCATGCTCACCTTGAAATAATGGATCAAGTTCTTTTGTACCTTCGCGAATGTTCTTCTTCATGCTATCGAGGAATTCCTTTAACCCAAGTGGCCTCCTGCTTTTACTCAGTAGATAAAATGTGTAAAATTGCGAATCTTCCGTGAAATGAACATCCTTTCTTGTCTTCCAAGCGATAATAAGAATTTCAATCAGGATCAAAATGGCAAAGACTGCATTGATTGAATACAACAAACGGGTGCTGATGGAAGCTCTTGAATTGAGACACTCGTAAATATCTGCGGTGGAGGTGGATGTTTGATTTAGTTTGCACATATGCTTCAAAGGAAAGTTCATTTGTGTTTGTACGACTATAAACACAACATTCAAGGAAAATCTAAAGGCGAGTTGTAAACAGTAAGCAACAAATATGTGTTTTTCACGCACTGGCCGATCATTAACCAGAAGTGGTTCCTCAACTGCGTTTTGGCGAGACACCTCATCAACTCTCGACTTCATAACCAGGGAGTACACTAAGCTTACGATTCCTACCGAAGAGAAATTAAGAATCACAAACCAATAGAAAGGAAAACTGTTTTCGAATCGGTCTTTGTACTGCTTCAAACATTCTTCTTTGATGACGTTCTTGTTCACGTCGTCTTCCACAACACAGGTCAGGTTTGGCTCGCTGGTTATTGCCATGAACACGGAAAATAAAATCACTCCTATTAAAGTCCACGCGATAACCACAGGAAAAGCAAATCTGTTGTAGGCTGTACGCGTCAAAAATTGAATTGCTGAGGAATCCATTTCCAAGTTTTGGGACCTTCGACTTGAGTTTAGTTGAAGAGCTTCTTCTATTATGACAGCATCTATGCATGTGACGTTTCAGTCGCGTCCGAGGTCAAGTTTCACTTGTGGTGTCCCTCTCCCATTGTCAACTTATAAAAATCAAAAAATGACACCAATGACGGCATAACTATATTCAGAGTGATAAAACTGATTAAAATATTTTGTGACATACATGATGGATAAGTATAAAATAAAACATATTCCGAAGAATAAAGTCATCTTGAGAACTCAAGATATGAGTCAATGCAAGATAAGGTAAGGTTATAAATACGATATTTACAAGGTGTGAAAATTAATTAGCCAATGAGAGAGGAGAAAAGGTGTGAGAAAAGTAGAAGAGGAAGAGCGGAAGGAGAGAAGACTAATTAAAATAAGACAAGCGGAACAGACCTGATGTTTTCATTAAGGACAGGCTTAACTTTGTCAATGAGTAAACTCTCCCGAATGAGTACCTCAAGGGGCGAGTTACCGGACGAAATAATAGAAAAGTCATCGGCGGAGATGGTGTAATGAGAAACTTTGGTGTGAGAAAGGATGCTAGACAGGCTAGTGTAAGATCTTTTCTTTCCATTTAAAGGGGAGATTCCTAGTTGTTCAGAGATGCGTGTGTGTAGAAGGCGTCGAGTTTGCCCTATATACGATGCTCCGCAGCATCGACACGAGTATTGATAAACAACATGCGATCTCATTAATTTAGGAATACTATCCTTGAACCGGAAGAAACTAGACAGACGTTTGTTAGACTTAAAGATAACCCGTTTAACTTATGGTAAGGCTTCATTTTCCACATTTCATCTCATGCTTAAACGCTTACGGGATGGGAAGGAGAGTGAAAGAACTCGCTGCAACCACGTCACAGTCGCACGCCAGTATCGCACCTCCTGTAAAAACGTAAGAAAAATTGAGAAGACATACGATTTAAGAAGCCCTACTACAACTGAATAAAAATTTTTTTATCAAAATAAACAATGTTGCCGAGTTACAAGCAGGTCAACCTCGATATTTAGGTAGGCTGGATAATAGAAGACTATTGTATAAAAATGGGATGCTGCGTAGGCAGTATAAAACAGCACGAAAAGTTAAAAGGTTGGTAGACTACCGAATTTATGATAAAGAATTCTGAACCTTTTAAGAACCTTTTAACTTTTTGTAATATAAGCCTACATTGTAATTCCTTTCAAAGCATGCATGTTGCGGGAATAAACCTACATTTTTGGGAGATCCATTAGGTTTTTTAATTTTCCTTTCTCTCCCATTCTTATAAAATAAGAAGAGGATATAGTTACGTGGATTTTGGGCAAGTTACCTTGGATAATCGTTGCTGCACGTCTTCAAATTAATAATTTCACAATACATTTGCTTTGCAATACAAACTGTTTGCATTTGACATGGTAGTTCCCATCATCACCACAATATCGTCACAGTCTGTTTTAAACAGGTCAAAAAGCAATGGGTAACTTCGGCTGTATCGTGGTTAGAGTAGGTAAGAATGGTCATTTAATCTCGACCATGTAAAAGAATACTCGACATGGCTTACAAGAGCAGTTGGAAACTAAGCAATCCTACTTTATCGACATTAAAATTAACCGTTCTGTGAATCTAAGTCATATTTTTAAAAAAATATTTAAAAAGGGGGGGGTGAGATCTAGGTTTACCTTCACTTGGGGTGATTTTACCCTAATCCTCAGCCTTGACCCTCATCCAAATCTTAATCCTAAACCTAATCCTAAACCTAATCCTAATCTGAGTTTCCTATAGAATGATGATTATCATGATGCTTAGTTATCATCATTCTGAAGTGAGAGAACATGTTGCATTTTCAGATGGTAAAATGTAAAATGACAATTAATCGGCCAGTCTTCATAATTATAGCTGATACTTTGTTACTCACACAACTACTACAATTATTGTGAACTATTTTCATGGAGGTTTGGCATTTCGTCCAAAAATCAAACGGTTTGTTGGTCAAAAAAAGGGACAAAATATGAAATGTACAGTTTTGGAATACATATTCTCCCCCCGTCACCTTAACTCTTTCCCAGGATGTTTTCCTCCATCACAATATGGCCGCCGTTATTTCCGAGATTGTTTCAAGCCTCGTAAACTGTTGTTTGGAGAAAGTTTGTAAAAATGTCTCCCTTCACGAGGACTTCTTTGACAGTCTGCCTGTGGGTCTTAAAAGTAAGCTGACCAAGAAGTTGTCCATGCGAGGATTGCTAAAAGATTTCCATTTAAAAAAGGTAACTGTAAAATATTAAAACCTAAAAATTCTAACTATAACAGAAGTTAATTTGTGATCGAAACTAGTTAGAATGTTAGAAGTTAGTTAGAGAGGGCAGGAGAATTTGAGGACTTTCGGGAAAAATTTTTGTTATGCTTGGGCATTCAAACTATCAAAAATTAATTATGTTACCAAGGTAACCAGTAGCACTGTTTATATCGCAAATGTAAACAGTGAAATATCATCCAACAAATCTAACCACCCAATCTTGCAGAAACAAATGTTGAGGTTACTGTAGTCCTTCAAGGTGCATTTTGTCAAAAACATCATAGCATTTCATGCATTACTCAAATATACCAAACCAATATATCATTAAAAGGCTCATACAATTGGATGAAAGATGGTAAAAACATGCTTTGTTTGGTGACAACAAAAAGAAAATTCTTGCTTTAGTTTCTGTTACTTCCATTATGCATTTAAAGGCTAATGGTAAACAAGGATATACTGGAATCATCTGAAAGTTCACTACCTGGCAAATGGACATACTAGAAACAATTTTTGTTTTAAATTTCTTTCACAGTTGCTTCATTCAAAGACCTGCTCCTTAAATTTCAGTAGTTGTGACATCAGTGATGAAGGTCTTGAAGCTGCTGGTATCTGTAAGTCCCTGACCAAATTAGACTTGAATGCAGACAGTCAGCCAAGAAATAACATCACACCAGCTGGTATGTTTTCCCTCTGTTAATTGTATTAAGATTTCCATGTGAAGGAAATTTAACCCATTAACCACATTAATTTGCAATTTAATTTAATTTAATTTCAGTCTGGTACATTTACTTCTAGGAATAATAAAACTTGCAGAGTCCTGTACAACATTACATACAGTTTACTTGCGGCGATGTGTGAAAATCAATGATAATGCTGTTGTTGCTTTAGCGACCCACTGCCCTTACCTTACACATCTAAACTTTGGAGGATGTCATGAACTCACAGACAGATCTTTAATGGCTCTTGCAAGTCACAGTCATCATTTAGAAAGCTTAAATGTATCATGTACTCAGGTGAGAATTTATAATATCTGGGTCAGGAAGGTATACCCAGAAAGAGATTCCTTGTGAATACAGCTAGCTGCATTCTATATGCAGCATTTAGTCATTCTAATAAAATTAGAAAATAACTTCTTGTTCAGAAAAGTCTATCTACAGTTTACCAATTCTGCTTTTTTAAACTCCAGATTAGTGATACTGGACTAGTGGCTTTAGCAAATGGAGTTTGCCAACTGACTGTAAAGGTATTGTTCACCTAATGCTGTTATTAATCATTCAACCCATAGATATACAATCATTTAATATGATGTGACTGTTTTAGAATGTGCAGTAGCCAAATAAACTGCATGTGACACTTAAACATTGTACAGCATTTATTCTCAGTTAATTTGCAATCAGGGAGTATTTTCTGACTTGTCGAGGTTTTGGAGAGTTGTTTATAACAGAGAAATGATCATTTGGAGAGTTCTTTGCCTTCATGTCAATAAGATGCTAAGAAAGGTTTAATATGTCAAAAGGACTGTGTTTACCAAAGAGGTGTCCAAACTGTGATGGTGATCAACTGAACAAAGATGATCATTTTAAAGAGATGTTTTTCTTCATTGAGAGATTTCTACTCTAAACATTTGCAGTTGAAATTAACATGACATTCACCTCAAGAGAGAAGAGATGTTCACCTAACAAAGGTGTTCATCTCATAGAGATGTTTCCATATTGTATACATGTACCATAGAGAGATCACTCATAGCACTAGGCAACTTTTTACTTTACTGTAATAGATATCCATTTAAGGAATTTAGAAATAACTTACATCTGAACTTGTTCAGGAGGTTCATTTTGCCAACTGCACTGCTGTTAGTGATTCATCATTGCGTGAGCTGGTGGAGAAGTGTCTTCACCTGGACATACTGATATTTCATGGCTGCCCAATGATTACAGAAACATCAAGAGATGCCTTGGAGATAATGCAGAGAAGGGGCTCGAAGCAAGTATCTTGGACAGTGTACTAATTTTAACCATAGGCCATCCTTTTAGAAACATGAAGGGACAAGGAAACATGCATGCCAAAAAATCAAAAAATATTGAAAATAAATGTGAATATCTATTATCCAGTTGTAAGTTAACAGAATTGCTTTAAGCAAACTGGAGTAGTACTAGGCTGGATGACAGAATATAATATGACAGAAACAAGCAGACTTGTGTTTTATATATGTATATTATTTTGTCACATAACCCTGTGTATTATTCATAATTAATGATACATAATGTATGTATTTTTTAATTGAAATGGTTGAAAATGGATGGTGTATTGCCATTATATTTGTCATGTAAAAAATTAAGAAGTGAAGGAAAAAATAAAGGAATGTTTCTACTTTAGTTAATGTTTGTTCTGGTCATCTGCTTGGCTTAGCTCTTTGAGTACAGATCTTTAAACCTGATACTCCCATAACCATTGAGGGGACAAGGGTACACTATAATTTTACTCTGCCTAATACCAGATGATTTTACTCATCAAAGGGATCACCCCTGCCCCTTAACGAGTTAACAGTCACCTCCTTAACCCATTGAGGGGCAAGGGTGCACTTTGGTCTTTTGCTCAGACTAACGCCAGACGATTTTACTCGTCAATGGGCTAAGGTTCCCCGACGGGGGGAACCTGACACCACCCCTGAGAGGAAACCTGGAGAAGACCTATGGTCCTTGGTAGAATCAAACTGGACAACTTCTCACGTGACTTAGTTAACGTTAACCTGGCAGTAACACGAAGCTGAAAGTGAACTCCAGTGGCAGAGGTAAGAGACACGTGGGTTACCACTGTGCCACCGACACCCCTACATAACGCTGACTCGCCGACTCGGCTAACCTGCATCATGTGGTAATGAAACTGAAAATCAGCTGGAATAAACGATCCAGCTCCCCGGGTAAAAGCGAAATTAGATTACTATCTATAGAATACTATATACCAATACGCAGCTCTCGAAATAAACTAAGATATGTATTGCTCAAGAGAAAATGTGAAAATTGGACCTTTTTTATACCGTACTTTTTCTCGTCTAAATCTTCGCCAAAATTTTTCCAGGAGTACATTTTATCGGTGGTATAGGACGCTGAAATGAAGACAGCATATTTATCAAAACTAGGTCATTTTATTACAGTAAGAACCAATGGTTTAAGTTGGCAGCTAACTGTACTAACGTATTTTACATCACAACGCATTTCACTTGCAATGTCAGCCCATACAGTTATCGATCAGATGGTATATTTATCTGCTAGGGAAGACTTTTCCAACGGACAAGTTATCCAGGCCTTTTCCTCGACTTCTTTCTCGCAGGACGACTGGAAAGTTTCTTCCTTGTGCCGTAAAGTTCAAATTCACAGCAACAAACATAGTTGCCGCAGCCAGGTTTCTTTCCAGATCTCTCCGCATATAGGCAAGCGGCTGCCTTGGCTTCACCTTTAGTTGGCCCACACCCAAACGAGTTTTTTTTGCATCCGAGATAGGGTAAAGCATCATCGCGTCTCTTGCACATGGCGCACCATTCACCACTTCGCGGCTTGATACCCTTTGTAATAAACTTACGGAAAAACGACTTTGAAGATTTCCCTTGTTTCGAAAGCGTGGGCGCCATCACAATTAGCACAACTATTGAAAACAGAATCAGCCTCATAGTTGATATTGACCTTTTGAAAAGAAATCAAGAAAGTTTTGAATGTCAGACAAGAAAACGAAACCCAAAAAGTAAGAGGAAGTACATGACGAACCTTGGATTACCAGTGGACCACTAACAAACTGGTACTGTCCAGGTACCGTGATTAAGCGAACTAACATCTTGCTAAGTCTATTCCTACGTTCCGAACGGTCAATACACTAACATTCCAAGGCCAGCTCTTGGATCTTATATTTCGTTCGGTACAGCTTCACGTCAACAAACTGAACATTTAAAGCTCGAATCCATGCCACTGCAAGTATTGCAGAACTCTCTGTAGCTATCGGGACTCGGTTTTTGAACAGGCAGTTAGGTTAAACATGGATCAATCAAAAATTTGCAAATAGAATTTCGGTGATGTTGTCACCAGAAAACGGAGTTATTTTTCTGCTACTTACGTGGATTCAAAACAGCGTTAAGTAGTGATGTTTGGACTAAATAAGCCAAACAAGACATAAAGAAGCTATTCAGGAGAACTGTTATACTCACTTGATCAGCAAATCTTCTAAAGCGCACAAAATATCGCAATCCGTCTTCAAACGTTTCTTCTTTGTCGCATGAATGTATGCAGCCGCCTGGGAACATGGGCTCTGGTCCACTTCCAGTTCTTTCTTTTGGAAGGTCTCTTCCGGAATGATAGTATCCTTGTATGCTGAAGCAAAGGATTTAGTTTACTGAAGGAAGCGAGGTTCTTCTTTTTAATTAACTGAACATTCCTTGGAGAGGATCAGCAAGTGGTCCTTTTTTCCGACCAAAAATATACTTTTATCAGATAGCAAAAGTAATGAGCTTTGTTTCAAAAACGTCAGTGAAACACTGAAAGAATCATTCCAAGAAAGCTTCTTGGATCTTTGTTGAAATACTGGAACCACTTAACGGTCGTTACCGAATATAGGGGTCACGCCATTTAGACTGATACAGCCTGTGTGTCCTCCTGATAAAGCAGTAAAGTAATTTTAGTAGACCAATGTGCACAGTACTCACCAAGTGAAAACAAGATTTCAGACTAAACAAGATTTCGTTCAGGTTTGAAAGTACACCAGTCACAAGTAGAAAGCACCCGAGAATACAACCAAATGTCGTAACACTCGAAATTTCTCTGTCATAAAACGCGAGAATACAACCGTTGTCGTAGAAATATCTGTTGTTATCTCGAGTGAAAATGCCAGACATTAAATGCCAAACATGCGCGACCCTGACTAAGAAATTACAGAAATTTTGAGCTTATGTTGACGTTTCATATATTTTTTTCCAACACTATTATTTAGTAGTTCAAAGGTTTTATTATTTTTTTTCTTAATAAAATCCCCAAAGTGCCACTTTTTGGTGGTTCCCCGCCAACATTTGAGGTCTTTCCACGGCCCAGAACAGGAAGTCAAGTCGAAAGGTTTTGCTTCTCATCTGGGCTACTCTTGGTACAGACAATACAATATCACCACATTCCAGTAATCGCATTGGCCATAAACGCTTTAAGGGGGTAGAAAATCTCGTATCTGAGTTCAAAAACTGAAAAAATTTCCTGGGAGGGCATGGCTGTAGACTAGCCTGAAAAGGGAAAAGTCTTGTGACTTGCAGGGAAATAGTACCTTGACGTACGAGTGCATTAACTTACGATTTTTTTGAGGTACGAGCCGTCACTCGGTCGATTTTTTGTTTTGAATTGCGAGCCAAATTCCGAGGTACGAGCCAGCGAGCCAGCTTCAGAGACGTAGAAGTGTAGCATTAAGTGTGTAGCGAGTAAGTTAAGTTAAGCAATTTAAATGATAGTGTTTATGACGAACGAATGCGACCGAAAAAGAACGAAAGGAAAAGAACTCCTACTGTACTCCTCCACCCTCCACCCTCCTCCTTCAAATTGCTTTGACATAAGAGCAAGTTGAGCTACGAGCTCGGTCACAGAACGAATTAAACTCGTATGTCAAGGTACTACTATATTGACGGACACTTGCCGCCCTCCTGTGAACCTACATACGTGTCAAACCATAGGTTCGCTGCTGTACCGGTACTTGTGAACGTGGTTGATGCATATCCACTGAAATATCCACTGGTCGCTTTAATCGTGAATACTCAACAGACACAGGTTTAGACATGACAACAAGATTTGACAGAAGGGGTCGAATTGTTAAGCAGAACCCGCTTTCCGTGCGAACATACTTTTTTCATTAAAAGACTTTGAAGCTTTTTTGAGGTAATAATCAGCGTTTTTCATCTCATCTTAGCTTCAACGTCACCATATAAGAACCTTGGGCATGAAATAAGCAGAGGTAAGTTACTAGCGGATTGAACACGTTTTCCCGAGAAAATTCTCGTTTGAACCTTCCATACAAAAATCTCCTGAACCAATTTTAGTTTGGAAACTCCATTTGGGTCTCTACTACAGCTACGATAAAATCTTTATCAAACGAGTAAGCTCCCTGTCTCTCCCCGGCATAACATTTAGTTTCTTCAAGCCCCCCTGTCTGCGGATGTCAAACTTGGCAATGCAGATTTGTTTTCACCTGGCAACGAGATATTGTTCAATTGGTTAATTAAAACAGTATGTTGTTTACTTTAAGATGATCTCGCGCAATTTGTCAAAATATCGAGATCTTAACGGTGTTGATTTGTGGAAGAATGGCTTAAGCGAACCAGACATCTCTTTATGTCGAAATGGCGTTTCTACCGGCGATATCACCAACCCAGACGGCCGACAAGAAACAGAGGAATGAAAGGCGAGGAGACGATAGCAAGAAGAATTATCGAATCAGTTTGTCAAACCTTGCCAGGACAACTGGTGCAAAAATAGCTACGTCTACCGACAAAGAACCAAGTTGTCCAGTGCGAGATTCTGTTAGTAAACGTTAATGGTTTTCAAGTATTTTAATGTTGACAATGTAGTGGCTGAAATGTGCATTGTTTGGGGTTGAGTAATTTCTCTGTCCGTTTCCAGATCGTACGTTTCTACAATTTACGAAGCAGTTTTATTCCTGCTGTATAAAAGCCTTAAGTTTTACCAAAATATACAATCATGCTTTACGACATTCTGTTTGGGGAAAGCTATTTACTATTTTAAGAATAAGTTTGTTCTTAGTTTATAATGTCTTCATTGCATGCATAAATAATCACTAAGCTTTTTATTAAGTCGGATAAATACTATTTAACATCACTCAAAATCCTCGGAGTGGCGCGGTGATATATCATTCAAATTTAGGACTTTGAAATAATAAGTTAAAAGGCAAACATAAAAAAAAAAATAAAAAAAACAAAATTTGATTATGGATATATAAACAGTGGATCCTAATAAAATGAGTTGCTAATGTGCATAATTTTATTTTAGTAGTAATATTGATATTAAATATACACTTTTCAGTCTAAAAGTTTCATATTTTTTCTTTATGTCCAGTTAGAAGAAACAAATATTCCAAACACTGGTAATAGTTATCAATCAAAGCAATGTGGACACCAAAGTTTAAAGAAACCAAAGTCCACACCAACAGAACCAATCACACACAAAAGTCCAGATTCAGTGATTTCTGGAAGAAGCATGTTCTGGATGGAACCACTAGGACTGTGGATTCCTCTAAAGCAGGTGTTGTTCAAGAGGCATTTGTGGATTTCATGACCTTAACTTGTAAAATTTAATCATAATTGGCCAGGAGAAAATATTATCATCATCATCATAAATGACACTTTGTGTACTAGCACTACACACCATTGGGCAAATTTCTTGCCAAGGTTAATTTAGCCTTAATCTTATGTGACAAGACTTTGCAATCTCTCATAAATATTGCGGGGTGTTAGTGGCACAGTGGTAGTGCACGAGTCTCTCACCACTGTGATTAGGGTTCAATTCCAGCTCCGTACGGTTATCTGATTAAAGTTACCTTGGTCACATGAGAGAAGAGTGTTGTCCAGTTTGGCTCTACTAAACATCACAGGTTTTCTCCAGGTACCTGGGTTTTTTCCAATACTAATATTGGACCCTGAGGGGTGACACTTGCTGGACCACTAGGGAGGACAGTTATTTATAGCTGATAGGGTTACACTACATAAAATAAAGACCCACACACCTGTCAGTTTATTACATTTTATTACCTATTTATTACAGTTTATTAACTATTACAGTTTATTAACTATTACAGTGAACAGATATGCCATATTGAAGTTCCCAATTACTCAGTTTCTGGGGACCAATGATTTACTCTCCATGCCTGAGAAGATATAAAAGTCCTACTATTTCAGATGCTATAGCAAAGCCAGCATTTTGTAATCGATTTATTTGACAGCCACACTACTTGCTTGTTGACATGTGGGATAACTGCTTCAGCACACTGGGTGGAGATTGAGGAAATTAAGAGAAGAAACACATAATTTTGGGTAGCATAGCTCTGAGTAGAGTTGAATCCAGGAAGAACTCTTTATTTTACTCCAGCATGCCAAGGCTTCAGAATGACATGTATTTTCAGTAAAAACCATTCACTATTCCCAAGATTTATCTAGGTCAGGTGACAGACCTGATCTTATCACCTGAGTTAAAACACTCAAAGTATAATTTCCCAATCAATTTTCTCAACAGCGAAGAAGATTTTATGAAAAATTTTCCAGTGGATTGAATCTTCTTTATAAGGATCCTGATGATCTATTAGTAAGTATCATATTTGTTCACATAATCTTATTAGAAACTATAACTAACTTTACATGTCAGGATTTTTATACCCATATCATAATCAAAATTAAGTGGAAGTAGGGAGCTCAAGAACATTAGACTTTACAAATGGAATACATTTTATTTTTTATTTAAACTTACCAATACTATAATGACATTTTATTGATACTATTATTTATTATGATTGCAAAGATTTATATACATTATTGTTAAGAGGACCAAGTTGGAAAAAAGCTATGCTTTACTTGTTATATCCTCGTTAAATAAAGAGTTATTGTTATTATTATTATTATTATTATAATTAACTTTTAAATAATTTTGTGCTAAATAAAACACAAAATGTATAATTAATAATAAATTAATATTCTAAACTTTTGAACTGAAAACTTAATTTTTAGGTGAATTTCAACAACAATTAAACTCATTATTTTCTAATAGCCCAGTTGCTAAATTTTAAATCACCTTCAATTGATATAAATGTTAATTTTTCATAATAAAACCACAAGATGAATTATTAATGAATATAATAATAATTTATCAAAGATAATAGTAATGCAGGTGAAGATTTATTCATACAAGGTTCAGCTAAACATTGCTCAACAATGAGGTGAAATGCTGGTGAAGTAAAATTCAATGGCGAATTTTTTTGTTTGACTATCTTACGTTTAAACGAGCAAGAGAATTGAACTACTAATTTGAATTGCTCTCCTTATTTGGAATACGTGAACAGAATCACCACAACTAACCAAAATTTCCACGGATTAATCGTACTTTTCCTTCACCTAAGTAACGACAAAATACTTTTGAATGTTCACTGAAGACCGAACGCAATTTGGTGCTCGTAGTTTTTCTGCCATTACCTTCAAAGCACAATTTTTCAAAGCAGTTTCGCTAGTGGTCTTCACAGTCTTGTTTTTATTCAGTCGAGAAGAAATCATAGTATTGCATTTAAAGTACATATAGGCATATGTTACAGTACATAAACTTCAGAAACAGACTTTGTTGTACCTTTATATCCACTCATGGAGAAAATTTTCATCCTTCTTTTTCGTTTATGCCAAACTCAATAATATTTTCAAAATTATTCATCACTTGCAGTTGTGGTCAAAAAAAATACATTTTTTGAGTAAAACCTTTCCTTACCTTTAAACAAGTTCCATTGTCGCCTTTATCTTTGAATAGAGTCTTTTTAGGATTGAGTTAAAGTATCTGGTTTCTTCTAAATTCCTTCCATCCAAATATGCGGGCGCCATTTTGAATATTGCGGAGTATCTACCGGGAATAAATTTTTGCCCAATCAGAACACGAGGATTTCGTATTCACAGAAATCATATGGGCACCAATCAAATTACTGCTTAGTTTGGCAAACCTGATAGTTTCTTTTATGTTTCTTCGGCATCATTGAAGCATATTACTTTTTGCCTGTCATGTTGTAACCGAGGTCCCGCATTGAGATTGGGCTCTAAGAAGTTAAACGGCCAAACAGAGGGATGAAAGGCTAGAGTTTTCAGTGGAAGTCTAAACTCTTTCACAATGAACGGAACAGTAAAGAACCATTCTTTGCTTATGATAAGTTGACGTTCGTCAAGAGGATTTACACTTAAAAACACATGCTGAGCCGTTGACAGGGATCGAAGCCACATCCTTTAGATTATCAGTGGAACGCTCTAACCACTGAGCTACAGAGACGGAATACAATATATTGGACAACATTCATTACTCATTAACATTATTATCATATCGTTGTCGCCACATAGGCGGCAAGCCTTCCATTTGAGTCTTGGTAGGTCGATGGATGCAACGTCTCGCGCGTCATCAGAAAGTTACGAGTTCGATCCCTGTCTGGGACTCAGAACGCGCTCTCCCGAAAAGATGAGCTTGATCAACGTCCACGTATCACCTTTAACAACACCAACTTTCCACATGGACAAAATCTAGTATTACATTTATGTCAGTCCCACAGCCAACTAGTTCTTGTCAGTAAACGCGTGCTTTTTTGTCTAATTTCTGGTTTAGTATTAAACTTTGTCTTGCATACATATCTTCAGGATCCTTGTCCTTACATTCCCAGATGTGATCACTCACGCTCATGGTCCGCTGTGAGATTAGAACGTCTGAAGTCCCGAGAACTGAACAGGCTGCGAAATGAAGAGGTAAAGTTTCAACCATGTTTCACTAGGGAAATGACACAAGCAGCATAAAGTGCACTTGAAAAACGTCATGTGACAGTATTCACCACCCGATATTTCCAAACATAAACAATTTACGAAAAGACGGTAGATAATTAAGCTGTTTACTAGTGTTTCATAAGCGGAGGAAGATTTCCCAATGAAATGGCTTTGTCTGATGTATTAGAACATTTGAAACTCGCGAAATAACCAACCATGGAAAAGACTTTATCACAGTACCCATCTACGCCCGTTGCTGAAGTTCCTTTGACTTTTCAGTTGTTACAGAGGGCCGCGGAAAGGTACCGAGGAATGCAGGATTTCTGGTTAAAACAACTGAATCGTGGAAGAACAGAGGTTTTGGACAACGAATCATCTCAAGCAAGGCTTGAAACCTTCAGGAAAATAGCAGGCAAGTATGCCAAAAGCTTAACCTAAAGCAAGCGTACCAAAAATTGAGTGGAGATAAAGATGCTGTTTCGTTGGAGTTGAACTGTAAAACAGAAGGTTGCAAGATATTTTTCATGTTTTTTCGGTGTTTTTTTTTTTGTTTTGTTTTTTTTCCAGTTCATTTCACTTTTGTCATATTCAAGTATTTTCTTAGCCGCTTGCTTTCCTTACCTCAGTTCGGAGATCAACGTTTAGATGGGTTGTCTATTTCTAAATAAATCTCTAGAAGTAAAAGCAACGTAAATCCCGCTATCTAGGTGGCTGCTTTAACCCGCTGAGTGAAATTCAGCGTTTTCAGAGACTTCAGGACAGACGTGAAGAATGGGAGAACTACTGGAGAACGGCGAGTGAGAGACGAAAGAAAAACTCAAGGAAGAAGAGCAAAGGACGTTCGTTTCCAAGAATTGTGGTCACAGATCACGACAACGAAGGGAATGGAACAAGTGGAATTGAGGTATTCTCAAATGAAGTTGACGACGATGTGCGGGGAATGGTAGAAGGATTTGATGAGACACCGTGTGTTCAACTCGTGACAGCGACAACTACCGAACCTGCTCGCTGTTATCCTTTTCATGACAACTACGACGTAATTTGTACCACTGTGAACTGTTGCTCTAACCTTGATGAGAATTTAGAAACGGTAGAAGACGACAATGATCTATCTGATCTACAACAAGCTGATTTCGTGGACGAGTGCAGTAGTCAACTGCAATATAGAGAATCCTGTGCTGTCACACGAAAAACACCTGGTTATGGTGAACGTCGTGGGAAACTAGACCCCAAGGGGGAAATATCCCACGATTCTACTAAAAATAGTCAAAACAGTAAAGCTGCTGGATATTTTTCTTACGACAATGGGCGGGAATTTATGCCCAGGAGATCTGAACTGGGTGAGAGCGTGGAGAACAAAATCACGAATTTTCCGGATTCGTCGAAGTCTCAGTTGAACAAACCATCATCGCTGATGTCTTTGTCGTCGTCAGAAATCGGACTTGATCCTTCCCTTTCGATTGAAGGGTTTACGGGCATGTCAAAGTCAAGTCTATCCTCGAGTTCAATGCTTCTCAATGATTCAATCAGACAGGCTGATAACACAGGTAAATAAGAATATCAAAGCCTATGTAGGTGTCATTTCTATTCTAATTGACAGTAACGAAAAATATGGCTTTACATTTAACCACAATGCTTGGCAAATATAAATTAGCCCTAATTAGGAATGAAGAATGTTTAAAATGCGTGTATGACTTGAGTGGGCAAACAGTGGTGTGGTCAAGTCATAAGCAATGGGAGGGCACAAGTTGAGCGCACAGCATTTTAGGGTTTGAATGCAATACGGTTACATCACGCAGTAATTACAGTAACTTACAAAGACACTGTCACACCTTTAGTGAATAACAAATGATTGCGTCATGGCCCGGATGTTAAAGCTCGGCTTTTCTCACGCGATGTAATTCACGACAATATTTAGAGTTTAATGTGTAGTTTAAAAACAGAGCATCTGTCTCTCCAAACGGATGAGTGAACAAAAATGTTAATTTAGACAGAAAGACAGAGAAAATCGGACAAAATAATTTATTATAATACCAACAAATCTTTTAGTTCAACTGATGAGCCATCTCGTGCCAACTCCCTTGGGCGTATCAACAAGCAAGATTCCCGATGAGAACTTCATGGCCTCGTCTGTGTCGGATGTCTATCATTCCGCTAATCAAGCAAGATTGCATAACGAAAAGAAAGGTAGGCACGCATGTCTGAAGATGGAAACTCGAAGCCGTAAAAGGCCTGAAAACCCAACATACTAACATCTGGCGATTTCTGACTGTTCTCGGATAGGAAAAACCTTGCTTCTTTTCAAATCATCAATACCGTAAACGATCGATTTAGTGCCGCGCCACTTATTCATACTTATTCTGTAGTATACTGTTTAGGTATGGCAGGTAGTCGAGAGTGAGCCCATAAAAACAACGTACGTACTGGCGAATAGTCTTTTTTCGCAACCAGGTGAACTATTAGTTATTTTTATAGGTAGTGCTACTCTGGTTTGGTGGCCAGCGAAAGGTACATACAAGTTGCTTGAAAACATTTCTTAATCAAAGACTAAAATAGAGTCACCAGATATTTCCCCTAGATTTAGGGGTCACCGGATATCTCCTTGATAATTAAAAACTAAAACAGGGTCACTGGGTATCTCCCTTGAAATAAGAGTCACAAGATATCTCCCCAAGATTACTGCTAAAACATGGTAATGACCGAGATAAGACCATAAACTAAGACTATGAGACTAGAACAGGGTCACCAGATATCTCCCCAAGAAGGATATGGGGTGACCCTGTTCTAGTCTCATAGTCTTAGTTTATGGTCTTATCTTCGTCATCACTGTGTTCTAGTAGTAATCTTGGGGAGATATCTGGCGACCCTTATTTCAAGGGAGATACCCAGTGACCCTGTTTTAGTTTTTAATTATCAGGGAGATATCCGGTGACCCCTAAATCTAGGGGAAATATCTGGTGACTCTATTTTAGTCTTTAATTAAGAAATGTTTTCAAGCAACTTGTATGTACCTTTCGCTGGCCACCAAACCAGAGTAGTACTACCTATAAAAATAACGTACGTACTGATGGAAAAAAGACAAGATTGCTTAAATTACTTTATTAATCTTAAACTCACACCTAAATTTTTATGAAGAAAAGTTATCAAGAAAAGTTATTGTTTTGTTTTATCAAATTTAATTTCTCGTGATTCGTCATTGCTCCAAATGAGTGCTGCACCTTGAACATGATTATGTGGCACTGATTTCAGGGCTGCGCTTCTAAAAACTACTCTACTCCTGGATGGGGCGTTTTAACTAGAGAGATGCTGCATTAAACATTTGTGGTATTATATTCTTATTCCTATCAGTATTTATTTCAATATAAGTGTTGGCTTTGAGATCGATTCAACTAACATAAACAGCTTCTAATACTTTAATTTTTGTCTGCTAGACGCAAATGGAGGGGCATGGATTCCCAAACACCAGGACACCAACCCGTACCTTCAGGTTGACTTTGGTCAGGTCTTAACGATACAGCAAGTGGCGACACAGGGCAACCCAGCATCAGCTGTAAAACAAGAAAGACACAAGCGCTGGGTGACAAAGTACAGTCTACAATTCAGCGAAGATGGGAAGAAATGGATAGACTACGAAGAATCCGGCGGGGTAAAGGTGAGGAAAGTAAAATGGACGTTGGTCTGAAGACTGTTGTCAGTCAAATAAATAAATTGAGCGAGTAAAAGTAACGACGAAATAAATGGCCTGTTGACAAATGTGTCAATTCTGCAGGGAAGAGAAGCAATTATCAGTCAGAGTTCTGAAAATATGGTAGTTCATTGACGAGTTTGGTCCTGGCAGTGAATCATTGGTAATCTGGACAAAAAGCGAAGATAAATACGATTCGTAACCGTCACGGGAAAATACTTCTTTTCAATTTTTCCTGTCCTTTGTTCTAACCTTTGATTTGACACAGGATATTCAAACTCAGGAAATGGCATTTCAGAGGCATAAGTCCTCGGATAAATTCTCCAATCCTTTTCTGCTTGCAACGGCACTGTTCTCTTGTATTTCAGATCTTCACTGGTAATTCTGACATGAATACAGTAGTTCTAAACAGTTTAGAAAGCCCAGTGGAAACGCGTTTCGTACGGTTTATTCCCAAAGAGTGGCATACAGGAATTGCAATGCGAGTGGAAGTATTTGGACCAAAAACGTTACCAGGTAAACGAAAAAAAAAGTTAGTTTAGGATAAATTTTCTTTCAAATTCTATACTTCTTCTGCGTTGCAGGGTCAGAGAGTACTATATACTTTTATCCTGATTGTATTAAATAATGTGACAGCGCAATGTCGTATTTCTTTGCTCCGCAAGCGCTGTTGTACTGTGTTGTACTGCATGTACGTTACAATACAGTACTGTATTAAATTGCGATATTGTACTGGTTATTTTTTTTTCACTAGAAACTGATCTATTAAACGAAAATATAAAAAGTCCTCGAGCAGAATTACGACTCAATTCATCTGATTCATCGGGAAGTGATGTAAAAGACACAGTCAAGAATGACAAGGAAATTGAGTTGGAAATGTTGTATTCAGGAATAGATGGTAATCCAGTTATCGGCGAATTAGGTAAGTTTTCTCAGCACGTTAGTTCTGCGTTGGTCCAACTTATTTGTTCCATCTTGAAAAGTATTACAACGGGAATTAGGTATATTTAATGGTTCAACTACAAATGGTCTTTTTGTTGCAGGTGTCTTAGAGGAACGCGTTATTACCCCAGTCATTCTTCACTCACCCGTCCCTTTCTTGATATCCCCTGATGTTCCTGATATTAAACAAAACAAGTGTCTAGAATCAAAGCTCTACCAAAACTCAGTAAGTATTCAAGATATAATCTTACATAATCTTACTACAAAATGCACTATGTTGAATGCCGAAAGAATGCATGAGCTTCAGTAGGGCATTCAAAACCAAAGAAAATCGACATTAAATTTCCGGCGCCTGTCAGTAAATTTGGCAAGTAAATTTCACATGTCACTTCACTTAAAACTTGAACATTTCCACATGCGAAATTTTCATTTTACGCTCAGAATTTGATACAATGTTGTCCACATGTGAAATGTTCTGTTTCAATATTTCATACGCGATACATCTGTCTCCCATGTGACGCTAAGGATACTCGGATGTATTCTGTTGATATGCCAGAGTTGTTAAGAAGGGTTGACTTTAGCAGCTAACTTATTTCAACCAACCAACCAACCAATCAACCTACCCACCAAACCAACCAACCAACCAACCAACCCAACCCAACCCAACCCAACCCAACCCAACCCAACCCAACCAACCAACCAACCAACCAACTAACCAAGCCAACCAACCAACCAACCAACCAGCCAGGCAACCAATCAACCAAACTAACCAAACCACCGGAACCAAACAAAATATCAACCAACCCACTAAACAACCAAACAATCAAACAATCAAACAACCCACAAATCAACAAACTACCCAAACAATTAGACACCTGTAGACCTGGCAAACCATCCAACTCATTAACCATCAATTTCCACAAAGATCTTTTTGTCTAAGCGATCCCTATTTTTTCCAGCTTCCTGCTCCTAAAGTAAAGAAGAGAAAGTCCCCGACAAGCGATCTGCTGGAAACGTCAACCGCCTTCCTAGGGCAAATGGTTCTGGGGACGAAATTACACAAAACGTGTGATCAGGAACAAAGGAAGCCTAAGATGGACCACTTGTCTCGTGTAAAAGACCCTAAACGAACGTCATCAATAGTGCGCGAAAGTAGAATCAAGTCCCAGCAAATTGTACCACAATCGAATGCTCATTGTCCGCAAGATAAGCCTGGTACGTTGCACAACTCACTGATTTGCAGTAACTGAATAAACATCGGATTTGTTTGAAATTTGGAAAGGCTCAGTAGATGTTATTTGTCCTTCTGAAAAGAAGTTGACTTAGCGTAGAGTTGTGAACTGTCGTTCGTTCTCTCGTATAGAGGATGTCCGTGGTGGTTCTAAGTTGACTGCTTTAGTTCAGAATCTTCCGATTCCTTAACAGGACCACAAACGGGAACGTAGCAGTCTTCACCCCAATGTGAACTATAGAAAGTGAAGTTGATGCCTCACTAGTGTATGGATTGGTTTCGTCTATATAAAATTTATCTTTTTTAAATGTATATTCGATGTAAAGAACTTTGAATGTTTTTTTAATCTAATTGTACTCATAAATATTATCAGTATGTGTTGGTTTTTTTTTGTTTTTTGGGTTTTTTTTTATTATTTCTGAATTCCATCCAAACGTTCCGTAAATCAATCAATTATGCTCGACCTCATGAAAAACAATATGATGTAAATATATGGGCTGCTATATCTAAACAACTTACATAAATAAAAACAAATAAATAGATGAATATGTAGATAGTTAAACCTGTTTAAAATGTCGGAAAGAAATAGTACTGACTTTCTCATAGCTTCATGGCAGATATACGAAGGTTAAACTGTTTAGAATCTAAATTTAATCTGCTACAAGCTCCAGGTCCTTGCCTTGCAAACACGTCCCGTGGTTTTTCGATAATATTGCATTTCTTTTTTTTTTGCTTCATTTCAGAAACCAAAGGTGTGTTGGTACCTCGTCCTCGAAAAAGTATGTTCGACGACCCTCCACGTTTGTTGGACGATAATCTTCCTCTTCCTGGAGGAAATTCGAAAGAAGATTTGGAGCTTCCGCGAATGGACGGAAGTATCCAGTGGCAATCAAAATGCGAGAAAATGGCCGAAGAAAGGAGGAAGAAACTAGCACTGTTGAAATCCCGCAAAACAGAACGCAACAGTGAAGCAACAAAAGCACCGGCATTGACCAAGGAAATTGACGAGTTAGGTAAGTGGTTTATGAAACACGATCGTCTTGAGGTCCGCATTCACCAGGATGAGCGTTTCACTAACGAAGGGATTTTTGCTTGAATCCTTCAGTGCAACATTTTTTTTGGTATCAACTTTTTCTATAGCTCAAGCAAAAAGCTGCTAATACCAGACGATACCAGGATGAGTTTGATTCTGGTATAATCTGGCATGAACGGGTTCTACTGACATTTCTTTATCCGTTTTCACTCACAAAAACGCACGCTGTCTTATTTCTGTCTAGAAAATTGTAGCAACTCCTTCTACAGCCTATTGCTGTATTAGGATTTGATTCAGCTGTGATTTCAAATTCAAGTTATGCCTGTGACGATGACAAACTGTTCAGAATTAACTTTTTGACCTTTGTCCTGTTCCTCTAGGAAGTTTCCTGGAAAAATATTGTATAATTGGAAAAGCTGAGATGACAGTCTACAAGACAATATTTGGAGAGGTCAGTAAAAGCTTTACTGCGGTAGCACGGCTCTCTCACTAGAACAAACGGCCCTCAATCTTCTTTATGAGGCTTGTTACCGCATACGCACCTAAATCAGACTTTTTCATGCATGGTATACTTGTTAGGTGTTAGTTACTTCCGATTAAGTTAATCCCTCAAGGTTGCTTTCCACTAAACGATATTTTTTCACGCGAAGCAACTTCTTTTTTGCCTTATGGGCTCACGACAGGAACTTTAAGAAATCTGAACCATTTATATCAAAAAATATCATTTCGTGTGATAAAACCCATCTGGAGTAAAACGACCATAAATCTTCCAAAATAAGAGTCTGGGTTGGTATTTTGTCTTCATACAAAATATGAATCGTGTTATGTCTACATCGTATTCATGATACTTTTTGTTGGTCGATTACCTCAATTTTCGCTACTACTTCAGTAATTCTTGTGCCATAATCTTAAGCCTTTGAGGGCATTCTTTTGGGACTTAAACTGGAAAAAGAACACACAAATTGAAGGCTTATTGGTTTCTATTGGGATCTTATTAAAAGAGCGCCACAAGAGATGCTTAACTCAATCGGTTATTCCTTAGGGATGGTTTGCAACCAACTCTTTGAGACTCAAAGGACAATGATACGACGGCCATGTCAGTGCCACATACCAGAGAAGTAAATGAGATTCTTTTTTTAAAGCTCCACCAACATGGCCGCCATGACCACACGTGTAAACCATCTTTACAATTCACGCCATACCGATATGGCCGATTAATATTTGCATGGGCATTTATTGGGTATTGGTCTGTGTATTAAATTAAAAGGAAAGAAATTTTATTTCATATGTTTGTGTTGTTGTAGTTCGACGAAGACGAGGATGGCTTTTTGTGGCCTGAAGAAGTTCTGGAAGCTTTAGAGAATGTGAACACCAATTTAATGACGGACTCTCATCTCAGCTACGTTTTTCGAGTGAGAATTGTTGTGTCATGTTTATGTTCCCGAGGCTAAGATAAACTGAATGTCATGTTTCTCTTGTTTTCTCATAGATTCTTGAGCACTGTGATTGTCATGCCGGGTCAACAATAAGCCTTCGTCTTTTCTCAGTTATTGCAGCCCTGTCTCAACGAGTAGCTGCTCTCAAGTAGGTACCACACCTGTGTTTCAAGATCAGCGGAGTCGGACACCATCTCTTCTATCTTTGAGGCTATGTAGGGGGGTGTTGGTGGGACAGCGGTATAGCCACTGACCTCTAAAATAGACAGTATGTATAGTTCGTACCTTTCACCCCTGTGCCTAGGGCTCGATTCCGACTCCGTGAAGTGATCGCAGGTTTTCTCCGAGTTCTCGGGTTTCCTCCTGTGATAACACTGGATCCATGAGGGGTGGCCCTTACTGCACCTCTAGGGTGATCAGTGAGCTATAGCTGATAGAGTTATATGTTGGTGATGGCAGATCGTCCAGGTTAGTGCAGTCTTGAGAAAGTGTTGGTGACTGACGTTTCGACGGCCTTAGCGGCGGTCATCTTCGACTGTGAAGGTGACCGCCGCTGAGGTCTTCAAAACGTCTGTCACCAACAGTCTTTCTCAAGACTGCACCAACCTGGATGATCTACTATCCCCGACATGCACCAATCCTCCCGGATTCAAACCATTTACTTTATTAGCTTATAGAGTTATCCAGTATAAATGTACGTACTTTACTTACTCCAGGAGTAAAAGTTTCCGGGTTCGTTCAAGCGTACGCCTACCTGAAAACCGAAGGCGATAAGAATCGGAGTATTTTTCCGTAGTGGAAATGTAGCCTTGAAGGGGGGTACTGAGCGGACAAAGCCCGCTCACAATTTAGTCCCAACTGAATATTTTTTAAATTGTTGTAGCGACAAGATGAAGCTGTTAATATCACGATGCGATTTCAAGACGATAGACTGCACTTTGCTACGAGCGAAGGTAACTTACTATCTTTCAATTACGAACAGAGGTTCCTCTATAGGATGAGTAGGGATTGATCCCGCGAAACTTTTCTATTGGGGGATAACGTCCAAAAGGATTCACCACAGCACTGTGTTAGAGCTGTTGAACAGTCTCTGTTAAACAAGTTGCTTGTCGGTGTCACACAATTCCGTTCATTGAGAAATCCTTTAATTCGTCTAGACAGCATTTACACGTTAGTAACGTTGCACATTACGTCGCCGCAATCCATCAATGTTGCCCTTTTAGAAATAATTTTAATAGAAGGCCTTCAAGTACATATCTAGAAAGCCACTCTATTCAAAAACTGAAGAATGGAACGATGCCACGGTCTTGTGCGTGAAGCTGTGAGGGTGCACGACACCAGTTAGGTTGATAACATCCCAGGAATGTTTTCCTGAAAATGCGTGCCTATTGTCTCTCCCGTGCAAGGTTTAATAAATGAAAATGCAAACACTATTTCCGATCTTGTCATATTGATCTAACTATGCTGTTGCCTTTCAGATGCTGTTTGAATGTTACGTCAATGAAGACACGAAGAAAATATCTCGCAAAAATCTCTGGGTTGGTCTTGTTGCGGGCGGCTTGACCAATAATATTGAGAACATAGATGATTGGTTTCAAGGAAGACAGAGTTTTGATTTCCTGGATTTCTTGACTTATCTTCCGTTATTTCAGGTTATTCACGGAAATGTCATAGAAAATCCACTGACTGCGTTCCAGTGGTGTACATGAACACTATTAATACACAGGGAAAACGCGACAGAAAACAGTTCATTTTATTTTATTCTTGCACTTAGCAGCACAAAACGACTTTGCATCAACCACACACGACATCTCATCAACCCACGTGATTCATAAGTTACACTTTCGTGAAACATTGAATTATTTTCAACAAATTCTTCTTCGTAACATGAAATTTCAACGTGAGCAAAATCTTCCCTTGATATCGAGCCAGATTGCTTTTGAAATAAAAAAGGTGAATGTAAAGCTTTGATTTGCAGGAAGTTAAAAAGTGTTGCAGCAAATGATTGGCGTTTGGTAACAGTGAATGTAAATCTTGGAAAGCTGAAAAGTGTGTTTTTGGAAACGTAGTACGTCCAAGACTTTTGCTTGAAATGGTGGAAAGCTGGGGAGGAGGTTTGAAGTGTATTAATGAAGAAGCTCTTCAGCCATCCTACTTAGCGAACAAACAAACAAACCAGACATTACATTAATCGACTATTAAAGACTTATTAACTTATGCAGAGGTTGCTGTGGATTGGGAAGTATTTGACTGAGCTTTTCGTGTAGACAGAACGAAGAGAAAATAAGATTTGTACGGAAAAAACGAAGGCAAATACTTTCCCCGCGGACGTTGAGTAAACGACATTAGCAAGAAATCTATTATATGGTTATCAGCTCACTTTAGTTTTTGTTTTAACGTTGTTATATTCTTCAGCACTACCACGATAGCTTACCTTTTTATTTGTTCACCTCGCTTTATGTTTGCCCACAAGTTCAGCATTCATCAGTTATATTTTTAAGCAGCAACATTCCAACACCTTTTACTGTTCGAAATATCCAGGAGAGAAGTACTTGTTTCTCGTTTAACTGTACTCAAATCAACTTATAAATTTTCCTACCAACTTATATTTTTTCCCACGTGATCAACGTCGTTTCGCAAGCCGACCGGACAAACGACCTCAGCCGAATAACAATATCACTTATTACTTTAATTCACCATACCTAGACAGACATCCCCGAGGAAAAGAATTGTCACAATACGTTTTCAAGTGATATGAAACTTTCAAGCTTCTCAGGTAGCCTACAATCATTTGTACGTTAATTTCTAACTACAGCATTATTACAAACTGTACTGGTTCTCGGCATGAACCGGGAACGGTTAGGGGATCAGTGGTATGAGGCAGGGATCATGAGGTGATTCTTCGGAACGTTAAGGGACCAGCTGCATTAATAGGGGATGTCCTTCGAAACACACTCGAACCTCTCCATAGTATACGCTATTAAACAAAAAAAAGTTCTGTTAAGTGACAAAATAAGTTTGGGTTAAACCTTATTTAAAACATGCTTTTCTTTATCTCTACTTCAGGGCCTACTGCCATTCGGCATGTATATCACACTAAGGCTCCACTTTGGGTGTCAAGCCATCTCAATTAAGAGCTATTACCAGCCAACAATTTTAAAAAGCAAAAAAAATTAAGCGAATTATGAAAAAGTTCATCTTGTAAACCCAAGACATGAGTTGTACAGCAAGACGAATCATGAATACAGGTTTATTCACCTTTCGGCTTGCTATACAACTCAAATCTTGAGCTCCATTTCAAACTTTCACTATACCTTGTACGAGTCAAACTCAAAAAGCTTTCTTACTTGTGACATTTCTTACAAGTGATTTCTGTTGTCACACGAGGTGTTTCTTAGACTTAACTTTTAATCGATACGTGGCGTTTCTCGCAAGTGATTTTCACACCCGAAAGAGATATTTCTCAAAAGTGTAACCTTTCTTACGCGCGACTTCTTTTACACCCTACTTGTGTCAGAGTTTAAGGGCAATAGAATAGAAAGTTATTTGTGGACAAAATGAGTTAAATAAAGTAAATTATTAATCACTAGTAATTGTTAATTTTCAATTTCCTAGAAAGAGTAATAAACCGAATCACAACTTATGCCCTTAAAATTTAATCCGTTACAATTACTTGGTCGTAAAATCATTCGTTACATCAGAGATTGCTCAAAAAAGGTAATTCATTATTGTATATCACGACAAGTAATTCAATGCAGCTTAAATCTGCTGAACGTCCCGCACCGCCAATGACCTAACACCTGATAATCGTCCTCTTTCAAGCAGGGATCGTGTTTAACTTACATGCTGTCTTAGAGTTCTCCAACAGTCCCTCCAATCATTAAACTTGGGCATTTTGCTAGTGCCAAGTAATCTAGAGAGGAAATTGTTTTTTAGGTAGTAAAGGTATCGATTTTGGTAACCTGTAAAGGTTAGTAATCACACTTGAGAGCAAGAATCGATTGGGAACAGTCTAGAGGAGTAACGCTTACGGCAGCAAAATAAAAATAAGGACAGGAATAGGGATAAGGAGGGCAATCAGGGTAGGGATATGGATCGGCATAGGGTGAGAAGTACGGATCGGGTATGATACAGGAAGTAGAGTTGGGACAGGGGCGTAAGACAGGGGTAGAAGTAGAGATGTAGCGGTAGGGACGTAGAAGTGGGGATAGGGATAGGAACTTAGATAAGGGTAGAGATTAAGGATGGGGATAGGCACAGACAAAGCAATTAGGGGGTAGGAGTAGGGACGGAGTCAAAGATTACGATACATAAAGAAAAAGACAAGGACAAAGATAAAGTAGAAAACGTAAATTAAGATGAAGACTAAGAGAAATATAAAAAAAAGATAAAGATAAAACTAAGATAAAATAAGATAAACACGAATACGAAGTTAAAAATTGAGATCTATGATAACCATGATCATATAGACAATCGAAAGATATCCCAATCAAATGATATACCGAACCTGAAATGGAAGACACTCACCCACTCTCGTTAAGTGCCATGAGGTTTGCAACCAACACGAACGGATATGTCAATGAGCTAACGATGATCTAGTCGGGGGTGAAACAATTCCAAGAAAGGATTTCAACAGTTACTTTTTAAAACTTTGCTCGTTCATATACAGGTTAATAAATCACTCTTATCAATCACCATGGAATCCTTCCTTCCGTTCCTTTTTTTTTTTTTTTACCTCACCATCTTGTCCATTTCTTTCCCCTTCGTTTACCCTCCAATTTCCCTTCCCCTCCCTCTTTCTTTTCCCTTCCTGACTCCCTTTCTAGCTCCTTCCTTCCCTCCTTCCTTCCCCCCTTCCTTCCTTCCTTCCTTCCTTCCTTCCTTCCTTCCTTCCTTCCTTCTTTCTTTCTTTCTTTCTTTCTTTCTTTCTTTCCTTCCTTCCTTCCTTCCTTCCTTCCTTCCTTCCTTCCTTCCTTCCTTCCTTCCTTCCTTCCTTCCTTCCTTCCTTCCTTCCTTCCTCCCTCCCTCCCTCCCTCCCTCCCTCCCTCCCTCCCTCCCTCCCTCCCTCCCTCCCTCCCTCCCTCCGTTCCTTTCCTTTCATTCCCTTCCCTTCCTTCCTTCCCTTTTCCCCAACCTCGTTCTTCCCTCTCTGCCCCACCCTGTCTCGTCTTCTCCAGGCTACACCAATTTCGGATCTTATCCAACTCACCAGGCATAGCACTGCCATGCGCAAAAAAGAACTTTCACATAAAGGGTAATAGAGCTTCAGTTCTCGCAAGTGGCTTTCTTACTAACCTACCTGAGAAGCTTGTTGGGTGTAAACTTTGACATCTTTAAAATCACCGAACTACGGACAAAGAAAGAAAAATGGTATGAATACGCAAGTGTACATAATTACACGAACTTAAACATTTGCAAACATCCAGGAACGTATTCAACTTACTTCTGCACTCACAGCTCTATTTACACAAAAGGTAAGACCACGAAATATCCACAAGGTAAGGAGCTCACCGATTAACTGTGGGACAAGTCCACTGGAAAAGAACGTCAAGTGATCCATCATACATATCCATTACAAATAAAGAACATAAATATCTGCAGCATTGCAAGTTTATCTCACAGAAGCCTTTATCGACATTTAGGGCTGGCTGCTTTAACTTGTTCCCTAAGTCCTCCCACACTGAACGTTAACTTGGCCCATCACCAAGATAAGCCACGCTTAAACCCACATCCACGCGATACGATTGTCGTTCTCGATTCTGCACCCTGGAGTATGTTATTAACTCTTAGGAGCGGTGGCGTAGGAAGCGGGGGGCCACGGGGCCCACGCCCCCCAACATTGCATTTAGAGGGGCCGCAATATCGTTCAGCCCCCCTTAAAAACAGATTTGGTAACAGTGTACAGTGTTTTTTTAATTTTTTCCATAGCACGCACTTGCATTTTAAAATTAAAATGAAAAGTATTTGAAAATCTAATCTACTGCACATATTAACAATGATTGATTCTTTATTATACTTTGGAGCTGCCTGCATATGTCATTAAGACTCAGATTAACGTATGGTCACTTTTAGTACCGTTCAAATTAAAGGTTAAAAAAACCACAACATTTGATAATTGTATTTAGTCTTTTAATGAATAAATTAGCAATCCCGTGTAATATTCCTTACCATAGCTGTAACCGGCTGTAAGTAGTCTTGGTATTGTCAACAATAAAGTCGATGTAAACATTCACCGAAAAATATCCATCCTGAATACAAATTTTGCTCCTGTTTAGCTCCCCTGTTTAGGAGCACAATTGCTGCCTACTATTCGCTCGCTAAAGTCACATTACGTATTGAAGACTCCTGAGACTAGACCGTATACACATCAGGGCGAACAATCATCTTCGACATCTCTACTGTGTAAACCACGTCTAAGAGGTCGGTTACCTCAACTTGCGTTATATATCCAGCTTGTCTGACACCGAAGTAAGACTTGTTATTTCATCAAGATAGGTCTCTCCTCGGGTAGTGAGATAAATGTGCGTTATTCCCTCCGATACCTCAAACCAGAGTCAAACAGTCTTTCGCCTTAACAGAACACTCCTCAGGGATAAACTTCATCAACTGAAGTATTCCTTTTTTCCCTTCGCATCTTCCATTACAGGTTTGGTGTTATAATTTAGGTTTTCTTTGCTTTTCTCTTTCACCATAGTTTGTAGTATGGTGTTTTTGACACCTAAAGTAAGGGGAAAACTATTATCCCGCCACAAATTATCTCACCGACCACGGACATAAAGCATTGAGTTGTCGTGAGAATCCCTCATGCGCATAAAATGGATTACACAAGCATACTGTTCCCAGTTGACTCAATAGCTCAAGTGGTAGAGCAGCGGTCTGGAAACTGGAAGGTGCGAGTTAAAATCCCACTCAAGTCAACTTCTCTAGTTGACTTTAGCAGTGCAGGCTTATCACGAAATATTCTGTTTAAGTTCCATCCAGGTGAATTTCAAGCGTTTTTCTGACCTTTCAGTCGTCTCAAGGCATTACGATGTCTTACAAGCTTCGACCAAGCTACCTAATGGAGTAAACAATGACCTCAAATGTCGACAATAAAGTAGAGTTTTTACTCACGAAAAGAGGCCAGTGATGCCTTCTTCGTTGTAGATTTCTCTAACTGACTGGAATATTCCTCTAAATGAAGAGATGACGAGAAATAAAAACAGCGACTTAATATTATTTCATCTTACCAAAGACTGCTGCGAGCTTTCGCCTATGGCACTTCAGCGGTAACTTTCAAGGCACGGAATTTTCGATCCTGGAACAGAAACGGGTCCATAACCTGACTTTTTTGGGAACCGGGATTGTTTATTGATTGAATTTCAGTCCAACACATTAATTTTACGTGTAAAAAATTTCCCAGTTTAATACGTGAAAAATCTGTATCGTAAGTGGAATGACCGGAAATTTTCAAGATTTTCACGCTACTGTCAATATTTGACTTAAACTGTGGTCCACACCAGATATATTATGCAGTTTCAAATTTCAAAGGTCAGTCTTCAAAATATAAAATGGCATGATATTCCTGGTGTAAGGCGTAATGTACCTGATGTACGGCAGAATATACCTGGCATATGAACCTGATTTAGATGAAAATATCTTCAATTACTACTTACGTGTACTTCGTCTCTCTTCCGATGAATTGGACAATCATTCTAACTGAAACAACTAAGAAACCAAACGACAATACTTTAACAGGTCTAGCAGAAGAAATGCAGAAGTCTTCACACTAGTACTAAATTAGTTCAAGATCTGATACTTTAAGAATTCCAAGATTTCATTGGTTGCTAAGAAGCCAGGTGACAAGTATTCGCGTATTAGAACTGCATGATAAGAAATTTTGGCAAGACAGTTTTCATTTGCCACAAGACTTCAAAACAACATTCGTACCCTTCACCAAACATTCGATAAAATTGGAACTTTCTTTGTTTTATTAACGAATGTTAATGGTGGCACACGGTTTACGTTCTGTTCTTCATATTCTCAAGCAAGGAATCGTTCTTGACATATGATTAATCCAACGAACGAATAAACTGTACCTTCTACAAAGACAGAGAATTGTACACCTGACTGTGATCCTTTGCACGCAGTAAATGTTGTATCTTTTTAACGAATCGGTTAACAGGGTTTAAAAAAAGATTAAATTTAGCGAGAAAGCTCTTACCTACTTAATTCGTAATTTTTAAATCACAAACCTTGGAGTGGGTATGTGACAATTATGGAAGTCACACGAGCAGCGGACTGATAACATGTCTAGACAGGATTGAAGAGGATGCATAGTTAAAGGAATGATAAAAGGTGCTAAGCGATTAGGAAAGAAAAAAAAGAATGAAGGTGAAAATGACGAACGGATGAAAGAAAAAGGTAAATGGACGGAATAAGAGCGAAGTGAGGGTAGAGATATGCGTGTTTTCGTGTGCATGTATGCACGCAAATTAAACACGAATGAAAATACAACTCTTGGGGAGCACTCACCTCTTTGGCAAATTCTTCCAAAGTGTTTTCTGATCGAGGCCTCTGGAACAAAAACGATAGGCCGTCAGACTGATTTTTTTGTTTATATTTATAAAAAAATCACGAAATTCCGTAAAGGACGGACGGTAAGTCAAGGCAGGTCTTTGACAGAAAATGGTTACAGTCAGTCACTAAGGTCCCAGTTACACTATACCGGTTTGCTTGCGTATCGGATTACTTATCGTATCGGAATGGGGTTTGAGTTACACTACTCCGCGGTAATCCGGTACATAACGTTTCGCGAATCCGGAACAAAATCAGCCCGCTCTGAAGGTGATATGAAAAGTGATCCGCTACGTTCCCTTGCCGTGTAACCGCCTGAATCCTATGCGAACGCTCTGCAAATGACTTCACTGACTCCAGAACAAGTTCAATCTCGCTGTCTAGTTCTTACTCATCATTTATTTGGCAACAAATGTGTGATATTTACTTGACCAAGCAAAGGAGCGGTACAGTGTAAATGCGAACTGAAACGTGCTATTTCAGTATCGGATTTGGTTGAGGTAATCCGATACGAAAAACAATCCGGTATAGTGTAACTGGGGCCTAAATCTCAGCGATGTACTCACACCTACAATACTCATAGAATGAAAAGTTTAATGAGTTGTCGTGAATGTGGTTCAACACACGTGTTTTATCTGTCACACAACTCCTGATTACATAAACTTTTTGCACTAACTTTTCGATATTCTCGCCTGAAATCGTTGGAACCTTGTCTATTCTTGGTGATCATGACTGTTCACATGTATTCGTATAATAAGGAGTTTACACTAATCACGTAGGCGATATATCGTACATACAACCACTAGCCTTCGGCACGTACTAATAGTATACCCGACACAACACCGCCAGCCATATCTTAAATAGTCTTTGACGTAAGTGCTGTTCTACTACTTTACCTGTTGACTGGCTTCATCCTTCTCATCTAACGAATGGAAATGCTAAACAAGGAAACGAGGTGGATATTAGGATTTAATGTACTGGTTATCAACATTCTTCTCACCATAACCTTGTTTACAACTCTCAGGTCACAACTTCCTATAGCTAGTCACATGGAAGCCGCACACTCTGGTGACACTGTATTGGGAACTTTCTAATTCGCCAAGATGCTATCACAGCTTCAGCAAACACTAAGTCGCGATGTACTGAGGTATATTGTCTGAGTACGACACGAGTTATCTCAGAGCTGGATGTACAAGCAGATGGTATGTATGTTAAAGAGAGAAAGAGGCCATGAAGAGGGTATGAACATTTGAAGTGAGTGAGAAGAGGGTATGAACATTTGAAGTGAGCGAGAAGAGGCCAAGAGGGAGACAAATACTATGATGGAAGAATGTGGTAAGGACGGACATGGACAAAAAAGGGCTGAGACTAGAGAACATAAGAGACAGTATCCTGAGGAGTAAAATTTGGTCTATCGACCCCTTATAGGTAAAATGCCAGAAAATAAGGAAAAGAAAGAGGAGATGGAAAAAGAGAAGGAAAAGGAGAAGGAGAGGGGAAAGAGTATGAAGAAGGATAAGGAGAAGGAGGAGAAGGAGAAGAAAAAGAAGAAAAAGTAGAAGACAAAGAAGAAGTAGAAGTAGGAGAAAAAGAAGAAAGAGGAGGAAAAAGAAGAGGAAGAAGAAAAAGAATAAGAACAAGAAGAAGAGGAGCAGGAAGAAGAAGAAGAAAGGAAGAAGAAAAGAAGAAGAAAAGAAGAAAAGAAGAAGAAAAGAAGAAGAAAAGAAGAAAAGAAGGAAAAAAGAAAAAAGAAGAAAAGAAGAAAAGAAGAAGAAGAAGAAGAAGAAAAGAAGAAGAAGAAAAGAAGAAGAAGAAGAAAAGAAGAAGAAGAAGAAGAAAAGAAAAAGAAGAAGAAAAGAAAAAGAAGAAGAAGAAAAGAAGAAAAGAAGAAAAGAAGAAGAAGAGGAAAAGAAGAAGAAGAAGAAGAAGAAGAAGAAAAGAAGAAGAAAAGAAGAAGAAGAAGAGGAGGAAAAGAAGAAGAAGAAAAGAAGAAAAGAAGAAAAGAAGAAGAAGAGGAAAAGAAGAAGAAGAAGAAGAAGAAGAAGAAAAGAAGAAGAAGAAGAAAAGAAGAAGAAGAAGAGGAGGAAAAGAAGAAGAAGAAGAAGAAGAAGAAGAAAAGAAGAAGAAAAGAAGAAGAAGAAGAAAAGAAGAAGAAGAAGAAGAAGAAGAAGAAGAAGAAGAAGAGGAAAAGAAGAAGAAGAAGAAGAAGGAAAGAAGAAGAAGAAGAGGAAAAGAAGAAGAAGAAGAAGAAGAAAAGAAGAAGAAGAAAAGAAGAAGAAGAAGAAGAAAAGAAGAAGAAGAAGAAAAGAAGAAGAAGAAGAAAAGAAAAAGAAGAAGAAAAGAAAAAGAAGAAGAAGAAAAGAAGAAAAGAAGAAAAGAAGAAGAAGAGGAAAAGAAGAAGAAGAAGAAGAAGAAGAAGAAGAAGAAGAAAAGAAGAAGAAGAAGAAAAGAAGAAGAAGAAGAAAAGAAGAAGAAGAAGAAAAGAAGAAGAAGAAGAAGAAGAAGAAGAAAAGAAGAAGAAGAAAAAAAGAAGAAAAGAAGAAAAGAAGAAGAAGAAAAGAAGAAAAGAAGAAGAAGAGACGTATGGTCTATAGACAACACTTTCGTGGTATGTTCAGGTGAAATGGCTGTTAGCCAGGTGGGCACACAGGGGTCTCATGGATGGACACTTTTGTAAAATCTGATATTTGATGGTAACACTTTATGTGGATGACCATACACAAAGACAGTTCCTTTTCACAACTAGGTTAAATGAATGAAAATCCAACCAGAAATAGAGTGATTGATAGTGTTTTCTCCTCCAACAAGACATGAAAACATAGTTAGGTACATGTCTTTTTTATTACTTTCATATTATGATAAAAATAGTGAGATCATTAAATGTTCATACAGATGGTGTCTGGCTTTGTTTCTTTGAAAACATCCTAGATTCACCAAGCCAGATAGTGTGTGGATTGACGAGCTCCATTCACAAAACAAGCTAAAACTTACATTCATCATGGAATTGTTAATCCAAGACCCAATAACTGCATTAGCAACTCTACAAAGGTATTTTGAGGAAAATGAATATACCAGTTATTAGTCTGAAGCTGATCACATGTAACTTTGAAACTGATAATCGTAAGACATTAGCACAAGCTATCTAACCAAAACTGCCTTAACCCTCAAGTGTTTACCTGTAATAGCAAGCCTGGAGCTGGCTCTCAATTTCGGGGGGGCACTGCCGCACACATAGCCGCGACATGGACCAAAAATTGAGCTGGGGGTCTGTAGTCATCTCTGGGGGGGTTGTTCCCAAGGGGATCCTGGTCGCATTCTGGGGAAATTTTATAAATACGTTTTTCTTTTTTTTTGTTTGTAGGGAGGGCACAACTTCCATTATATTGTGGTTGGGGGGGCATTGCCCCCAGGCCCCCCCTCAGCTCCGGGCCTGTGTAATAGTATGTTTTAACTTTAACTAAAAAAGCTAACTTAAATAAAATCTTTACTTTGCTGGAGTAAAAATTCATCCTGAGAGGAAGACCTATTTAGACCATGGAACTTTTATACCAATCATTGCTACAGCTAAGCAGTTAAATGGAATGTTGTGATGATCAAAGTTCAAAACCTTCTGTACCAAAAACCCCAAGGGGAAATTAACTAGAGCATTCTGTCCAGTGTATCTTTTATGCTGGTGTTTAATAGCCTTTTTTGAAGTTTTGACAAACCTTGGAGTCACTCCACGAAACAATCCGGGAATTCCATCAATTTGATAAATAGTAGAAGCTGAAAGAAAAACCCCAGAAATGTAGCATATATCCAGTTCACCTGGTTATTTTTCTGAATTATGATTCAGCTTATCGAATTAGAAAACACCTCTCCTCACGCCACCTCATCCTGCTATTAATTTAATATCATCCCATCAGATCATATCTCACTTCATCTTATCCCACTACTTCTAGCTCTATTTCTCCTTAATTTAACAAATATTACATTACCTCACCTACCATAATGGTATTACCAACCTTACCAAACCAAACTCCATCATACTGAATTTTGCCTTACCCATGGACTTACTTCATATATACTTACCTCATAGGTTTATGATTATACTTCTTATTTGGTAACTTTTAAGTTACCAAATAAGAAGTATAATCATAAATGTTGAAAAAGGACTTTGCAAACAGCAATGCTAGACTTTCATCAGGTATTCATACTTACAATAAGTAAACAGGCCAGGTAATTTATACATCTGTTTTCCAAGAAAGGTTTTGTATGGAACTGGAGCAACAGGTTCATATCCCACCTCAATACAAAGAAAATTTAAATGTAAGATAAAAAAGTTCGTATTTCTTTGATTATCTTAGCTCCCTAACTCTCTTGCAGAGTTATACGTAGAGGGAGACGTTATACCTGGAGTGACATACAATACCAAAAAGGATATCAAAGGGGATACGAAATTAACTCTTTCCCAGTACGATTAGTCTTTTATCATTTTACTCTGACATCTGACGATACAGTATTACTCATTAAGGGGAGACATCCTAGCAAGAAAGGGTTAAGGGATCCATATTAAAGTGAGGGGGTAATAAAATACTAATGTACAATATGTATTAATATTGCAGAGCTACATCTGAGAAACGACTTAAATTAAGAGTAATTCCTTCAGAACGATGCACTTTTATTCGAAATGTTCCTCCACGCAAAATAAAGCGAGGAAATTCCAAAGCAAAAAATCGCATTTTATGGCAAGAACTGCAAAACGACGGACTACAAATTATCATGCATTGACCTATATCAGTTTTGTCACGAGACATGCTTTCTCATCTTGCTTCTCGTACTATTAACTAACCAAATACCTGTATCATGACTTTGGCCATTTGTATTGGGTGAGTTAAGGCCGTCATTGAAGCAGAAAGAAATGCTGACGCATAGTTTGCACGCTTAATGTCTTCTTTACTTGGTAGGGATGATTTGGACGCCATTTTGAAATTGAAAGAGCTCACCAGATTTTGTAGAAACAATTACATAGCTCAACATCCCTGGTAACTACAACACATCGACCCCAGGTATGTTTGATAATTATTCTCTGATCCCCTCATCGTTACATGAGATTTATATCGTTTCAATGAGTCCCCTGACAATTATATAAAAAGGATGGATGGATTTTCTCCTTCTGTATGCATACATTTCTAAACTTTCACAGTTTCTCCATCTTAACTCACCATAATTTCACATTTCCATTCTTCAACATTTCCCCACGCCACTACATCTTGCCACACCTTCACATTTTGTCACTCTTTCTCACTCTCACGTCACCGACTCACCCAGTTACATCTGCCGCTTCCTCATGTTTACACCTTTGCACTGCCACACTTCCTCACCCAAATATCGCCCAACACTCTCATGACTCCTACTTCCATATGTTTACAATTATACAAGCCACACTTCCACAATGTCAAATTTCAATATTTCGGCATTTTCACGCCGTTACATCTTCACACTTTGATACTGCCCTGCAGCCACAGTATCACACCTCACTCCCACCCACATGCCACACTACCACTCTACCTCATATTTATAATTCCACACTACCACATATCTATAACACAACACCAAGGGAGGGATTCTCGCTTGCCACAATCTGAAACAGATAAAAATATTCTATCCTGGACGTTTCGAGCAAAGGCCCTTCGTCTGGAGAGTTAGTAGAAAGAGAAATAGAATAAACAAACTTGTTGCTTATATAGCAAGCTATACAAGCAATCAGGTGACTGGACCAGCCTTGTTGATCACATATCCACAAGTTCAAGTTCCACCCAACCACGCACCCAGACCTTCATATAACCTCAATATCAATCAGCAGGAAAAACATTCATCGAAATGTGCCTTGGTTATATCTAAATCTCATGCAGTTCTATCTGGAGATATCATACACCCTTTTGATAAATGGTGGAACAGTGGGCCACAAGAGGGACATACAGACTGTCCAACATAAGGACCTCGCGAAATCGGGATTTTACGAGGGGGGTTCTGGGAGCGTGCTCCCCCATTCTTGATGTCTTTAAACACGATTTCTAACTATCCCAGATGACAATTTCTGCCAAAAATGTTCCGTTAATTGATCGTAGTTTGCCCTTGTTTTTTTATAAAAAATGCTACTGTACTGAAATGATATTGTAATGAGAGACATATTCATCGAGAAGAAGTTAGAGAAATCGGATATTCCTGACTTATTTAAAGGCCACCTGTCTAATTTATGTCCTGTTCATTTCATCCGTCTGTTTACCACTGGCGCCATTGTTTTGATTGGGTCTTCGAAAGATATCTATACTATTAGAATTTGACGAAAATATCTTTCTAGGCTTCTTGTTACTTGAAGCAAATGTCAAAATCGGGACTTTTCCTATCCCGACGGCATATTAGTCGGGATTAGGGGTTTTGAAGCAAAATCGGAATAATCCCGACGAAATCGGGATGGTTGGACAGTCTGGACATAGAAGAGGTACACAGTTGGGCTTTTCACCATACATGCAGTTTAAACAAGTTAGTAACATCTTGGTAAGTTTAAACTGACTTATCCAGCACAAAATTCAAAAACAAAGGACTTGTAGGAAATTTTAGTTTTAAGCGAGCGTTCGCGTGGAAGACTATATCACCTTCGCATGAATCAATAGATTGCTGGTTAGTGTAAAGGATGTCTTCTAACTCAGAAGTATGAACATGAGTTATGAACTGAAGTATGAACTGAAGTATGAACTGAAGTATGAACATGAGTTATATTGAACATGAGTAAGGGGATTAGGCTAAAACGATCCATTAAATAGCAGTGTTGTTACTCTATTTTTATTTACTTGAATCCTGTTGCGGTTTGAAAAGAAAGCAACTTGGACGGCTTTCGTCAAGCAAGATCTTCGTGGTTAAAAAAAAAATAAACCAAACAACAAAGATTTATTTTGGAGATTTTCCACCACGCGGGAGGAGGGGAGGGGATAGGAGAGTTGTCATAACAAAACTTGATACGTTCTTGGTTGATACAAGAACAGACTTATCGAGCTTAAGAGGAAGCTAACCTGTCTATTTTCAAGAGCTGTACACGTGACTGAAATAATACAGCACATAAAGAACAAAGGTGAAAGCACTTGGTGAAAGAGCACACTTTACAAAAGAGAAACGCCTCGCAACCAATGCAGTACAAGCTGCCAATTTGTTTATGCTAGCCACATACAGCGAGTTGCCCCGTAATATGCTAACACATATTGGCCTAATGTTGTGCTGAGGTTTTATTCGCCTCTACGACATAACCAGGAAACAATACAGGGAGAAAGTGCACTAATGTGGGTGAAGAAACTGTCAGTAAGGTGAATACGTTCCTCGCATTTCCTCATTTTTCCGGCGTGTGTGTGTGCCGCTTTCGCTATCTTTCTCAAATGTTATTCACTTTCTCTTACGACGTTTTGCTTGATTAATTGGAAATCAAGTCTCCACGTCGACTATTATCTAAGAATCAACGTGCACCTGTTCGAATCAACGTGTCCCCAATTTGTTTATGGCTGTGCGGTTCAGTACTAATGTCAACACAACAGGCCGCATCAATTCCTGAAACGAGGTGTGAATCGTTAGAAGTGACAAATGAAGGTGTGAGAGATAGCTTCCAAATTTCAGGAAAAAATTCGTTTGGTTTTGATGACAATTCCTCGAAACAGACCCTGAGAAAGATCGGTAGCAGCACATCGCTTAATTCATGTACAAGTTCCAACCTTCAAGATTATGGAGCCAAACCAATTTATACAAAATTAAAACGTTCAAAAGAGAATGGAATTGGTGAAAGAGCAAACGGAAAGGCCACAGTAGACAGTGGTACACCGCCGTTCCGAGAAAGGTTGCCAAGTTTTAGCATTCGTCGAGCTATCGTTCCAAACAGACTACAAACTCACTTTGCTGTGTACAAGTTTGTTCCCCGGCATAAAGATGAATTAGCAATGGATGTTGGAGATGCAATTCATGTGGAGAAAATTCATGCTGATCTGTGGTGCCAAGGGACAAACTTAATGTCTGGTGAAGAGGGCATTTTTCCCAGTAGATATGCGTCGGATGTCTTGTCTAATACTGGTTCATCATTTGGTAAGTGTCTTGTGGAGTGATCACTCATTGCCTTGTTTCTATTGCTCATAAATTGGGTTATCTGAAGAAAATCCCTGCTAGAATTATGCGTTATCGGAGAACTGTTGTCAGACATCACTCAATATGATGAAAACATCTTGTCAGAGTTAGAGAGAGATCAAAGACAGTGTTCCAGATGGGAATTCCTTAGAATCGACATGTACGTGTTGCTAGGGTAGTATGTGCTTCCTGTGATTCCTGAGTGAAGGCTACATGGCAAACATTTGGTACAATGGTCAACCAGCTCATCCCTAAAGCGAACTCAATCAGACAGTAAGCCGTACAAACACACAAAAATTTTAATTTTGGAGGCCTCTTTTTATAGCAATCCCAAAATCTTGCCCAACCAAATAAAATATTATTCAAGAATGTGTTATAAAATATTCACTAGTTTGACCATCATGTTTTACCATGTTCCATCATGGTGGATTTTAATGTAAATTTTGATTTGTGCTAAACAATTCTTCAGGCATTGTCCAAGATTTCTTTGTTTCTTGTTATCTGTTTGATGAACAATGGTAGATTGAGTACTGTTGAAACTCTATGTAAAACACTGTCCAACATTGTTTAATAAAACATCTTGGATTGTGGTTAACCTACTCATTTAGACAGGCTTTGAACTAGACTCCAGCATAACCCCTGCACCACCCTGATCCATCCTCTCCTTTTCCACTTAAATCCTGCCATATCCCTTAACATTACCCCCTATCTAAACCATATTACGCTCAACTGTACTGGCTGGTTTAACCTTACCAACTAATTAAATCCCACCCACCATAATGCAACTATGCCCAACGTATCTCAGATTAACCTTATTCACCTCTAAGTAACCCCATCCCCTTTACATCAGCCAACCACAGTCACCAAAGTGAACTACCTTTACTGATCAGACCACTTGCTTTTACTAAACAAAAGGAAAACCTTGTCTGCCTTGTTTCCCTTTCTCAAATTAAAGTTAAAATCATTCACTTGCACATTACCTTACTATAAACTTTAATTTGTAATTGTAAAATATTAAATACCTTTTTATATATTCATGTCATTAAATCCAGTTTTTTTTTCCATTAGAGTTTTCTGAAAATGGGGTGCAGTTCTTTTTAAGGTATCACCTTATTTTATATGTAACTATTAAAATTATGGAAGATATCCACCTGCTCATGAGCCAATCAGATTGCACCACCATCATGCAATAATTATTTGCCCTTTTGCACAGTTTTACTTTATGCACAGTTTTATTCTTAGATTAATGTGATTAAATATTCTAGATTTCTGGGCTCAGTAGAAGTTTTTGAATACAAAGGAAATAATGTACTTTGTCAAGCAGTTACAAAGGTTGGTTTGAAATCCATTTCCTGTTTATTTTTCTTTACTCTGTAGAATTTATATCTTTACTCTGTTACGTGTTTTCTTTTTACATCATGTTACAGTTGTTCTGGTGTCCTTGTTGTTGTTATTGGAACAATGTTGAACAGCTGAGTTTGCAAATAGAGATGTGAAACTCAGCTGTCACAGGCTGCTAAAGGCTTTGGCCAACCTTGCATGTTGTGTGAAACATGCATGTTTTGCTATATGTATTTTGGAAAATGCCTCAAGTGAATCCCTTATTTTCATAAATAGTTCCCAGGGAATACATCAGGAATAAAGATCATTGCATTATTCGTAACATTGTAAATTAATTTTACTTTAACGAAAGCACAAGATCTCAATGCCGTACTTTTTTGTCCAAAGAATAGCTAATAATTGTTCCTTGCTTTGTTTTTATTTTTACAAGATTGTAAACGAAAGAAAAAATTGTCGGCTTTCAGAGATACCACCTTGCAGTCTGGAAGTTGATCATCGTGGCATAAGACTGGTAGACCATGCACAGGAAAATGAGGTTAATCTATATCAACTTTTATTTTTAATCAGTAAAATGAGTTCAAAAATTTTCCTTTGACATTTGTTGGAGTCTGTGCTGGAAAAAGTACCAATTGACTTACCAATTAATGGCATTTTTTTTAGAAACGGCAGACCAAGTCCTTAGTTGGTCGATTTTTTAATAATGAACATAAGGTAAATCATCAAATTAATAACATATCCCTCATGGTCAATACATAGGGTTTGTGCTTCAGGGGTGTCTGGATATTAGCAGCATGCATTATTGGTGTAATTTGCTTATGCATTGCATTCAAAATAGCTATTTGGTTTACCTGCAGAATTGCAGTTATCTCAACTTAGCTAAACTTTTGTTTATGACATGCAACCTCTAATTTTGGCAAAAACAATAAATTTTTAAAATGATTAATTTGTTATTGATGAATTTCATTGCCCAACTATTACTGTCAATAATTTTCCAAAACATAATGCAAAGTTCTTAGGAACCTAATGTGACTTCTTAAGAGTGAGCCACTGGTCTTAAACTGTCATGTTCAAAATTAAGTTCAGTTTCTTAATAGTTTGATATTGTTTTTATGTTTAAGTGATTACAAAGATGTGCAAAGAAACTAGTTTCTTATAGTTTTTTGCTTCTTATTTTTAATTTGTTGTCTTTTGTTTAGGGTTCCAAAACAAAATATTATTTCAAGTTAAAAGATGTTACATTCTGTGGCTGTTATCCCAACTCACCAAGGTAATCAAATTCAGAAGATTCCCCTGTCAAGTTCTGGTATTAATCAGTATAACATGAGATACCAATGTTCTCTGCAAATGCATTTTGTCAGGCCTTACTTTGATGAAGGGCCTTTGTACCAAATGCCAGTGTCTCCTCTCATGTTTTGGCAGTTCCTTCACCTTGCTTCTTGTACATGAATCAGTATCATCCATCAACAAGTCGAAAATTGTTTGAGAGTCTCTGCACTGTGATAGAAACACAAATGACATTTATACCAGAAAAATGCCTAGTGAAAAACATTAGGCATAACTGGGTGTTTTCTGGTATTTTCAACTTTGCCATCCTTCTCTTCCAACCAATACTTTCAATGTACCAAATGCTGTCAGGGTTCCCTCTGCTTAAAAACAATCTCCAGTTCAAAATCTTCCATCTGAAAATGAGATCTATTTACATTGGAATGAAAACTGATTTTCACATGAGAGGTTTTTGTTGGCCATTGTTTTAAAGGCAAGGAAATGGCCTATTATGGTATCCATGACCTGTTTTGCAATGTCTTGGTTTTTCGTGGTTTTAGGTACTTTGGTTTTGTTACAAAACATCCAACAGAGCATCGTTTTGCTTGTCACACCTTTATGTCAGAATATTCAACTGAACCAGTTGCTAAAGCTATTGGGTATGTTAGTTACATTGTCATAATGATAATTAGGATTATCTTGTGGGCATTTGACCTACTAGACATGAAGAGCTACTCATTGTGATCTCATACCTCTAAAAAATACTTGTATTTTGATATCAGATGCCACCCCATTTCTACTCAAACCATGTACATGCTGTTTTTATTATTTTTCCTTAGGAAAGCTTTCAAAAGATTTTATGCTGATTATCTAGAATGGAGTTCTTCACCATAGATTACCTCAAAAAGATTACACTCTTATAATTGGAGGGTGTCTATTTGACAGCTCAAATTTATAGTTTAGGTTTACTATTTCCACAGAAGTTTTTTTTCCTGGGAAGACTACAACTGTTTGTTTGATAATGTGGTCAATGAAATCAATGAACTGTATTTAATTTGTAAATTATAAAATCTCTATTAACAATAGCATCTATTGAACATCTTATTGTAAGCTGTGAGTGTCAATAAATAAAGCATATAATAAAATACTGTCAGAAAAACTGTGGTGATTTCAAAGCAATGTTTCCACCATATCACTTTTGAGTAGAGGCCTGTAATGCCTGCTCTTGAGAAAATGTGGGTACCCTCATGCCTCAATTTAATCACAGCAAAGTTCAGCAGCCACCGTGCCTTTCCATAGGCTTGTCAATGATCATTTATCATACATTTGAACCTATTTGGTCATTCAAGTGTTCAGTGGCTTGAAAGGAAGTTCCCTTGTCTAGGTCAAAAAATAAAAATCTTTTGCCTGCCTTAGGTGTACCATGCTGGGTGCCCTTTCTAAATCTTACTAGGTAATTAGTTCATGATTTTTTATAAATCTGCAGAATGCTATAGCAGGTATCACTTTGTAATGGGTTAGACTTTGAAAGGTTAAATCAAGCACAAATACAGCAAGCACATTTCAATAAAGATTTTATTGAACTTAGAACTGGATCATTTGTCCCTAGAAGAAAAAAATATCGACTGTCAATTACAACGGTTACACATGACAAATTACAGGATACAAATGACAGCTAGAGGATCAGCCACGATAACCCTCCTGAGTACAACTGCTTACCTTTCTTTTCTTGTCACCACCCAACTCAAAATGTTTGCATCGTTTTATGGGAACTTGCTTCCTGTATTTACATTCAGTGCATTCCATTCGAAGAACAATCTTCTTTGTTGTCTTAGCCTAGAAAATTGAACCATTGTAAGGAGATAACTACAAAAGCAGATGAAACAATGGACATGCTTTTCTTAAGATGTGGGTCCTAAAGTTAAACTCTGAGTGCAGCGCAGTAAAGTGGGTTAAACATTTTATGTTTGTGTCTTCTGCTATCATAGCAACTTGGAAGTAACATGTTTGAGGAAGTTGATCGTCCAGGTTAGTGTAGTCTTGAGAAAGACTGTTGGTAGAAAGACTGTTGAGTAGACAACATACTCTGAATAGAATTATATCATATTAGAATGAAACCTGACAACTTTATAACAAAGCCGAAACATTAACAGTTTAGTTCCCATCTTGCATTTACTCATATCTGGAGTTCTCAAGATGATTCTACTCAGAGTATGTTTTCTACTCTACTACTTCAAATTGTCACCTAGTGTTGGCTTTAAGAAAGTTGTATTATTACAATTTTTAAAGAATCCTTGTTTCATTATGGAAGATTTTGTGTAAAGTTGTACCGATGTAGTATATTAAAAGTACATTTTGTTCAATTTTTGCCAAGCTATTGCAGTTCTGAATCATCCTCACGAAAATACTATCCACTTTCACGATTTGTGCTGGCTAATTATCACTTGAGACAACAGTAACTAATTGCCTAAAATTCTCCTTTATAATGACGCTGTTCTTTATAACTACTTCTTTACTGAAGTAAAGAAGTAACAAAAAAGACATTCATTTTCGTCTGTTTTACGTTTTGAGTTTTTTTGGCATTTCATACTCTTATTATTATTTTGTGCTTAAAATCATGGAAGTTCAAAATGTCACCAGCATTCTACAATAGCTATGCAGAGATTATAAAATCAACCTACCTTTTTATGAAAAATAGGTTTAGTTTGTCCACCAAAACCTTGCTGTTTCCGATCATAACGACGCTTGCCTAAATATCAAGTAGTTATATTTTAACTTCTCTTTAAAGTTATCCTGAGATTCTTATAATGGCTTATGCCAAAATTGTCCGATATTGTAACTGATAACTATGTCTTCAAAATGTCCTTATAGAGCTAAACCTTGCACATGAAGACTTGCTTTTCCTGCTTTGTACTGAGTGACTTTATGGAGAGTATGTCTTCTACATTTTCCTTTACAAATCGTCTTGCGCTGCTTTGGAATGTTGACCTTTAAACAAAGTAAAAACCGTAAATAGTCAGCCAGATATTCTTACTGGTTTTTAAATATAAAACCTGAGAAGTGACTTTATTTAGTTCAGATTAATTAGGATTGGTGACTCACCATTTTTAAAGACGATATACAATTTTGAGAGAAAGAGAGAGAAAGGCAAAACCGCGCAGCTTATAGAGACTTGGTTCTAGGTTACAGTCTTCTTTGTTTCAGATGCCTCACAGACAACAGCATTATGCCATATCATGTTTTGTATTTATTAAACAAAGCCTTGTTAAAATGCAATTTGTCAAAGAAAAATAAAGGAAATATCCTGGCTGAAGCAACAAAAACATTAACTTATAAAGAACCCTGCAAAAAAGTCGACAAGGCAAACAAAGTAAATCTCAACCTTGCACGTCTGCGGTCATGCTGGGCAGAGGCTTCTAACAAAAAAATGGACAATTATATGAATTTTGGTGAAATTTTTCCTAGAATATTAGAACAACTGATTTCGGTCAATGGCTGCCAATTCTCGCCAGAGATTTATTGAAGAAGAACTGCAATATGTGAGGGATAATTTAACAGGATCTGTTGACGGCACAGAGATTATAGCTTGCCATCCTGCTCTGGTTCAAGTAAAAGTTAAGTAAGTAAACGCTGTTTACTTTTCGTAGTTTTTAGTCAATTATAACCTTAGCGTTTTTAGTTTTCTTATTAAACTCAGTCCAGGTAAAGTAGCAACCACTTGATTAATCTTACAGTCTAACTGTCTCAAGATCTTGCAATATTTTAGGTTGACCGCACCGGTAAAACTTTCAATAATTTGAAAATTTGATTCAAAAACTTGACATGTATTTTTGTAAGTCAAGAATACTGTATGGCATTTTTAAATTTTTTTCAGGTTTGTTTTTGCCTTTTTATAATGCGGTGAAATGAAGGTTTTAATTTTTTCCCTTCAAAGTTTTGGTTAAGTGAAGGTTTTAATCAAATGAGAATTATTTGTAGAGATAAAACATGGGGGAAAATTGTTATCAAAACAATGAACAAATTTTAAGAAAGAGTTTCTGCATATCAATTTCTTTAACAGAATTTTATGACATGAGCCTCCTTTTAGTAAGTGAGCTATCAGTCACTTTTATTGAAGGAATTCCCTTCTTGGAAAAGGATCAATTTTTCACAAGTCGTAAAATATTCTGTTTACTTTGTTTCAAGCTAAAAAGATCTGTTTTTGAATATTAAGTACAGTAGACTTCAAATAAGTAGATTATAGGCTAAATTCAGCAAGATTAAGAAATTACTGTAGCTGATTTCTCAATATAAAATTTTATAAATAGATCTTATAAATAATTTGTTTTTTTCAGAAAAACCAAGTACAAAGAGATCACAGTCCATCTTCAGTTTCCTGGAGATTATCCACAAAGGGGTATTTTAATAGAACTCAAAAGTAAGGCAATCCCTGAAAGACTCCTGAATAAATTGGTTGATGTATGTGATCAGGAAATGAAAAAACACATTGAGAAGCAACAGGTAAAATGTCTGGCTTCCCATTTTATATAATTATTAATATCTAAGGCTGTATACAGTAATTATGTGCTACAAATGCACCAAACTAAGTATTTGATGAAGGGATTAGTCATAGCCTGCTGAACTCTGTAACATTAAGTCCATCAAATATTAAATGAATTTATTTCATGAAATACCATTATGATATCCTCAATGAGTTCCATTTGTATTATATTATCATACTGCCATTTTAGCTGAAAACTGTCAAGAATTGGTGGAGTTTCTTGGTTTATAGTTGATCTGAAATCAATTTTAGGTTGTTCCAGCTGTGTCATTTGTTAAAAAGTTTCTGGATGAAAACCCTTTCTGTGTTTGCTCTGAAGAAGTGAATCATGTAAAGAAAAACATCATAAATTCTGAAAGTGATGATTTCAAAGTAAAGCAGAAAACTGGAGCCATAAATGTAAATATAAACCAGAACAGGTACAGTGTCAATTGTTAGATCCTTTGTTTTTATTATATATAAAAAGTCTAATTATTTCTCCACAATATTGCACTAGCAATACCTGTTCTGTTAGGACTCTTTCACACCAACAGGTGATGTTACATTTTTAATGCAAAAATGATGCACAAAAAATTGATACATGCAACTTGCCATTTGTGACTTATTTTTAACAAAATTTTGTTGTGGTAACATGTTGCTTTAAAAATCTTTGTTGAGAATTGTCCCTTGTAACATCACTTTACAGCACAGAAAAAGGAGAGTTTGAGCATACAAATCGCAACGTCACATGCTCTTACTGTTGTCGATGCTGTACTTGTTCATCATGGTTCATTACCAATGATATTTTCACATCACAATAACATTCACACACACTTAGGAGCTGTTTATAATTATAGGAACCAGTACAGGGTGATACCAGACATTACTTGGAATATTTATTACATCCTGTTTATATGAAAAAAAATTTCACTTGGGTGTCTCCATCCTGTTCTGTTATACTGGATTTCTACCTTATAGATCTCTATATTCCATTATAAATGCTCAAGGGTTTGATATGCAGACTTAAACAGACTTTATTTTCCAGGTATAATATGGCATTCAAGATAAAAATTCCTGATAAATATCCATCAGAGTCAGTTAGGTGAGAGAACAATTTGATCAGGATCCATGGAAAACTTGTAGTATATGTTTTCGTATGCATTCCAAGTAACATACCTTCCACAAAAGTACAACTTTGCACTGACAGATCAACAGACAGACAGACAGACCAACCAATTGACTGATTACCTTGGAGGCAACTTGGAAAACAGGATGAAGGTCAGACAGACATAGGTTGATGTAAACCAGTAGTTTAACTGAATGACTGACAGACCACAGCAGGTGGGTAGACCAAGGGATAAAGTTACAGTCAGACAGAAAAACAGACAGGTAATAAGACATTCAGACAGAAGGACAAACAGACAGGCAGATGAGTAAACTGGTACATACTATTAGGTAGATTTGCATAGGTATGTTAGACAAACTTGTAGACACAAAGATGCATAGATACACAGACAGAACAAAATCTGACCAGACAGGTCAACATACTGATTGGATAGACAGCACACAGGCTCACTGGTCTTACGGACTGATTGACCAACTGAAGAGACAGACCACAAAGACAGATGGACAGATAGACACAGACAGGCACATAGACAGACAGACCTCCCTGGCTGTCCTGTGATAACACAGTAGCTGCTATTGCTGTTTTCAGTATTGAAGAGACAGGCTCCAATTTCCCTCCATATTTGAGACAAGTGTTCCTAGCACAAGCACAAGAAATAGCAAGACAATGTGTCACGAAGCCTTTAAAGAAAAATCCAAAGTAAGGAATTAACTTGAAAAGGTTTAGTATCATATTCTAGATAAACTCTATATTTGGACTGTACAGATATTAAATGATTGCAAGACATAAAGCTCTGTGCAAATGTAATTTTATCAAGGTAATTGTAAAATGTGTTTTGAATATCAAAGGCTTCAAATAAATGTGTTGCACATGCAGGTTCAATTTTTTCAAGTTTCTGTCTCAGACCAGCCAAATTGATAGTCATAATTTATTTTCATGTTTGGACTTGAGGACAAAGTTGTTGAAATTGTTGGTTAAGTTGGGTTAGTTAGGTTTTGTCATTCATGTTCTCAAATCTTAATCAAATGGCAAACAAGGTTATTGCAGTATGTGTTGATTTACTAGCTCGCTAATCATCAGACTGTTTTGTGGATGAATGGCCTTTACACCTGATAAATTTTTAAGCTACAAAGCTTAAGGGGCCATGCATTCAAAAACATTATTAAAAATAGCCTTGAAAGAAAATGGCTGAAACTGTTTCCAATTGTGAATCAATTTTCAGACAAATATACTCATTAACCTTTTTTTCCAGGAATGACAAAAACATGTACATCGAGCTATTTTGTAATCAGTATGCTTTCTCTTTAGGGCACCTCCATTCCAGCCAAAGCCTTCGTTGCAAGTAGTAGTTGAATTTTTAGTAAATGACTGCATAAGAAGATATCCTACTGAAGTTTGTCCACTTTGTGATCAACGAACTTTACCTGAAAATCCAGAGGTATAAGCTGGACAGAAAATTTAGGGGTGTGGTCAAAAGCAAAGAGAGTACAAGGAATAGTACTTAAAATGAAGGTGTATCTTGACACTAGCTCTGAATATTCTCAAATAAATTTTTAAGGTTTTCATGTCGAGTTCCATAGATCTCCATGACTTTTGCCCACATGTCTTTGCAACCGGAATTCTTAACAAGTTTGTTGTCCTTAAATCATATGGTGTTTCTGTTGGTTTTCTTTAATTAATGTAAAACAAAATGTTGTGCTTCTTTTATACAGTTTGGCTATTCTCTTTTCAGGATGTTGTATGTGATCCTAGTGATAGTAAACATCTGGAAAGAGTGTACTGCTCCCACATTTATCACTTTGGATGTCTGGATAAGTATATGAAAACACCACCTTTTAAAGGTAAGCATTCACATGTTCCACTATTGATCTGGTTTTACCAATATTTCACACATTTCAATTGTGAAAAACATGGAATTGGGAGATTTTCACTAGTAAAATTTTGACATCACATATGAACTACCTAATCTACTTGTGAAATGACTTGTTTCACATATTCCACACATGAAATGAAAGATTCACATAAGAAAATGTATTTCACATATGGAATTTTCATTTCACCTGTAGAATTGAAATATTTTCACCCATGAAATGTCATGAAATTTTTGAAAGTGTAAAGAAAACTGGTTTTACTTGATTTAAACATGGTGAACTGATTCATGTTTCTTATTTTTACAGATGGTAAAAAATGTCCCACATGTAAGAAAACAATCTATCATGAAAAGTGGAATGCCACTCCAAAGCTGGCTGAAGAAAGGTGGGCCCATAAGCAGGCAAAGCAAAGAGAACTGGAGGAAGTTGTTGACTTCCTTGGGGATTTATGATAATGAAAATGTTTTTCTGTGAGTAATAAAAAAATATTGTCACGAGAAATGGACAACTTTTTCTATTTAACAATTAGATTATTTGCTCTTGATTTCTATGAGGTGATTGTTGACAAGGCCAAAGCCTGAGTCAACTATCACCTCATAGATATCGAGAGTGAATAATCTAATTGTTTTAGTAGAAACAGACTTTGCAAAGAACATTTTTCATCGTCTCTCAGGATTGCACTTTCAAGTAAGCATTCTATTTTGTCTTCAGAAACTTCACAAAAACAAGAGGAAGAAGCCATTTTCATTACTTGCTATCTATCAACAAATAGATAGCGAGTAGCATAGCCAATCAGAATGCAGCATTTGCAATAGTACTCAACTAAGTTTCTACTGATCAAAAGTACATGTGCATGTGATGCATGATGTGTAAAAATATTTTTCTCAACAAAGCAGTAGTATAGGTGAGAGAGGAGAATATGCATTTTACTTGCCAATCAGATTGCCGGATTTCGGCTTTAGACCAATCAGGTCGCTTCGTTTATTTACTTTGGTAGGGGGGGGGCACTTTGGAATTTCCTATTAATATATAATGAATTCAATCAAACGAAAATGGCTTGCTTAACCATTTATGGTCAATTCCTGAATAATCTCGCCCAGTTGCACTTTTTGGTGCACATTCCTGACACTTAGAAAAATTTCGAGGTTTTTGAGGCCATGGTTCTTCTCAGACTTTATATTTTTTTTCTTCAGCGTTTTATCTCTCGCAACTTGCATCATCTTGTTCGCCTAAAAGAGAAGAAGAAAAAGTGTTGGAGTGAAAATCGTCGTAAATGCAGTTTTTTACCTGATATCTTCATGTGAAGACTTGCTGTGTCGAATTTTGTTGTTTTGTCTCGAAGTGAAATGCGGCGCTTGTTCGAACAATTCGTCATTCGCTCATAACTTTTTTATTTTTCGTCGGACGAGTTTCGAAATGGTATCAGAAGATTCCTCGCGGTCTAGCGATCATTTTGATGCCGGTTTGGTCGGGTTTGGAGTTCGCTTTGCGAAGATACGATCGATTTTGATGCGTTGTCTTCGAAGTGAAATGCGGCGCTTATTCGAAGAAAATTTGATTTCGTCGTGTCTTCGCAAAGATAACTTCAAACGCGACCAAACTCATATCAAAACGATCGCTAGACCGTCAGGAATCTTTTGATACCATTTTGAATCCCGTCCGACGAAGAATAAAAAAGTTATGATCGAATTTGTGAGTTGCCACGCGGTCGGATTTGTTGTTCTTTGCTTGTCTGGTTCGTCGGTTGGGAATTTCGTCGCTTGTGGCTTGTTTCTTCGCTTTGGTGGTCGGGTTTTTGTTTCTCCGTGTTTTTGGGAGTCTTTTCTTGTCTTGGTGTTCGCTTTTGGTTTTTTCGTGGTTGTATAATGCAAGAAAACGGCCGCCGAGGAGATCGAATTCTTGTTTCTCGTGTTTTGAAAAATTTGAATATTTTCGGCTTCGTTCACCCGGCTATGTCAACATATGATACGCGTGGTTTGTTTCTGTTGACATTTCATTCGCGTGGTCTGCTTGTGTCAATAATGGATTCGCGTGGCCTGCTTGTGTCAATAATGGATTCGCGTCGTCTGCTTGTGTCAATAATGGGTTCGCGTGGGTATTATTTTGCAAGCTTGGCTGCTTTTTGTGTCAATATTGGTTTTAAATGGGAATGAGGGGGCGGGTGGGTCCCTTTTCCTGGAAGACGTGAGTGGGGGCTTTTCCTGGAAGGCGGATGCATTGATTTTGATATTTTGTCGTCAAAATCCTTTCCTTTGAATGGGGAGAGGAATTTGACGCAAAACATTCAAATCTGTTCGCTTTCTTTATGTGTTTTTTCGAAAAACAAGGTCTTGAAATGAGTGTGGAAAAAAAAAAAGATTTTCCCAAACTGATTCCAAGTGTTTGTTTCACGATGATCCTTCTTCTTTCTTTGGATGTGCTGTTGTTTGGAAAATATTTTCATGAAAATCAGTTTGAGAGTGAAAATAATCTCAAGATGACTTTCATTAAAATAATTTTCTTTGACATGTTTCTTCAAATCTGGAAAATGATGTCGGAATGACTGTCGAGGAATGATGAATATATCATTGACTCGAGTCATTTCGATGTCACATTCTAGGTTGCGAATCCTTCTGTTGCAGTTAATTCAATTTGAGAATATCACTGCGACATTATGTGAAATATTGTTGCAATGAAATTCTTGGATTGAAAACTTGATTGATGTTTCTTCTTTTCTTGTTGGTTTTGTGATTTCTTTATTTTGATTTCTTGTTGTCAAGGTTCTCTTGTTTGAAATGAAACAAAGAGAAACCTGACAGAAAAAATAAAAATTACTATTTTATGAAATTATGTTATTCCAAATGTCTTTGAGGATTCCTTTTCCTCTTTGATTTCTTCTTCTTTTTCTGGCTCTTGAAAATGTGGTCATTCGTCTTCTTCGTCTTCCTGAACCTCCAAGCATTTTTGTGACTATGGGTATTCCAATTTTCAATAAAGTTCCAAAAATTCCGGCTCCTCTTTGATTTCTTCTCCTTACTATGTTCATGCTGAAAGAAAAGAAGTTTTATTCAATTATCAGAGTATGAGTCAGGTTAGCTCAGTCGGTAGAGCGGCCGTCCTGATTGTAGGTTGGCAAGGTCGTGGGTTCAAGTCCCACACTTGACTCGGAATAATCGCGATGGACTGAAAATAAATCGCGAGGATTTCCGTTTTGTATGTGTTTGGATGTTTTGCATATCCCACGTGATTGTGAAAAAGAATGTGTTCTTCATTTCGTTAAGTCAACCCATTGGTCCTCTATTACTCTGAAGAACGTTTGTTGTGTGGAATTGAACTGTGTCAATTTGCATTTCAAATGTATGTTTGCACAATGTGCCGTCTCCGAAGAGACATTATAAAAGATTCATTTAAGTTATTTATAGTCAGCGACATTAAGTTAAGATGCATTTGTTTACGTATTTTGAAATAAAAACTTCACTGGCTGATTTTGCGAAAAGATTTTTGGTGAAACATGTTTTGTATGATGATGAAGTGTTTTGTATGCAAGATGTGAATGGGGTTAAATTGATGGAATTGAGATTTGAATGCGATATTTTTTCACTTGATTCGTTTCCGATGGAAGATGTGAAATTTGCTATCGCTTTTGAAGATTTGGTTGTTCAACGGAAACATATTCTTGCCATTTCAAAGTTACTTTTGTTGAAAAAAGTGAGGGTGGTCCCACCGTTCAATATTGATGATTTTGTGGTTTATAAAGTTTTGCATACAATTTCTGATGTTAATGAACAGGAGAAGGACGAGGAGGAAATTTGCATTCGTTGATGTATGTAAATATTATATGTTTTAAATGGTTGTGTTTTTGATTGAATCACGGTTGTGTTGAGATGAATTTTCAGGATGATTACGATGTTCGTGAGTTTAATTTGCGTTATGAATTGCTTGAGGAATTTGTGCAATATCTGAAATCAAAAAATAAAAATGCTCTTAAATGGGTTATTTTATTTCATGATAAAGGACAGAGATGTGATCGTGAAGCAAGTTGTGATCAAGTGTATTATCATGTGTTTGTCTGGTTTCGTTCATTTTCGGAAACGGGTAGAAAGCAATATTTTAGTAATATTCCATTGATGCAATGGATTAGAAGATCTTACAAGACGCATGGTTGGTTGGAATATCCAAACGTGCTGTGTTTTGTGAATATTGGATTGCGAATCGACCAGTTATTGGCTATGCAGCATATTTATATGAATCATCTGTCTTTTCCACATTCTTCGGTTGAATATATTTTGTCAACACATGGAGTAAGTATTACAATTGTGTTTTATTAAATGTTTCAGTCTACTTTTGATTACATTGAAACAAAATTCAGTTTTACACAATTTCAAAAAGACTTTCACAAATTTTGATTCCGTGGATTTTCTCAAGTTGAAGTACAAAGGTAATTTGTTTGTTGTTAAATGATTGTAAACTAAATTGGTCATGGTGTGAATGGTTACAATTGATGGTTTGTCCTTGAATCCAGATATGTATTTGAAATCATCATCGAATATCATATTTGTGAATAAGTAATGTATTTTGAAACCTTCTATCATCATGAATTGAATATTCATAAATTTTTCAAGTTCTTGATTGACTAAAACAGCGTTCATTTTATGCGATGATTTAAAAGAGTAAAAATGAAAAGGAATTTCTAAGGATTTAATTGTATTGTTCTTGACTAGTTGGATAAAATTACCCCTCATTGCATGGAATTCTTCAAAATGTAATATGGATAGTTTTGAGATGACATTGAACGGTTGACAGCAATAACGCTTGTTGTTGTTGTTCAATATCTTCTGATTCCATTTTTCTTCTTCTGTTCTGATGTTTTCGATTTTCTTCACGGTGTTTGGAATTGGTACGTATTCATAGTTGCCGGATGTGCTGGGATTGTTTGATATTCCAGATGTGGATGGAGCATCAATGACGGGATCATTGTTGGTGGGTGTGGAGGGTAAAGATGAGTGGGTGCTGTTTGGCAAGGGAGGTAATTCAAATGTTCCGGATTCGAAATTGTTGACAAGTTGTTGCAACCATCTGGAGTTTCTGTCCAATTCTTCGTCATCAAGAACGTTAAAATTGTGTTTTTCCATGTTTCTTTCTTTTTTTCTTCGGGAGTTGCTTGTTTTTCCTCTTCACAATATAAGGTTAAATAACTGTTGAAATGCCCCTTTATGGATTTGGGATGTGATGAGAAGGAGTTGTCAATAGTGCTTGTGTAGAAAGTATTTATGGTGTCGCTGTTGTCACATAATGTGATGGATGTCAGTTTTTTGATTAATATATTCTGTAATTGTGAGTCGTTGGTTTGTTCAAGCATGTATAACAGACATGGGATTAAGAGCGTGATTGACATATGTGTGTTCAAGTCAAATAGATTGTTGCAATCGTAATTGTATTTTAAGTTGTTTTCGTAGTATGATAAAAGTAAGAGTATCGCGATCGGGAGTTTTGCACTTCCAAGGATTGTTAATGATTTCGTTTGCACTGATTTTTTGATCCCTATTACTGGAAACCATTTTGTTTTTGTCGATTTTGCATTGCACATGAATGTGATGAATTCGCCCAAGACCGTTGTTAGGTAACGCGTTCCGACACCACCAAATAAGTATATGTAAACTTCTTTGTCATTGGGGTTTTCCAACGGTAGTAAAGATCTGTTTCTTTTATTGCTTGACGTTTGAAGAAACAAACTGAAATCCTTGAATCTTTCTTCGTCCAAAATCGTTGTCAAATTCTCGGTGTCTAGAAATTTGTGAAGTTTACAACAAACACGAGACATTTTTGATGATGATTGATGGAGTTATTGGATAATATATATGTTTTTTGAACAATTGAATATTTGAATTTTAAATGAAATGTAGAATATTTCATATTATAAATATGGTGAAAAATTTGAAGATTAACAACACGAAATGAAAATGAAATTCATTATTCTGATGGTTGTTGTTCCATTTTGTTTTGCAGAAAACGATTTGAAGAGCGAGAAGGAAGGGAGTGTGGAACTTGGCGTATTTGGAAGATGTGGAGGATGGGGGACAGAAATCAAGAATTTTGAAGAATATGAAGCCGTGAAAGAACATTGTTATCTGACTTTTAGATATGATGTTTTGTGTTGCATTGATAAACCTTTTTGTCCTGAAGATTTGTATCCTGAAACACCGGTTTTTCCCTATTTGTTGTATCGCATCGATAATATTGAATTGGGATGTGTGGAGGAGAAAAAATTACGATATGATTGGTGTGAAGAAAAAGTGGTTGAGATGAAACCGTCGACGGCGTATCCAGGAGAAACACCTACTGTGTCTCAAAACGAAAAAAAAAAAACATCTTGGTTTTGATTTTGTTTGGGATTTTTGCTTTTGCATTTGCTTTTATGGCTGTTATCATAACTGTCTGTCACACGAAAATGATATATGATATTCGTGTGCGTGTGTGAATTATCATTGTGATTTAGTTATAAGAAGAAACGATTGATCAATAATTAAAAGCATTTTTATTTCCAATATTGTGGTCCATAAAAATAATATATTTCTTCACCGGGTTTGATATTTTTGATGGCGTAAGCTTTGGGGCGGTATTTTCGTTTGCCTACGTTTTTTATATCCATGTTGGTTTTGGATTTTGACAATATATCATTAGCGTATCTAGGAGCGGCGTCTGTGCTGAAATTTGCATTTATACATTGTGCATTTTTACGTCCACTTTCACATATGGCATATGGGGCTAAATTGGTCTTGGGATAATATTTGTCCAAATATTTATTTTTGATTCGCCTTCCCGTGTAATATCCCAGACTTTGTGATTTATTAATTTTTTTACGTCCTGCAAACAATCCGAATCCTGCATTTGGAATCGATGACTTTTTTATTCTTAAATTGTCATTTTTTAATAAGTGAATCCAGCACTGATGAGTTCGCTTGGTCCTTTTTTTACATCTAAGTTTTTTTGATGTCATGCTTTTGCATCTTGTGGATTTCGTGATCGGGGTTTGGATTCTTTTTTTCGCCATCTGAAATTGAAAAAACTTTTAAACGTAAACTTTTATTCCTTCGTATATTATTTTGTTGTTCTTTATGAATGTCAATATGGAATTTAATTTTGCCATGATGCTCCCATTCAAATTTGGAATTTGAATTGCAAAGTTATTTATTCTATTTTCTAAAGTGTCAATGTCATATTGTGCCACACTAATTGGGTCTCCTTCTTTGTTGAGAAAATCCATCATAGCTTCGGGGAATATTTGATTGACAAAAGACACGTGATCATCATCATCGTTAAAAGTGGCTCCCACTTTATAACCGTTTTGGGTTTTGACGAATATCTCCACGATTCCATTGATGGGCATGGTTATCTGTCAACATAATAAATTTAGTTGTTGGTGCAATGTCATTGTGAAGTAAGTGATAGGGTTTTTGTTTCATCTCATAAGTGACATGTAAGTGGAAAATGATATTTGTTTTTAGTCATCGCACTTTGGATTCCACGGACGGGACTATAGAATTTGAAGAAGAAGAAAGAACCAGAGATTGTGTGTGTGGATGTGCTTCTCCGATTCCAAAGTGTTGTCAACGATTATTTGCTTCGATTTGTAATATATTCAAAAGATGTCGAGGAGATTGACGGGAAGGAATCAAATAACGTTCAATGAAGACGAATTGAGAAGAATTGTAAGTGACTTGCCTAATGCGAATAACAATCAATCCACTGTCTCTGACGAAAATGTCGTTCATACTGGAACTGAGATTTATTCGCGTTTGGGAATTGTTTCTGAAATATTCCGATTTAATTTTGATGTTGAAGAAATGATGACCCGTTATAGTGACGAATTGCCAGGAAATATCGTGTTTAGAGTGGTTGTGAATAGAATGATCTCACACTTGCTGTCTGTTGCTGTGGGAACTTTGACCCGTGAAGATATGTTGTTTCGATTGTTTTTTGATGCTTTTCCAGAACGAGAATATACAACACCCACGGTGACGCAAGAAGACTTAACTGTCGATCGATTGGTGAAAAAATTGAACGAACACATGCAAAGTAATGATACGATTCGAGCTGAGGGCGTTTGGAGAGGAAACATGGTTGTTTCAAGAGTGGTGATTGATAGGAGAAGAAGGCGGCAAAGAATGAGAAGGGTTGTTGATAATGATGTGATTTTGGAAGGTCGAGGGAAATTTGAAAAGTACAAACAAAAATTGGGGTTGATTGAAATTGATGTGGATGAACATTGTTTGGGTCATGCGGTTTCGTTGATGATGTCAATTCAAAATCAATCGGATTTATATAAAGCCTTTCTTGCCGGATTCGATAGGTATCTCGATAAAGTTGTGAAAGATCAGCTTGAAGAAATCGAAAATTCATGTTTGATTGAATCTGACATGGATGATGTGAAAAGTTATAGCATGAAGAAATTGAGTTCAAAATACTTGGTTGATAAACAATTTAACTTGTCTGTTTATAGCAAACAAAATGATGATGTGGTTCATGTTTATAGACAAAATAATCCTGATTTTCAAAAGAATATTATTTTGTATCACAATAATAACCATTTTGATCTGATTGATAATTTGGGACTATTTCTTTATGGCAGAAAAGTGAATTTTTGTCAATGTTGTTCCACTCGGATAAGAGATGTGAACAATCATATATGTTATCAAGAATTTGCTTGTTATAAATGCAAGGAAAATCATTTGAAAAACCCTAACGTTTTGAATCATGTGATGTGTTCCTTATGTAATGTTTCATTCGATTCTGAATTTTGCTTAAAAGCACATTTTGAAAAAAAGATTGTTATAGGGACAAGAAATTTTGAAGGAAAACAAAAAATGTCACCTTGCGATATTTTCAAATTCTGTAAAAACTGTGGTTCGTATGTTAGAAAATTTCATTATTCAAATAAGAGAGGGAATAAAAAATTTCATAATTGTGAATTGATTTATTGCAAAATTTGCGAAAAGAAAAGAAAAAAAATTCATCATTGTTTCCTGTCGTTTAAAGATAAAGATACCCCTTTTTACACGAAAAACCCCGACGAGAAAGTGGATGTGTATGTGTATGATTTTGAAACAGAGGCATGTCCAAGTGAAATGGGAATTTTTAATCCATATTATGTGTCAATTTTGAAATTTTGTAATGTATGCATGAATGATTTTGCGAGACGATTGGAATATAAATGTTGTGAAATTGACAATTGGCATTTTTTTGAAGGAAAGAACACTAGAGTCCTATTTGGAGATTTTTTCTTAAATGTGGCAGAAAAGAAAATCAAATCTAGATGGTTTGCTCATAATGGATCCAGATTCGATAGCTTGTTTCTTCTTAGATATTTGGTTTGTGACAAGAATTTACTTCCTACAGTGATTATGAATGGGTTGAAAGTTTTAAAAATCAGTTTTAAAAATGCTGATGTTTTGGATAGTATGTTGTTTTGCCCCGCATCTTTGAAAAACGTTGTCGAAATGTTAGATTTGGGTAAAAATGTCAAAAAGGGATTCTATCCGTATAATTTTACAGATTTGACATATGAGGGGCCCATTCCGGATAAATCTTTTTTTTCTGTTGATAGAATGAATGAAGAAGAATTATATGATTTTAATAATTGGTATGAGGAAAAAAAAAAAGGAAATTATGTATTAAGAAATGAAGTCAAAGAATATTGCATGAACGATGTTGATATATTGTCTAAATCTTTGATAAAATTTCAAGAAATAATCTTGCAACACACGTCAGTTGAAGTGTTATTTGATTTTTCCATTGTCACCATTTCTTCTCTTGCTTTGAAAATTTTCAAAAAAATGACAAAATTGGATGATTTGTTGGGAGTGGAACCGGAATGTGGTTATAATTCTGGAATGCGAATAAAACCACAAAGCAAGATTGGAATTATCTGGTTGAATGATGTTTTGGAAAAAATAGATGATAAATTAAAATTTAGATGGATATTTCATCCTTTGGGAGAAAAAAAAATCGGAGGCTTTTATGTGGATGGGTATGATGAATCCAACGATGTTGCTTATGAATTTATGGGTTGTTATTTCCACGGATGTTGTGATTGTTTTGAATCAAATGCATTTAATTATAAATGTCAAAAAACGTTTGGAAAATTAAGATCAGAATCATCATCTCGATTGAATTATTTGAAAAATTATTGTTCAAATATTGTAATTATGAAAGAATGTGAATATTTGAAAAAAGGGAAAAGAGAAATTGACATTAGATGTCCTTTGAAAATTAGAGATAGTTTGTATGGGGGTAGAACTTCACCGACAACGTTATTCAAAGATTGTTCAGATGGAGGGAAAATTTTTTATGTTGATTTTGTTTCTTTGTATCCATGCATTCAGTTTGAGAATTTCTTTCCTGTCGGCAATCCTTCAGTTATAATCGATTTCGACGACATTTCGAAATTCATTGAGCATGAAATGAGTAAAGAAGATAGAAAATGTGGTTTTATAAAATGCAGTGTTTTACCTCCCAATAATATTTTTTTTCCCGTTTTGCCTATGAAAATTGATGATAAATTGTTATTTGTACTGTGCCATGAATGCGGAAAATTGAAAGATCACAAGAAGAAATGCGAACACTCTGAAAAAGAAAGAATGCTGCATGGGACGTGGTGTTTGCATGAAATGTATGAAGCGATTCATCAAGGATATGTGATAAAAAAGGCTAGTGAATTGATTTATTATGAAAACAAAAAAAAAATATTTGAGGAATATGTCTCAAAATTTTTCGTACTGAAAACGCAATATTCAGGGGTTGAAAAAGGTACCGATATTGAGAAAGAAGAATTGTCACGTGAATTGTGTAGGAAATTTGGAATTTATGTTAAGCCTCGTGATATTCCAAGCAATCGTAACGAAGCGATGAGATATGTCATGAAATTGATATTGAATTCATTGTGGGGTAAATTATGTCAAAATCCTCATAAATCTAGTGTTCATTTCGTGGATAATGCGGAAGAATTGGCCTCGTATGTTTTTGATGAAAAATATGAAAATGTTTATTTTGATGTTTTGGATTCACATAATGCAAGAGTGATATGTAACTTGAAAGAAGATCATAATTGTGATACTGGCAAAATTTGTGTTTCCGTTGGAAGTTACATCACATGTTATTCAAGATTGAAATTGTTGAAAGAGCTGGTAAAATTACCACAAGAAAGTGTCTTGTATTATGACACCGATTCAATCATATATTTTTCTCAATTTTGCAATGAATTGATTGACGTTGGTAATAAATTGGGAGAAATGCATTCAGAATTGAAGGATGATGAACACATCACATCATTCGTGTCAACAGGACCCAAAAGTTATTCTTATATTACAAACAAAAATAGGGAAATAATTCACGTAAAAGGATTCAAATTGATCAAATCAAAAAGGAGTTCGATAAATGCGGACATGTTATACGAAATAGTGGAAAACAATGATATAATTCACAAAATTGAAAATGAAAGATTTAAAATAAATAAAAATTTGCATATTTTGAAAATGGATGAAGTTAAATTATTTAAATTCACTTTTGACAAAAGACGGGTTTTGTCTGATTTGACTACTGTTCCATGGGGATTTTGAAAATATTTTTTGTTTTTTAGGATTTTTCAAAAGCCAGTATATCCATGAATTTTCCGTTCTTCATGCTGATGATAGGACCCAGTCAATCTGGAAAAACAACTTGGTTGTTGAATTTTATCGAATTTTTTTCTTCAATCAATCCAGGTCATACTTTGCAAAACGTGTTATTTCTACACATGGCTGAATTTGCAAATTTGGACAAAATAGACCCAAACAAGTTCAAAAATATCACTTTTCATTCTTTGAAAACATCAATGACTGAAAATGAAGAAATAATGGATGATGAGATCATTAAAACCATAAATGATTTCAAAAAAAAAGTGTCAAAAAATGGTAATGAAAACGATTGTCAACATAATTTGGTTGTCATGGATGACATGATGATGGCCGTGGGTTCGAGAAGAAAAATGATGCATTATGTCGAAGAACTGGTGACCAGAAAATGTCACCATGAAAATATCAATTATGTTTTTGTGGTTCAAGATTTGATGTTTTCCAATTCCAAATTTAGATTGCTATTCAGCAATGCAAATTATATTGTCTTATTTCCAAACAAATCTGATAATAGGAATGTCAAACACATTTTGAGATCTAGGGGATTGAATTCGAAGGAAATCAATGAAATATTAAAAGAAGCTTTTGAAGTGGGAGATAAAACTCATCCTTACTTACTGCTGGATAGTACCGTTGAATGTTTTGAGAACACTAGAATCAGACAAGGGATTTTTCCCAATGAAAATATGTACATATATAATAAAATAAACGAGTGATAATAATAAAATGGTTTTTAATATTTTACGATTCCATTGAAGTTACAACAACATTGATTATGCTTGATTGCCTTTTTTCTCTGCATTATCTTTACATGACATTTATATGATTCAAAGTGAACGTTCATTTCAACGTCTTTGAAAAAAATGTTTTTGAAGAAACACGTCATGTTTCTATAATTGTTGGTGATCTGCCCATAAGTATTCAAAGGACTATCAATCCAGATGTTCAAGTTGTGTTGGTTCATGCATGCAAAATGAAGTGCAAACCATCCACAGTTTTCATAGCTGGCATACTGAATCCGAAATTTAATGGGGAAATCGATCGTCATTGAACATTTGCATACCTCTCGTTTGTTTTTGACGTGATTTGAAAGATATTGGTGATAAGCATCAGTCAAATTGTCCACTATATTCTTGCAAGTCTTTTCACTGTTAGCGCCCCAACTATCGAATATTTTCACTGTTTTCTTCACACAGTCCAAATCCGCATTTGGTTGTTGTTGTGTCACATGAACAGCAACCCAATGTTTCCCAGGCTTGTCGGATTCATCGGTGTTGGAAATCCAATTGTATTCGTCAGGATCGTTGGAATTGTAAAACACTTCTGGAATTTGATTTGCGGCTGACACTTCATAACTGAAAATTGAACTTTCTTTGTTCTTTTGATCGATTAGAAAATCCAAAAATTCAGTGTCAAGAGCTTCTTGTCGAAAAACACTTTCGGGTATAATCATTTCGAATATATGTTGCTTATGAAATGAGAAATTGGCATTTATAGCCTCACGCGTTTATTTACATGGGTGTTCAATCATCGCTCACATCTTCATAAATTTTCTTTCTAATATGTTGCCATGGTATTTCATCAGACTTTTTAATTGACTTGAATTTTGATTTACGAGGGCTTACTTTTCCAATTATATACTTTCTCAATGACGGTTGATTAGTACCATATGCTAATTTTATTTGCTTATTGGGTATATTGTATTGAGCGAATCCCGCTTTTCCCAATATTGACATGACTCTATTTTTTTGATATTCGGACAACATGAAATTGGACTTTTTTTTTATGTTTCGTCCAAAATCATTCACCACGTATTCAAAAGGTATGTTGGTTTTCTTCCCTTTTTCATCCGTCAAAAACCCATCGGAAGTTGATTTGATGTTTTTGGTTGCCAATCTTTTGATGAATGATTTGATCCCCTTTGTTTGTGATAAAATGACACCGGAAGTTCCTGCTCCCGAGTCATCACCTCCCACATCGGCTCCTTCAACATCTGTCGTCGTTTCCATCGCGTTTTCTTCGATTTTTTTTCTTTTTTTGTTTTTGTATTGATGAATTCGAGAATATAGATTGTCTCTCAATGTTTCTTTTAATTCGCTATCGGGAGGTGCTTGATTATAACGATCGTAATCATGAATTATTTGGTTCATTCCCGTTTCACTTATAATATTTGCAAGAGTTTGACGCTTTGTGTTAGCATTCAGTTGCTCCAATAAAGATTTCAAAACGGTGGGATCAATGACTTGTAATTTCCTAATGTTTTTTCCTGACATTTTTTCTACAAAAAAATTATAATTTTTTCAAGTATTTCGATATCTTTCTCAAAATATTCAAATAAATATTGTTTTCAACCATCATAAATCTCACATCATGATTGAATTGCTTGTCTTTATAAAAAATTTTCATGATGGTTTTTTCGGTGGCTGAAAATGTGGGAATTGATTCGTCTCTTGGATCCGCTTCACATAATGATTTAATCAATTTTTTTAATTTTTTTGTGAATGAAGGACGAGAAGACAAATACGAATTCCGCCGAGTGTGATTATCTTTCAAATATGAATCAATTTGATGGTGAAAATTTCTCACTTTTTCATATTCCCCGTTATATTTCTTTTTGTCTTGAAAGTGATAATCGTTTTGTAATTCATCCAAAACCGCTTGAACAACGACATTCAAATTATTATCTTCATCTTCCATATCACTTAATCCAGGTGATTCGTTATTTTTTCCTCTCTTTTCGTTTTCAATTCGAGACTTTTTTGAATGACATTTCATATGATCGCGTGAAGAATCATTGACATCATATTTTATATTTCTTTCTGATTCGTCATCATCAACATCATCTTCTTTGTCAATATGTCCGTCATCGTCATCATCATCGTCTTCATAATAATATTTATTCATTTTTTGATATTTTTCAAATTTTATTTTTGTCTGAATAAAGAAAAACAACAAATGAAATTATTCATTCGTTCTTTATAACTAATTATATATACATTGAATATTTATTCTATAAATGTGCATTGCTGGTGTTCAAGAGAACAAAATGATCACATTAAATTCACGCGATAAATCGACTTTGTATTGGCAACATTGGGGAATAAAGTAACTGGAGTGATGGTTTCAACAAAATGTCTTCTTCCTCTCATACTTGATTGATATTTGGAAGGAATTCTGTTCAAACGAGACACGATATAATTGGAAACTTCAATTTTTCTCGACCATTTCTTTCTTTCTCCATAATTATTGGCAAATTTTCTCATCTAACAAGAAAAAAAATCATATAGCCAATTGTTTAAATGTCGTTTGCATTCCCGCTATTTTGCACACTTGATTGAATAATCCCGTCATTTTGACATACACATCGACGTTTGCCGTGGTGTCAAAAGTTATTTCCACACTCACGGATTTTTTCATTTCTTTTGGTAAAACTTTCAAATTGGAATCTTCCGAAGGAAACAATTCAAAAACCATAATGCAATCTCCATCTTCATAATTGTCATAATCGACGTACATTTTTTCAGAATCTCCGAGATGCAAAGACTTTCGTGTTTGAAAATAAGCATCTTTCAAACTCTCAATTTTGACAGGTAGTGGGACATTGTTGACCTTCACAACAACTTCTTTGATTTTCTCCCAAGTACAATGTGATGGTGTTCTGTAAAAATCTCCATTTTCATAATCTGTTCTCACCACCGTCAAAATGAGAACATAAGGAGCATTTGATCCAAAAACATTATGACAAGAGAATTTTGAATTTGAAAGACTATGAACTTCAGATCTGACATGAATCTCTTGGTAAAATATGTTCATGTATTTGCCTTCAACATCCAACATTCTGGTGATGTCACTTTGAATTTTAGCACTGGGGGTGTAAACACTGTATTCAATTTCAAAATGCTTTAATTTTGTTTTCAACCTATCAAGATTGGCCAAATTTGTGGCACTTTGCCCACCATTTGTGTTATGTGCTGTGAAAGCAGCATGCGGGGTTGTATCATGAGCATTTGTTATATGAAAATCACTATCGGTATCAGCCGCGGCCCCGGCATATTCCCACTCACTTCCAGTGAAAAAACGCCTGGAAGTGTCTTTGGTCAACTTGACCGTCAGAATATTATTCAAAGGAACATATTGTGGACCCATTCCAAAAAAGCAAAATGATAAATCATCTATCAATGATTCTTCACGTTTCAAGGCCGCGACTCTTTTCACGGCTGCTGGATTGTTGGTTTTTGCACTTGTATTTGTTGCGGCACTAATAATAGTTGACAAGTATCCATGTTGTCCTGCTGGATTCCTATATCCCAATGAACACCCAGCCAAATCCGAATTTCTTTCATTATGTGAATACAATCGTGACAAAACATCGCTGACGAATAAATTCGCATTATTGGAATTGGTAATGGTCACCCCATTCACAAACACTTCTGCCGCTTTCCATAGAGTATGAAGTGGATGAGGCATACAATCAACCCAAGTATCCGCATCGATATCGTCGTTGTTGTATTTCACAGACATTATTGCTCTCATTTTGGTTTCATCCAATTTGATGACACCCCCACCACTTATCGAATTTTCAAAAGTGAAAATATCCGAGTCTTCTTTTTCAAGAGGGTGAACGACCAACAATCGTTTTTCTGTCACATCGACATTGAAAGGAATTTGATCGAACATCTCGATTGCATTAACGTAAAATGCTGAATCTGGTTTGATCTCTTCTTGATTATTTTCTTTCAAAGTGGGAACTTCTTCGGTTTCGGCATTTTCCTCAGTCAACAATCGAGCTCCTTCATTACCCAGATTAACACCTGACATTTTTTTATTTCAAAATAACTTTTCAAAAAAAGAAAAAAAAAATGTCAAAATAATGAATTTATTATTTTTTGTTTGTTTTTTTTCTTAATTTTATCAATATTATAATCCACATCTTTCTTTCTTTTTTTGGGACTACTAATTTTCAATTCCACATTTTTTTTTTTTTTTTTTGATTTGTCATGTCTCAAATTATTGATTTCATCACGTTCTTCTTTTCTTTTAAGCATGGTTTGAATACGATGATGTTTTTCTCGTTTTTCCCCAAATTGACGTAAAGCTTCAACATCGTGAGATGGTATGGCTTCTTTGTAAACTTGCGTATAATCTATATTCTTTTTTCTCTTATTCATCAAATTTCGTCGGTTTGAATCAAAACGCCCATAGGTTCTACTTGAATTATAATTTCTCACAGACATCTTCAATAATATTTATTATTTCAAAATCTGAAAACCAAGAGTTACATACTGATTATTCATAATATCGGAACCGTCTTGATGTTGGAAATAAAATTTAAAATATTTATTCAAATCGTCTTTTCCAAAAACAAATTCCACAGGGATTCTTATCGATGAACTATCAAATTCGACATTTTCTCCACGTGACAATTTGAACCAATTCAGATCAATCACACATAATGTATTTGTTTTCATAACAATGTCAAAAGATTGTGGCATATTTCCTTTTTTTGAAATTTTCGCATTGGTCAAATTTGTTTTCACCACCAAAGCATTATCGTCAATATCATCCAAAGATTTACTTGAATCGGAATTTGCACAAGAAATATATCTTCCATATTTGATTTTAAAATTATTCAAAATATTGGAAATTTCAACTTTATACAGTTTCGCATTTATTTTTAAGATATTTTCATCCATTGCATTTTTGAATCTTTGTTTGACAGAATCATCAACGCTGTATTCCACAATTTCCACTTCATCGTTGTATTCATTGGTTTTGAATTTGATTTCCAATATCTCCATCAAAATGGTAGTTGAATGGATGTGGGAAGTCGAATATTTCTTTCATTCAATTTTTTGTTGATCGCTCCCATAGCAGTTGGCAAAATGACATCTTTCGCGAATTTTCTAACCATGGGATTATTGACAACTTTTTTTCCAATTCTTCCAACGCTTCTCAAAAATGAACCAAAACCAAGTCCTCTTTGACTTCTTTTGCGTCTTCGACGTCGTCGAAAAAAAGCACGGGGTCTAGTTAAACCTGCAACACCTGGATTAATCATCAATTTTGATAATCCTTCACCTCTTTGAAATCGCATATATTTATTTCTTCCTCTCATACTCACACTCGTTTTAAAGTTCGACGTCTTTTTTGCAATTTAGCCACTATATTGTTATTATTCGTCGATCTCGATATTTGTTTTGACAACTTGTTCAAATATACAAATCCTCGTCCTCTCTGAATGAATTGACGATGATACTTCATAAACACAACTCAAACAAAAAAAAAGGGTATGTCAATTGTAAATGGTGCATATCAATACAATTTTTCCACTATTGAAATATAATTTTTCATCATTCATATCTTTCACTTGAAAATGCATTGAATGAATAATTCCTGGCCTAAGCATACGTACACAATCTTTCGGATAATGTGATATTGACATTCCTTCATCATGTTTCAGTTCTGATGTTTTCAAAGGACAAACAATCAATCTTTCTTTAAACTCATATCCCATTTTCACAGGAACTATTTTATCACAAGTAATACACATGAAATTCAAGCCATATGATGGATCCATAACATAAAATCCTTTATATTGAATCACATCATCTGTTTTTGAACTTGACGGCTTAAATTCAAAAATGACATCATCATCAATCAATCCCAACACATGCTTCAAACCTTTCGAAAAATTCAATTCTATTTTCACATCAAACTGATCGACATCATTAAGTCTATTGCTACTTTTCTTATATTTTTTATTCGATGTGAATCCATCAAAAGCAGATGTGGCTGTTGAATAATAATGAAATGTTTTACCACAAGTGATCACACACTTTTGTCCCATTACGAGATTAATTTCACACCCGATCAAATCCAAATGTTTATTCATAAACATCATCAAATCAGTCAAATCATGATGACCATAGGGTATATAAATCCAATCATGATGCACGTTTATAGATGAATTGATAAACGATTTTGACGTTTTATTATAAACAAAATTACCCAAAATCATCGAATATTTAAATTTGAATAACTCGGTGTTCCTAGGATGAATGGATGACAAAGTGTTGGGGTATATCACTTCATTCACGGTTATTTTCTTATTACCCAATCTGGCATCGATGGGTGGATTAATTTCAATTTCAAAATCATTAATTTGATTTTCTCTTCTTTTGCTAATTTGATTTGATGTAAATATAATGGAAGACATACCTTTTTTAGTTGTAAGACACTAAAGTTTCAAATTTTTAACAATTCTTCCCTATAAAACACACCAGACAAAACATCATTATTCATATCACTTATAATATATGTAATGGGATCTGTCAATCTAACTGTATCAATTTTAAAAATTTCCTTACTCCATTTAAAAGTGCTTTCTTTCTCAAAACGTGACTTCAATTGCGATACCCTTACTTTTTGACCTTCTTTCAAAATCATCCCTTTCCTATAAAAAGGTCGAAATTCAAAATACTTTTTATATTTAAAAACACGTGGAATTTTAATTTTTTCACGATAAACATCTCTAGGACTATTCTTGTTCAAACTCACATGAGCACTATCATTGTATTTTTCAACAATTTTGTCCAAAATATTTGTGTATCTTGCTTCAGTTTTTCCATACAATCCATATAGGACATTCGAAATCATCATTCTCAAAGTTCTAATAAATCTTTCAACAATCACACTTTTCATTTCATAATTTTCACTCGATCGATATTTGACAATCTTGCCAAATGCGCCATTCAAAGACTTTTTTTTAATTGCAGAAAATTCTCCTCCTTTATCACTATGAATGGTCTGTGGCAAAACATTTTCATCATCAATCACACTTTCAAATTTTTTCAACACATCCATTGCATTTTTACTTTTCAATTTTCTAGTCCACACGTATCTACTGTAAACATCTATTACAATCAAAATATAACGAAAACCTGAATTATATCTACTTAAAGAAGACATGTCCATCAAATCAATCTGCCATTGTTCATTAGGGTAATTTGTTTCAACTCTTAACCTTTTATAAGTCTTTTTACTATGACTAAATAACTGTTCACGATCTAACACATGTTTTTGTTTTGCTTTCAAGCTCTTTGCAAGTTCTTGGATAAAGTCATTCGTTATCTTCTTTGTCATATTTCTTCTTTAATGGAGGTTGAGATCTTGTGGCTCTTTCTTCACGAGCTTGATTTCGAGTTTCCTTCAAGATCCTGCAATATTCATAAGCTTTTTTCTCATTTTTGATGAACAGATTCAAATCGAAATTTGATGAAACGGCTTTTAAATCATTGCAATATTGTCTCAACAAAGCGATTCTTGAGACAGATCGGGACTCTTGACTTAATCCCACTTGATATGTCAAATATTTGAAAAGATCAATATTATTTTTGAAAAATCTTTGATCAAAATCACTCTTAATCGCTTGATGGAATTCATTTCTCATATTTGGAAAATCATTCAAAATTTCTCTTCTGAATTCCATCAGTCGATCGATCATAAAATCAAAATTTTCATGTTTTTTGAATTTTATGCATTCGTAATTTGACATAGGGTCATAATCTGGTTTCAGCAAGTGCACTCGCAAATCTCCAGCTCCAGATGAACATGGTTGCTCGATATCATCATTTGACAAATCCACAACGACTGCTTTCCTTTTCTGAATGGCTTTCTTCTTCTGAAATCCCAATTCCCAATTGCCATACTGCTCGTTGAAAGCAAACACCAGACGTTTGGTGGCTTTCACAGACAATTCAATTAACACTTCATCACTGTCTTTCAATGAAGACATATTGTTGATGACTGCATCAAGATCTTTGAATTCAAAGCAGAATTTCGACAAGCGAAAAAATCTGAATCCTCCTTCAACATCAGGACAAGCTTTGTAAATTTGAACCTCTTTACTATTTAGATCATAACATACTTGTTTCACAGACAAATCATCATAATGAGCTATATTGGTGATTCCAAACCCGTTCACTTTGTGATATAATTCCATTAGAATATTGCAAAATAAGCAAATGTTCTCTTCACTGAATCGGTATAAAAATGATCCCTACCTTCACAACTCAAATTTATACCATGCAATCGAGGATCGATATCAAAATCACTATTTTCAGACAACAAAACAGGACTTGCTAATTTCATATATCCATATTCATCAACTCGTATGAAATTCATATCTTCAATGAACAACACCTTCTTATTTGAATTTATTATATCATAATAACAATCATGAATCAATTCAGCGTTATGTAAATGATCAAAAGGTTTGGGAAGTTTTGATGCATCTGCATATCCATATTTTGAAGTAAAAGAAAGATTCATATTAACAAATTTAGGTCTCCTTTTTGAATTATAAAACATTTTGGTACCAAATGCCTCAAAATTTGTCATAAAATGAGTTTTCCTTTCATTTCGACAAAAATATTCAACAAATCTTCTCAAAATACCAACACAACGTCTACATTGATACATCGCCAATATTTTTCTCAAAAAAGGATAATAACTAAAACAGCACTTCAAAAATGATATGTTGGCTTGTCTTATTTGAGACAACCACAATTTAAAAGAAGAATAACATGTGACTCCAAAAAAATGAAATTTTCCCATGCAAAATTGTGAAGTCAAAACCACTCCAAACGTCGAAATTTTAATACCAACGACAAACGAATCATCATGAACAACATAATTTTCATCAACAACCGTATTCATTCTCGTTTCAATGGGGTCAGCATTCGTGATAACATTAAAATCATTCAAAGAAACTATATTTGATTTACCCAAAAGCGAAGATTTTTTTTTCAAAAAATACAATGAAATATCATCGAGATTTCTCAACCCATTAAATTTCAAAATATAACAAAATTTCACAATATTCACTGGAATTTGAAAATATCCCAAATCAGGATAAACAAACATACATGCATAAAGAGGTTCAAAATCACAAACCAAATATCCTTTAAAATTCTGCCGATAAAATGTTTGCAAATGTTTCTTGCGTTCGACGTCTTTCAAAGGAATAATCCAATTACATCCATAATTTCTGAATTTATCAAATCCACCATAAACTGGATTCGCCACTCTCACAAATAATTCATAAAATGTTTTGCAAGTGAAATAAAGACCAAAAACTCTAGGATCATTCCCCATATAAACAAGCATTTGTGACAATGCATCGTACATCAAATACTCTCTCCTTGTCCACATTTCGATATCAACATTTATAACAGTCAAGAAAGAAAACGTCTTTTTCTTTCAAAATCCCACATTGGAAAAAATCCTTCCATTCTCTTTTATCAACATAAATTAGCATTTTCAAATAGTCAACCACATATTCAACGCCCATAATATTGTCAGAACTCATTTCCATATTCAAATCAACTTTTAATTCCAAAGAACAATCCACTTTCGAATCTGTGAATGTCAACAAAAACCACACGCATTTTTCACCACGAACACTTTCTTTGATTTCCTTTCCATCATTATATAACACTTGATGAATATCTATCAATTCCAATCTTGTTTTTTCTTCACACCATTCATCAAGAATAGCAATATTCTTGCAGTGATTGATTTCATACATGCCAAACACAAATACCACTGTCAGAAACGCCGTCGCAACAGTAATTCGACAAGGGACAAATCACGAAAGAATCATCGTTCATCAAAACTGTTCTAATAAACTGTTTCAACAAATCGCAACCGACTATATTTTCACACTCGAAATACAAGACGGCTGAATTTTCTATATCAAACAAGCTAGAAGAACACGCAAACACTTCAATTTGATAAACAGAATCTCCAATAAATTCCATTCGAAATTCATCGATAAAAGAATTTCTCAAGAGTACTTTCGACAACAATTTCGAAACACGCAAATAAAAACAACGATCATCCATTTTCAACTCACCTTTTCAAAAGAATCACAACGAAACTCGCTTTTATTAACAACCACAACGTGTTCAAACAACAGAATGACCGATTTCTCGTCACAACATAGCAACAAGCGAGCCGAAAACAAACATTGCATAATTAGTTATGATATCAGAACTCATTATATGCATATTACTTCAAAGTTCAATATCATATTCTCGAGAAACATGTACAAAACCAAAAAACATTTCACCGCGAAAATATGGATTCCATATTTCGACGCAACAACAAATACCAATCGTCAAGCCGACACTCCTCGACTAACCAGCATCAGATTGGGATGCAATAGACTAAAAGAAAATTCATCAGAACACACTTATACTGATGGGAGAGTTGAATTAGCCAAAGTCAAATCCATTCTTGTCAGACCTTCAAAAACCGTTTACAACACCACAGCAGTTTCATCTTTGAATTTTGACGCAATGAAAACCAAAAACAAATGTTTCCTTGGCACAAATGATCTAATGGATTTGACCACAACCAGAATTATAACCGATTTGAAAGTGGAATGCAAATCGCATATCAATTCAGAATTATTAAAGCCTATAATTTATAAGGAAAAAGGAGTAATATTTCCAACATCATCAAAAGATTATGAAACAACCGTCGATGCATATCATTCTAATCCTGGTGGATTTGTTGGATTCAACTTCTTAACGGCCAACTTAAGCGATGTACATCAATTGAAAGATTTTAAAGGAAAACTTCATTTGTTTCCAGAAGAAACATACCATCATTCAGAAAAAACATTCGAAATAAGCAATTTGCAATTAAAACTCCCCATCAATCATGACTTAATATTGGTACCAAATTTCGACTGGTTTAAAGCCATAAACGCAACGTATATATTGGCAAATGGAAAACAAGCAATGGCCGTATCGAAACCATTCTACGAATACAACATCATCGCAAGTTACTTGAAAATATAATATTTGAAGCATGATTTGAATATGAAAATCCATCAATATTATGATATCATATTGCTTCCAAATTTCAATTGGTTCAAAGCAATCAATGCAACATATATACTTGCAAATGGAAAACAAGCGATGACAGTGTCAAAACCTTATCACGAATACAAAGTTGATGTAAAATATATAACTGTTTAATATTTTTTTCAAATAAAATCACTTATACATGTTAAGCACTTCATTACGTTTACATTTATTTTGAAATCGGTATTCAACCCCCAAATCGTCAATCAGTGAATGATAAACAGTTTGTCTTTTCTTGATCCAGTTTTTCACCTCCAAAACAGGAATCAGTTCATGTTTGCAAAATTCTTGTCCAAAATACGACTTTGGAACTGATTTAAAAAACGTGAAAGATGCATAACGCACCATTTGATTATAAACAGTCGAATGACTTTGTACCGAAATCAAAATTTCACGTGTTAATCTTCTTTCAGCCAATAATGAAATCGCAAAATCTTCATCAAAATCTTCGGTTTTCATAATGGCAATCCAATAACTTCTTTCAATGTTCCTTTTCTTTTCAACAGCCATCACCCCTTTCAAAAACACCTGAAATAATCAAATTCAAAACCCAACAATCACTTTCATCAAAATAACCCTCATCATTCAACATGTCATCACACAGTTCTTGTATATCTTCAATTTCCGATGGGGAAAAATCAATCCCGTATGGTGAATGCCAAGTAATTGAAACATCATGAAATTGATTCGATTCGGCCATCTGCAACACATGAAACAAATATTAATATGTCGCAGATAACCGAAACAACATCAATTCACATCCACAATCGCCATCACAGTATCAACCAACTCACCTTATTCCTCGCAACACGAGAATAATCAATCAACATCAAAACACGTTGATTATATATATTAATAATTAAAATTTTTTTGCATATGTTAATTCACAGGTATAAAAGAAATTCAATCTTACCAATTAACAAGTATCCAACAAGACATAAAAGAACAAACATATCAATGTTTTTAACCTGGATCCTTCATCGTCAAACCAAAGCAAGAAAATCCTTTCCACCATCACATTGAAAGAATGGGAAAAGACTCCACAAAATTGGCAAAATAACATGGCAGTCAGAATTTGGACTTCCTCAACTTCCATCCCAAAGAGACTTCGCAAAGATGACAAAATAGCATGACAGTCAAGATTTTGGATTTTTTCTCGACTGATTCGCATTCGTCCTTCATATTATTCTTGCCACATTGACTTTCAATCACATTCTTCCGAATTAAGGGTGCGATTCACCATTCCACAAATTCAGAAAACCACACAAAATCTTAAATGTTTCTGCCCGAACATACATTAGGAGATTCCTCTGTATTGCAATGTGGGATTGCAGGAAGGTATATGTATACTTTCAAAATCAAAGTGGTAAGTGAGGAATGAGATTTTTGAAATTTTTTCATGGACACCATTGTTTTGGTTAAAGTTTTCATCAAAAATGGGAATTGTTTTGGTTGAAATTTAGGTTGAAGTGTCGTCACTAGGAGGGTTTGTTTTGGTTGAAGTGTTGTCACTAGGAGGGTTTGTTTTGGTTGAAGTGTTGTCACTAGGAGGGTTTGTTTTGATTGAAGTTTTGTCACTAGGAGGGTTTGTTTTGGTTGAAGTTTTGTCACTAGGAGGGTTTGTTTTGGTTGAAGTTTTGTCACTAGGAGACTTTGTTTTTTCGATTCAACAATTACCATAAATTTTTTCAAACTTCTTTCTTATTTCCTTTGAACAAAGTTGTGAAAAATCTTCGATACTTCAATTGGGTCATCCATTAAAATGGGTTTTCCATTTCCAAACAAAATCAATACCGCTTTCGACACAATGCCGGCAACAAAATGTATAGCATGTAAGATGTGCCATTCTTTCCATGCCATTCTTTCCATTCACGAGTTGGGTCAGAATCTCTCTCAAAAATCCTCTTTTACCAATTTTCCAATTTTCCAATTTTGATAAAGAGCACCAAACCAATTGGGACACTCAAGTAAATTCTTCACTTCTTTAACATTCTTTACAACACGCATTTTTCATCTCATGCATTCTTCACAGCACGCATTTTTCATCTCGTTTTGTGCGAATCCAATCGTGAACCAATCCAGAACTGTGACCCTGTAAGATCCAACTCCAGTCTCATCACCCACTTCATAAACAGTTACGCCAGTTTGGTCGATCCATCGAAATATATCTGGAATGCCAGCTTCCAATCTGTTTTTTCTTGGCTTTCTTCAAATCACCAAAAGATTGATGTCAGAATCATCCCAGAACATTTCAAAACCACATTCACTCAAATTCAGCTTCATCAGGAATTGCTTTCTCATCCCAAAGACATTTCCCATCCTCGTTTCAAATACTATCCCCGTGGAAATGACGTTGGTCGTCATTTTTGTGTGAAAAACTTTTAATGCATTCTTCAACTCTGGAAAACTGTCAAAGCGTCCGAATCTTCAAAGAAATTCAACTTGTAAATTTGTCTCTCAACAAGTGTATTTTCCACATCCAAGAAATATATACTTCCAAGTTCTATTCCGAACGAAAAAAAAAATGAAAAGCAATTGCAATCGACGAAATCCATCTTCAACAATTTTGATAAAGACAGCCCAACCACTTGGAACAGAAAACCACACCTCCAAGTTCTTTTCCAAAGAACAACATTTCCATTCAGTTTTTTGACAAAGTTTCATAACTGGAATTGAATATTTTTTCCAGATAAAGAGAAGATTAACCGACGGGAATGTGTATGAAGGCGTTGTACTTTGTAAAGATTCTTTCCACATTCAAGGGAAAATTTCATTATTGGAATTGAAAACAAATTTATCTAAAGTTCTTCTTATACTGTCAACTTATTTTATTTCATAACAAATAACAACTTTTGTGAAATTGACCCAAAGATTCACCCGAACGTAAAGATTCGACAGAACGTAAAGATTCAATTTTCACATAATCATCTTCAAGTCATCCAGCCACAGAAAGAAATTTTTGACCAACCAATACAATGATGTGTCACAATGAATCCACACAAAATGTTGATTGAAGTTTCCTCCCACAATATCCACCACCCACCAGGATTTGACGTAACTCAATTATTCCACCACCTGAATTCAAAAGCTAATACGCCAATTTCATCAGACATAGTGAATAGACAAGATACTATACTTGTCAAAATTATTTATCTCACTTTAAAGCATTCAACGAGAGTACTTCACCGTTTCGAACATTCAATGAGCACTAATATGTTGTTCATCCAAGAACTTTTTGAAGATCACAGCTAGTCATGTTAAGCTTCCAACACCAACTTCCTTCACAAGAAAATTGAAAGTGAGAGTCGCCATAAGGTTTGGAAAAACCGCCCATCACCAAAATATCATCCCACAAAGTCATTCACATGCATCCACAATCCTGCAATTTATGACGAACTAGAAGATAATATGGTTTCATTTGGAATAACCACCCATCGAAACTTTCAAGCAAGAATAAGAACTATAAACTTCCTGATTAAAACGTAAAAGGCACGTTCCTAAGAACGATAATACTGTAAAAAAAATTGGCATGTGTCTTTTTCCATTTTTGTTTATTCTCAAAATTCGTCAACAAAAACGCTTTCATAACAGGAAACAGAAAATAAACCTTGACTTTCATGGTTCTTTATGACCAATTGATACACTCTTATACACACTATTCCGTGTGAGAATTTTCCAAATTCAGTTCCTTACAGCTTTGGAATGATTAACTGACCATTCACTCCAAAAGATTAAAGATGTTACTGAACGTGTGCTGGATCGAAATCTCTCATGTCTTTTTGTCCAAATTCAAGATTTCAGCTTACTCCAAAACATTTCACTGAGATCTTACCAATGCAATCTTAATCTTCACCCAGAATTGACTTATTCAATTTTGTCAATCACTGCAATTTTTCAAAATGTTTTGAAATGTTTTTGATCATGTCACCTAGTTTTAGTTACTTGTAAACAGTTTCAAAGTTTCCAGACAGGCTGCTTTTGTCCAACTTTTGAATTTAACACAAATTCTCGAGGTTCCTCTGTATTGTAATGTAGGATTGCAGAAAGGTCAATGTACACTTTGTGATCGCCTTTTTTCTGTTACAAATTTTTATCCTAGGCTTTTTCCAGAACCTTCTCACCACACTTTACTGCAATACACTTGTAAAAATTATTAAAAATTATTTTAACAATTCGCGTCACATTCATTGCCTAACAAATCGCATTAGCAAGAAACCAGCACCCATCTCACCTTCCAGGAAAACGACCCACCCGCCCCTCCTCCTCCACACCAAATATTGACACGCTTGATGCAGGACTTGAACCTGCGACCATTCGGTTAAAAGCCGAACGCTCTACCGACTGAGCTAATCAAGCTTTCTTGTCAACAAAACAATTAAAATCGTCACATATCTCAACTTACAGGAAAAAAACCCCCGCCTTCTTCCAAGAAAACGACCCACCCGCCCCCTCATTCCCTTTTAAACTCAATATTGACACAAAAAAAACACCAAGCTTGCAAAACAATACCCAACGTGTGCCATTATTGACACAAGCAGACGACGCGAATCCATTATTGACACAAGCAGGCCACGCGAATCCATTATTGACACAAGCAGACCACGCGAATGAAATGTCAACAGAAACAAACCACGCGTATCATATGTTGACATAGCCGGGTGAACGAAGCCGAAAATATTCAAATTTTTCAAAACACGAGAAACAAGAATTCGATCTCCTCGGCGGCCGTTTTCTTGCATTATACAACCACGAAAAAACCAAAAGCGAACACCAAGACAAGAAAAGACTCCCAAAAACACGGAGAAACAAAAACCCGACCACCAAAGCGAAGAAACAAGCCACAAGCGACGAAATTCCCAACCGACGAACCAGACAAGCAAAGAACAACAAATCCGACCGCGTGGCAACTCACAAATTCGATCATAACTTTTTTATTCTTCGTCGGACGGGATTCAAAATGGTATCAAAAGATTCCTGACGGTCTAGCGATCGTTTTGATATGAGTTTGGTCGCGTTTGAAGTTATCTTTGCGAAGACACGACGAAATCAAATTTTCTTCGAATAAGCGCCGCATTTCACTTCGAAGACAACGCATCAAAATCGATCGTATCTTCGCAAAGCGAACTCCAAACCCGACCAAACCGGCATCAAAATGATCGCTAGACCGCGAGGAATCTTCTGATACCATTTCGAAACTCGTCCGACGAAAAATAAAAAAGTTATGAGCGAATGACGAATTGTTCGAACAAGCGCCGCATTTCACTTCGAGACAAAACAACAAAATTCGACACAGCAAGTCTTCACATGAAGATATCAGGTAAAAAACTGCATTTACGACGATTTTCACTCCAACACTTTTTCTTCTTCTCTTTTAGGCGAACAAGATGATGCAAGTTGCGAGAGATAAAACGCTGAAGAAAAAAAATATAAAGTCTGAGAAGAACCATGGCCTCAAAAACCTCGAAATTTTTCTAAGTGTCAGGAATGTGCACCAAAAAGTGCAACTGGGCGAGATTATTCAGGAATTGACCATAAATGGTTAAGCAAGCCATTTTCGTTTGATTGAATTCATTATATATTAATAGGAAATTCCAAAGTGCCCCCCCCCTACCAAAGTAAATAAACGAAGCGACCTGATTGGTCTAAAGCCGAAATCCGGCAATCTGATTGGCAAGTAAAATGCATATTCTCCTCTCTCACCTATACTACTAAAGCTATGTAAGACATCCCTCATAAAAAGTGGTATTTACTTCTTCAAGTCAAATTTTGAACATGACTGGGAAAGATTTAGAAAAATCACAAAAATACCTTATGGTGGCATAACATGGCTGCAAAACTGCAATGCACAAATTTGAACTTTGTAAATGCTTAGCAATTCCAGTTTTCATGCAGGAAGCAGGCAGTTGTTCTCCTAAGCAGCTTTTGTTAATCTGGGGTCCCAGATGGACAATGTTGTGAACAAAAGTACATAACATAAAAAGGTGATTAATTACACTGTTGATTCAACAGTTGTAGTATTTATTAATATAACCAGTTAAATATGGGAATGCTTAAACATGATTCTTTATTTTACTGTTTAAAAGTCAGTAGAATACAGACCCCTAGTCTTACTTTTTAAAGAGTCAGCCATTGCAACATGTAGCATTTAACTATGTTGAACCAATCCAGTGATTGACATCATGGAATCAAAAACACTGTCCAATCTGGCTTACAGGTGTTAATTCAGATTTTAGGGAAGTAATTGATTTCTGCAAAAGATTTTAACTACATGTAGTGTGTCTTGACTGTTTTTTTATGACATTGGCATTTCATGCTCAGCAGCATATCTACAAAACAAAAATGGCAGTTGTGATAGAATCACCAGATAAGTTAATGAACAAATAAACTTAACATAATGTTCTGCATAACATGTGCATTTTGTATTCTTACTAACGTACATTTTATGTGATTTGACAACAAATCAAGTATATGCCCATCATGACTGCATCTACATCACAAGCCATGATTTACCATCTACCTGTGACTGATGTACTTTTAGAAAACCTTACCTGCCAGTAACAAAATGAAAAAGTTGACGTTCAATGTCAAGGAGAAGGGAACTTGCTCCAATGCGAAATAAGTTAGGTCTTGTCCATTCATCTCCAAGTTCTTCCTTCATAAGAGCCAGCCATACCAAGGCATCCTTGGCACTACGAATGCCACCAGCAGGTTTAAAACCAACCTTATGGCCAGTTTGCTGGAAGAGACAACACACTTGATCAAGCATTTCATTTTGTTTTTCCTGTCCCAATAAAGAAATAGTTAACACTATAGTCACTGATCTCTTCATACCCAAAGTACATATTATCCCCGAATAATGGCAGCTGTATCCACTGTCTTCCTCTTGTTACAGTATGCCATGGATGGCCTGGAATCACCTTGAACCACTAATATTAACCCATTTCTACCTGATACAGCTTTTCTTATGTCATTTAGATAAATGCTGGACAAATTTACTTAACAGAGAAAAGGGGTCAGCTAAGGTCAGTCTTGGGTGGAATGGATTAAAATTTCATGCTGGACAACAAACTTCTCAATTTTACCATACTGTAATTTAATAAATACAGTATACCATGTCCCTCATCCAAATTAATGGCCTCACACAAAGCAATTATGATGATGAGCTCCTCACTATTTTCATATCTTTATACCTGAAAATAATCCCTGATTGCCCTAACCATAACAAGTGCCACAGAAAATGTGGCATTGATGCTCTCCTTTCCTGTAGATGTCTTGATGAAATCCGATCCTGCCATCATACACACAAGGCTGGCTCTATAGACATTGACAAGAGAACCCAGTTCTCCAGTTGCAATAATAGTTTTCAAGTGGGCATCACCGCAGGCTTTGCGACATGCTTTAATTTCATCATACAAGGCTTGCCAGTCCCCATCAAGAACATATGCACGGCTTATTACAATGTCAATTTCTTTGGCACCAAATGATACAGCCATCTCAATTTCTTCTAAACGTTGCTTCAGAGGGGTTTGACCTGGTAATCAAGTACACAATTCATCAGGTAGGAAATAGTCTCCCAGACTGCTGTCCTTAGTCTTATGACACAATCCTTCCACTTACCAGGGGCTACAGTAATTACCCAAGTGTAAGACCATTTTGCCATCAATGTGGCTGTCACCATAAACTAAATATACTGAGATGGTTAAGTCACTAAACTTTCCTCCACCATTTCTGTTATTATTATTTGGGTGTTAGCAAAATGCTAACCAAACAGTACCTGGGAGGTAGACTTAAGAATACAGAGGAATACTGACAATGATTACAGTATTCCTCTTCAGCTTGACAAGCTGCTGTTAAGGCTTTACACAGGGATAAGGGATTGGTTAGCAGGTAAAGTGTGTCTAATATAGTAAGGAAACTCTTTCTCACCAGCCCCCTCCCAGCAGTGCCATGCCTCTGCATCCACACCTTTCTCCTACTTGCATCTCCTGTAGAACTCTATTCTCTTCACACCACAGCTTATTCCCTTACAGTCATGGTTAGAAGGTATCAATGAGAAGGATTAGAATTAGGGTTAGTTTTAGCTCTAACTGTAATCCTGAGCCAAACCCTAATCCTACCTCTAAACCTAACCCTAATCCTCCTCATGGACACCCTCTAGCCATGGCCATTCCCCCACCTACCTACCAGAAGGAAATCCTGCAGCCACAGACGCAACAGGAATTGGCGACCTGGCATCTTTTAGTGATTTCACAGCGTCTGGGACACGTGCGGAATATACGCAAACAGCTCCCACAGTGATGTGTTTCTTGATACCCATGCTTTGCAGTAAGTCCAGCCGTACCGGGTTTTGTGCCTTGAAACACAACCTCGCCACATTGCCGGCCGTGTCGTCACCGGAGAGCGTCGTAAGGTCTAAACAACCCACAGCTCTCAAAAGCCACGCAGCTTGCCATTGCTTTTTTATTGACCGTCGAGTTTTTAAAGTTTCTGCTCGTCTGTTCACGGCTGGTAGGTTCACACGGCTGTTTCTCACCCAAGAAACGTCCAAGGCTATTCCCGAGTTTCTTTCTACGTGAGACGACATTTCTCGCTGCAGGTCAAGTGAGCACTGGGCCCTCGAGGATTTTCGGAAAGCAGTCGCCTCCTTCTCGTTTGATGCCTTTTTTTCATGGCTGTCATTTTGTATTGGGTGGATTCTTGGATGGTTTGATTACTTTGGTGCAATTTCTCTTAGAAATATTATGATTGTTATGAATCAGTTCTTTCCTTACTTTCGAGTTACGTGATCTATGACTTATGTTGTTGTAAATCTCTGGTTTTTCTTCACAAATTTTAAATTGTTCAATCCATTCAAAATCCATTTGAAAATCTATAGCAATTATTTAACGTGTATATTAAGTCGTACAGTTATGTACAATCGGGAGCTGAAAGATAAAAATGCTGGAGGAACTGGGGAGGATTGGAATTGGTTTTCTCTAAATATCGTTTTTTGATTCGATTTCATTAAATTAATCGGCTTTATTGGCATGTGAAAGTAAGCTGATTTTCATATGAAGGGTTTTAAAATTGGGTTTTTAGCAGGGGATAATGACAATTCGGAAATGACCCATCAAGGTCTTTCACTTATAGTGATATTGCGAAAAGTGCTCATGTACTCTGGCGTACACTATTTGGCACGATTAGCCAACTTCACGTTAGAGTGAAATTAAAATTATTAATTATTTTAAAAATTACTAATTACCAATTATTAAGTGGTAAAATTACTTCAAATCTGCGTGTATCGAATGTAAAAAATATAAAATTTTTATATTCGTTCTAGTTCCGCGTTTTGAGAGGAGAAACCGATCCAAAAAAAAGCCTCTTCAACCATTATCTTCGTTGGAATTGTTGTAACAGTTCATAATATCTCATCTCGTCCCACTATTTCTTCACTGTCCATTTTTCATAGTAAAGTTTAGTAATTTCGTGACAAACAAACATCATATATTTCACTGTCCAAAAAGGCGGCACTTCATAAGTTTATTTTAGCACTAATCCCTGTGTGAGTCAATATTTCAAACACTCGTGAGAAAGCGCCGTATTCTTTCACTAATGTCACGAGAGTAAGGAGAATTTACAATTTGACGACAGGAATAAAAATATGCTATTTGTTAAAAAGGCGTATTTTCTGTTGGTTATTGTATGTAATAATACAGAAAAATTTAATAGCTTATTTCCTTGGCATAAAAGTCATGCCCAAGGGTTACTAGAATGACTGTTGAGACTGTGGAGAGCTGGAAATGGTGGCGGGGTTATGTTGCCATCTTCATTTCTCGTTCTCCAAAGCACTTAACGTGTTTCCTGAACTTAAGTGTAATATGTCTTCATATATCGCAGTCATAGATAGCTTCATGTAAAGTACATGTTTATTTGTAGCAGTTCACCTAACACTTCGGGAGAACACAAATTGGAAAATGCTGTCCTTGCCCAAGACAACGTCTCGGTTGTTTTCTGCGGTAATGGGATGTAAAGAAGCTGCAGCAAGTGGAAAAGCGTGTTTCAGTTCGTCAGCTAAAGCCTTGAGTCGATTTTATGAGCTACGAACGTATTCAATCAAACCGGAGTGTTTTGGTAAGTAGTAGCAGTCCATGGTCATTGACTTGTTAAACTATCGTTAACCTATGGTTAACCACGCCGACTTAGAATGGCTCATATATTATCCTTTTACTTTCGTTGACACCACCGGAATATTCTACTCTGGCTTAGACCAGACGATTTTGCTTGTAAATACATGATCTACAACTTGGTCAGTTAGGTCATGAATGCAACTTGCTGACTCTTAACGAACTCCTGAGGCAGACACCCTCTTGTGGCCTTTGTAACGGTATGATCTTATGCCAGAGAAGATCAAGTAATTTATTTCACTCTGGCTAACCAGCGACAGATTTTATTGTCAAATGGAGACGTTTGGGCCAGCCTGGTCGTCAATGGGTAAAAGAGGTTTGCCTCATGATTTGAGTATAGTGGAGGTTGCTACAGACCTGTGAGAAGAGACATGTGGCTTAATATCAGTTGGTCAATATCATTTATTAATTTTTTGGGCAAAAAATAATTGCACTGAATAAATTATTGGACTTCATTGAAGGAATCACAGGACTGGTATTCTCTTTTCAATTCAACATGGTTCAATGTTCGTTCAATTGCACATGAAATATTGAATTGTGTGGCAGCCTTTTGATTTATTAGATGGGCTATGATATGTTTACATGATTAAGAAAGGCTGAACAACCTTTTGTTGTAGTAAAATGTAGTATCACTTGGTTCTGATAGTGTAATATCTCTCACCAGCATGCAAACTATGCTAGTTGAGCATTAATGAGATTGCAGTAATAGAACTAATATTTTCTTCATGTAGTTCTAATATATTCGATGTTAATGAGTATTTTTATGTATTGCTTGTGGGAAATTAGTGGCTAAATCCTCCCCAACCAAATAGCAGAAGAAAGATTTGTGAATTAATTTTACAAATCTATCTGAATCAAGGGTATTAATGTAATTGCAAGTTTTCTTCAAATCATGGTATCACTTTGTGTTACTTGGATTACATACACAGCTTGTACATCAAAGAAAAGGGATCCTTTGTCTTTTCATTTTTTTTTTGTCATGCTATTCATGATGGAAATGTCATGGTACAAGACAAAGGATTTCTTACAAATTTTCCTGATGTTACTAAAATGAAAATTTACTGTAGTTGGCAAACATGAAAGATTCCTGTTGCATAAGCAATCAGTGCGGGAGGTATGTGGTTTATACATCCTTGGAAAACAAAGAAATCTGAGGTGATCTTGATATTTTAGTTAACTCATTAAGAAGTAGAGCTCATCCCTTTGATAAGTAAAATTGCTTGTCATTAGTCAAAGTAAAATGCTAAATCATCCACCATTAGGTGATACAGGTAGGAGTGTTACAAAACTAGAGCTGGCAATGGTGTGGTGGAACTAAATGAAGTATTACAAATGCAGTGGTGCCTGCAGCTATGCTTGTGACTGTTACTGTGAATGATTGATTTTGAATAAACATGAATATGGTGATTAGGTTGTTTTTATCCCCACCTCAACCTTTATACCCCAAATCCAGCACCACCACCCTCATACTCACAAAACCCAAATAGCCATAAATAGATCTACGTTTCCTGGTTTAAACTGAGAATGGAGGAAGTGCATTTGGCAAAGGAATACTATTATGGAAAAACCATTCCCTTTCATTTATTTATTTATTTATTTATCTATTTTCACATCAGAAATATGAGAATTTGATAGTATGGCCTTCTTCTGTATCCCAGATCAACAGACAAGATTACTGCCATTGTTTCTTGTTGTTTAGGAATGGCTGCTATTATGAGAGTATGACAATTAAACAACACTGTGTGTACTGGGAATTTAAACCAGTAACCTTTTAGTTCCTACTAGGACACACTTTGGTGTTGTTTTGGTATGTCATCCTCAAAAGGGTATAGAAATGCTGAAAATAATCTGCCAATTTCATTGATACCTTGGCAGGCAAAACTTCCAGTTTTGCTAATTGATATATGAATGTAGACAAAATATTTTGGTTTTGTTTTAGTATGTCATCCTCAAAAGAGTATAGAAATGCTGAAAATAATCTGCCAATTTCATTAATATCTTGGCAGGCAAAACTTCCAGTTTTGCTAATTGATATATGAATGTAGACAAAATATTTTGGTTTTGTTTTAGTATGTCATCCTCAAAAGGGTATAGAAATGCTGAAAATAATCTGCCACTTTCATTGATATCTTGGCAGGCAAAACTTCCAGTTTTGCTAATTGATATATATAAATATAGACAAAATATTTTGGTTTTGTTTTAGTATGTCATCCTCAAAAGGGTATAGAAATGCTGAAAATAATCTGCCAATTTCATTAATATCTTGGCAGGCAAAACGTCCAGTTTTACTAATACTAATTGATAAAGTGCCTAAAAGTGCCCTTTTTGTACTGGATAATCTTATCAGCTACCTGAGCTGTTCTCCCTAGATGTCCAGTAAAGGCAAGCCCTCATGGATCCAGTGTTACTGCAGGAGGAAACCGGAGTACCCGGAGAAAACCTGCGATGCTTGGTAGAGTCAAACTGGACAACACTCTTCTCGCATGTGACCAGGGTAACTTTAATCAGATAACAGCACAGAGCTGGAATCAAACCCTAGTCACAGTGGTGAGAGACACATGCACTACCACTGTGCCACCAGCACCCCATGAATATAGACAAAATAATTTGGTTTTGTTTTAGTATGTCATCCTCAAAAGGGTATAGAAATGCCGAAAATAATCTGCCAATTTTGTTGATACCTTGGCAGGCAAAACTTCCAGTTTTGCTAACTGATATGTGAACATAGACAAAACATTTTGGTTTTGTTTTAGTATGTCATCCTCAAAAGGGTATAGAAACACTGAAAATAATCTGCCAACTTCACTGATATCTTTGCAGAAAAAAACTTCCAGTTTTGCTAAATGATATGTGAACATAGACCAAATATTTTGGTTTTGTTTTGGTATGTCATCCTCAAAAGGGTACTGAAACACTGAAAATAATCTGCCAACTTCACTGATATCTTTGCAGAAAAAAACTTCCAGTTTTGCTAAATGATATGTGAACATAGACCAAATATTTTGGTTTTGTTTTGGTATGTCATCCTCAAAAGGGTACTGAAACACTGACAACAATTTGCCAATTTCATTGTTCCTGGCAGGCAAAACCCATAGTTTTGCAACATGTGAATGTAAAGTACATAATTTTGGTTTTGTTTTGGTTATTATAACCTCAAAACGGTTAAAATATACCAAAAATTCCATGAAACCCACAAATTACCAGAAAATTTATCCACGTTTGTTTTTCTGTACTTCATTTTTGTTTTTTTCAAAAGTTTAATACTAACTATTTACAACAAATGTATGTTACAGCAGTAAGGCCATAAAAATTACCAATACATCTCATAAGTTTAACTGATTGAGTAGGAATACAAATTACAGAGGACTAAAAGTGCCCATATGGCTCTGATAGCCATTGCTTTAATTACCAGTATGTGAAACTAAGCTATACTGCTTTTTTAGAATGAACTGAGAATAAAAGGAAGCACAAGTTTAGGTTTTTTCTTGTCCATTTATTCATTTATTAGCAAGCAATTACATTTTACAAAGGTATAAGAAATTACGAAACACTCTCCAAGTCACCAGAAAAGCTGGTGCAAATGCAGAACGACTTACCCGAAAAACGTACGCAAGCAGGCTAATAACTATTAAGATAGCTACGAAATGGCTACGAAAGCACCTGTTCAAAGATGTTTATTGGTTGAATGCTTTGTGAAATAATGCCGCTGCGAAAGCACTTGTTCAAAGATGTTTGATGGCCGAACGCTTTGCGATATAATGCTGCTGCACAGACCTGTTACCCTTGACATATTTTACTTTTGTAGAGTTAACTCTGTAAAACAAGTCTTGGATATAAGGCAAATGTTACATGTCCATGGGTACAATCTGTACTCCAAAGATCTGGTCACACATGTAAACAACAAAATTATAGTATAATAGTCAATCAAGCTCATGATAAAACCCCAGTCATGTAATGTCCGTGTTTGTCAAAAGCTCCGAGGAATGACTGTTGGGAAGATTCATGAACTTGATTCTACTGTAATTCCTGGTGGTCACATTATTTAAGATATAAACTTCTCCAAGAACATCACCAGGAAATGAATCCCATTTCCTTCTGTAACTTGGAGAGCTACTTTATTCCTAACTGAAGATTTCCCACCTATCCCTTTCTATTTAGAAAAATGAGATTAACCACGCACCTGGTCCACAATGAGATGACTGATGTCTTTAGAACCTAAAAAAAAACTTACTTGTTTGACGACTCCTGAGTGCATGGTTGTCCTCCAAATCCACCAGAAACCACGATTTCCAAATTCACAGGATAAATTACACATTAAAACTATTGAAATTTAATACTTTTACAACCTAATTCCTAAATTCTTGCATGCTAGCACAAAGTATTCATGTGGACTGAAATTGTTTTTCTTGAACTGCTTGTTGAAAAAATTGTCTCCTAGCAGCATCTTATAGCTTAAGATGAATATCCTCTTTTGACATTTAAGCATGCACAATGTCTCCACAACATTTAGAAGCATCATATTCCTGCAAATTGTTTGATTTCAACTGCTAAGCACCAGTGTTACCCACAGCTAGCTGGTGAAAGGATCAACTTACACTGCAAATTGTTCTAGTTAAACTGCTTAAAACATCTCTATCACTAATAGTTGGAAATATCGGCTCAATTAAAGCACTATGTAGCATCACCTATAGTTGGGCTCATTAACTTGATAAATAATTTATATTTGTTTCAAAATAGAATCTGTAGACTGTCTACAACACTGTGATTGCTTACCTAGGAGATGAGATATCCACTTGATCAACATATTCCATGAAATCCAGATGCTCTCCAAGGCTCTCTTCTATTGTGGTTGAACACTACTCTACCCATTTATATCCAAGAAAGGCTGTACCAGGCTGTTTAAGGATTGTTTATCTAACCCACAACAGTTTGGTAAAGTCTTTGCTTGTGTTGTTAGTCCTATCCTAGCTGACCAAACCTAGCTACATTTTATTGATTTCATGCAACTATTTTAAAGACCACCAGGATGCTAACCTTGCCACACTGGTTTAAAGATCTTTGGCTTCATCTTCTTTCTTTGCTTGATCCATGTCGACATACAATATTCCAAATATCCATTCCAGTCCAGTTTATCCTTGGTACAATCCATAAAAATCATATCCAAAAGTTGTCCATTATCTTTGATATCCAAATCCAAGTTCATCAAATGGCCAAATATATTTGGGTTCTCCCATGTACTTGTTTTTCAAAAATCTTATCAACTTATAAAGTGAAATCATCTGACTTTTGGCAATTAATGAGATTACCAGTTTTTCATGGCAATTAGTTTCGTGTGTTTTATAACTTCAAGATAACATGAGTTCCCTATGAAGCCTTCTATGACAGTTAGGGATCAGCATCCTCATCAACTGAAAGTGTCTAACTTATTGTCAGATTTAAACTGTTTTATAAGCATCAGTGTTTCTCAAAATCATTACAAGCATCAACTTATTGTCACTTCTTTCATCTACTACACTGGTAAGCATCAGTGCTGCCAACAGCTGGAAACACATACTCAATTCAAATTATTTTAATTAAGACCATTAAACACTAGCCTCACCAACAGCTGCTGAAACAACATACTTAATTAAAATTACGTTAAATAAGAATATTCAGCACTAGTGTCAACAACACTTAGTGGAAGAATGAACTATACCAAATAGTTCTAAATTAAGACTCCAAACCACCATTGACATCAAGAGCAGCTGGTAGTAACCTACATCAAATTGGTTTAACTTAGACTAGTATATATCAGTGTCACCTAAAATTGATGCAACCATCAGATCATGCTATTAAGAACCACAGATTGTCAAATAAACATTGTCACAAACCTTAATATTCAATATTTATTGATTTAGACTACAAAAAGTACTATAAATATTGTTACTTACTATAATATTAATACGGTTATTGATTTAGACTGCATACAGAACAATAACCTTTTACCTAAATTCAACAGTCAATTATCCTATCACTTTAAGACACAGAAAGTAAAATAAAACTTGTTCCAAAAATTAATATTAAATATTTATTCATTTACACTATAAACAATACTATAAATATTGTCACTTACTAAAATATTAATACAGTTATTGATTTAGACTGCATACAGAACAATAACCTTTTACCTAAATTCAACAGTCAATTATCCTATCACTTTAAGACAGAAAGTAAAATAAAACTTGTTCCAAAAATTAATATTAAATATTTATTCATTTACACTATAAACAGTAATATAAATATTGTCACTTACTATAATATTAATATGGTTATTGATTTAGACTGCATACAGAACAATAACCTTTTACCTAAATTCAACAGTCAATTATCCTATCACTTTAAGATACAGAAAGTAAAATAAAACTTGTTCCAAAAATTAATACTAAATATTTATTCATTTACACTATAAAAAGTACAATAAATCTTGCCACTTAATATAATATTGATACAGTTATTGATTTAGACTGCATACAGAACAATAACCATTTTCCTAGATGTAGGTTAATACTTCCAACTGCTCTTGATGGCTCTGGTGCTTCATAGTCTAAATTTAGAGCTATTTGCAATAGGTTCATGCTTCCACCAACTGCTAGTGACACTGGTGCACAGCAGCTAAAATAACATGACAGATATTTGGAGAAAAATACTCTAGCTAGAAAGACAATAATAAGTAAGAAATCATCATTGTTTCAATATTCAGTAGACCAGGCTCACATTTTAGATTACAAAGTGTTAATGACCTGTGAATGAAGTGCCAAGGTAAGGGGTAAAGTGAATCGGCCGTTTCCACTTCACTCCTCACCTTGGCAATTCATTCCCAGATCATTAACACCTTGTAACCTAAAGTATGGACCTGGTCTACTGAATATCAAAGCAATGATGATTTCTTTCCCATCATTGTAATTCTAGCTACAGTGTTTCTCTCCAAGTATCTGTCCTGTTATTTAAACTGCTATGCACCAGTGTCACTGACAGTTCTGAAAGCATGAACCCACTGCAGATAGTTCTGAATTCAGACTGCAAAGCACCATAGTCATCAAGAGCAGCTGGAAGCAGTAACCTACATCAAATTGGCTTAACTTAGACTAGTATGTACCAGTGCCACTTAAGACTGAAGTAACCATCCGATTATGGTACTTCAAATCACAGATCATCAAATAAACTTTGTCACAAACCATAATATTCAATATTTATTAATTTAGACTGTAAACAGCAGAATAAAGATTGTCACTTACTATTATATTAATACGATTATTGGTTTAGACTGCATACAGAACAATAACCTTTTACCTAAATTCAACAGGCAATTATCCTATCACTTTAAGACACAGAAAGTAAAATAAAACTTGTTCCAAAAATTAATATTAAATATTTATAAATTTAGATAATAAACACTACAATAAACATTGTCACTCACCCTAATATTAATATGGTTATTGATTTAGACTGCATACAGAACAATAACCTTTTACCTAAATTCAACAGTCAATTATCCTATTACTAAACTTAATATTAAATATTTATTCATTTAGACTATAAACAGTAATATAAATATTGTCACTTACTATAATATTAATACGGTTATTGATTTAGACTGCATACAGAACAATAACCTTTTACCTAAATTCAACAGTCAATTATCCTATCACTTTAAGATACAGAAAGTAAAATAAAACTTGTTCCTAAAATTAATATTAAATACTTATTCATTTAGACTATAGAAAGTACAATAAATCTTGTCACTTAATATAATATTAATACGGTTATTGATTTAGACTGCATACAGAACAATAACCTTTTACCTAAATTCAACAGTCAATTATCCTATCACTTTAAGATACAGAAAGTAAAATAAAACTTGTTCCTAAAATTAATATTAAATACTTATTCATTTAGACTATAGAAAGTACAATAAATCTTGTCACTTAATATAATATTAATACGGTTATTGATTTAGACTGCATACAGAACAATAACCTTTTACCTAAATTCAACAGTCAATTATCCTATCACTTTAAGATACAGAAAGTAAAATAAAACTTGTTCCTAAAATTAATATTAAATACTTATTCATTTAGACTATAGACAGTACAATAAATCTTGTCACTTAATATAATATTGATACGGTTATTGATTTAGACTGCATACAGAACAATAACCATTTTCCTAGATGTAGGTTAATGCTTCCAACTGCTCTTGATGGCTCTGGTGCTTCATAGTCTAAATTTAGAGCTATTTGCAATAGGTTCATGCTTCCACCAACTGCTAGTGACACTGGTGCTTAGCAGCTAAAACAACGCGACAGATATTTGGAGAAAAATACTCTAGCTAGAAAGACAATAATAAGTAAGAAATCACCATTGTTTCAATATTCAGTAGACCAGGCTCACATTTTAGATTACAAAGTGTTAATGACCTGTGAATGGAGTGCCAAGGTAAGGGGTAAAGTGAATCGGCCGTTTCCACTTCACTCCTCACCTTGGCAATTCATTCCCAGATCATTAACACCTTGTAACCTAAAGTATGGACCTGGTCTACTGAATATCAAAGCAATGATGATTTCTTTCCCATCATTGTAATTCTAGCTACAGTGTTTCTCTCCAAGTATCTGTCCTGTTATTTAAACTGCTATGCACCGATGTCACTAACAGTTCTGAAAGCATGAACCCACTGCAGATAGTTCTGAATTCAGACTGCAAAGCACCATAGTCATCAAGAGCAGCTGGAAGCAGTAACCTACATCAAATTGGCTTAACTTAGACTAGTATGTACCAGTGCCACTTAAGACTGAAGTAACCATCCGATTATGGTACTTAAAACCACAGATCATCAAATAAACCTTGTCACAAACCTTAATATTCAATATTTATTAATTTAGACTGTAAACAGCAGAATAAAGATTGTCACTTACTATAATAATACGGTTATTGGTTTAGACTGGATACAGAACAATAACCTTTTACCTAAATTCAACAGTCAATTATCCTATTACTTTAAGACATAGAAAGTAAAATAAAACTTGTTCCAAAAATTGATATTAAATATTTATAAATTTAGACAATAAACACTACAATAAATATTGTCACTCACTATAATATTAATATGGTTATTGATTTAGACTGCATACAGAACAATAACCTTTTACCTAAATTCAACAGTCAAGCATCCTATCACTTTAAGACACAGAAAGTAAAATAAAACTTGTTCCAAAAATTAATATTAAATATTTATTCATTTACACTATAAACAGTAATATAAATATTGTCACTTACTATAATATTAATACGGTTATTGATTTAGACTGCATACAGAACAATAACCTTTTACCTAAATTCAACAGTCAAGCATCCTATCACTTTAAGACACAGAAAGTAAAATAAAACTTGTTCCAAAAATTAATATTTAATATTTATTCATTTACACTATAAACAGTAATATAAATATGGTCACTTACTATAATATTAATATGGTTATTGATTTAGACTGCATACAGAACAATAACCTTTTACCTAAATTCAACAGTCAATTATCCTATTACTAAACTTAATATTAAATATTTATTCATTTAGACTATAAACAGTAATATAAATATTGTCACTTACTATAATATTAATACGGTTATTGATTTAGACTGCATACAGAACAATAACCTTTTACCTAAATTCAACAGTCAAGCATCCTATCACTTTAAGACACAGAAAGTAAAATAAAACTTGTTCCAAAAATTAATATTAAATATTTATTCATTTACACTATAAACAGTAATATAGATATTGTCACTTACTATAATATTAATATGGTTATTGATTTAGACTGCATACAGAACAACAACCTTTTACCTAAATTCAACAGTCAATTATCCTATCACTTCAAGACACAGAAAGTAAAATAAAACTTGTTCCTAAAATTAATATTAAATACTTATTCATTTAGACTATAGACAGTACAATAAATCTTGTCACTTAATATAATATTGATACAGTTATTGATTTAGACTGCATACAGAACAATAACCATTTTCCTAGATGTAGGTTAATGCTTCCAACTGCTCTTTATGGCTCTGGTGCTTCATAGTCTAAATTTAGAGCTATTTGCAATAGGTTCATGCTTCCACCAACTGCTAGTGACACTGGTGCTTAGCAGCTAAAACAACGTAACAGATATTTGGAGAAAAATACTCTGGCTAGAAAGACAATAATAAGAAAGAAATCATCATTGTTTCAATATTCAGTAGACCAGGCTCACATTTTAGATTACAAAGTGTTAATGACCTGTGAATGAAGTGCCAAGGTAAGGGGTAAAGTGAATTGGCCGTTTCCACTTCACTCCTCACCTTGGCAATTCATTCCCAGATCATTAACACCTTGTAACCTAAAGTATGGACCTGGTCTACTGAATATCAAAGCAATGATGATTTCTTTCCCATCATTGTAATTCTAGCTACAGTGTTTCTCTCCAAGTATCTGTCCTGTTATTTAAACTGCTATGCACCAATGTCACTAACAGTTCTGAAAGCATGAACCCACTGCAGATAGTTCTGAATTCAGACTGCAAAGCACCATAGTCATCAAGAGCAGCTGGAAGCAGTAACCTACATCAAATTGGCTTAACTTAGACTAGTATGTACCAGTGCCACTTAAGACTGAAGTAACCATCCGATTATGGTACTTAAAACCACAGATCATCAAATAAACCTTGTCACAAACCTTAATATTCAATATTTATTAATTTAGACTGTAAACAGCAGAATAAAGATTGTCACTTACTATAATAATACGGTTATTGGTTTAGACTGGATACAGAACAATAACCTTTTACCTAAATTCAACAGTCAATTATCCTATTACTTTAAGACATAGAAAGTAAAATAAAACTTGTTCCAAAAATTGATATTAAATATTTATAAATTTAGACAATAAACACTACAATAAATATTGTCACTCACTATAATATTAATATGGTTATTGATTTAGACTGCATACAGAACAATAACCTTTTACCTAAATTCAACAGTCAAGCATCCTATCACTTTAAGACACAGAAAGTAAAATAAAACTTGTTCCAAAAATTAATATTAAATATTTATTCATTTACACTATAAACAGTAATATAAATATTGTCACTTACTATAATATTAATACGGTTATTGATTTAGACTGCATACAGAACAATAACCTTTTACCTAAATTCAACAGTCAAGCATCCTATCACTTTAAGACACAGAAAGTAAAATAAAACTTGTTCCAAAAATTAATATTTAATATTTATTCATTTACACTATAAACAGTAATATAAATATGGTCACTTACTATAATATTAATATGGTTATTGATTTAGACTGCATACAGAACAATAACCTTTTACCTAAATTCAACAGTCAATTATCCTATTACTAAACTTAATATTAAATATTTATTCATTTAGACTATAAACAGTAATATAAATATTGTCACTTACTATAATATTAATATGGTTATTGATTTAGACTGCATACAGAACAATAACCTTTTACCTAAATTCAACAGTCAAGCATCCTATCACTTTAAGACACAGAAAGTAAAATAAAACTTGTTCCAAAAATTAATATTAAATATTTATTCATTTACACTATAAACAGTAATATAGATATTGTCACTTACTATAATATTAATATGGTTATTGATTTAGACTGCATACAGAACAACAACCTTTTACCTAAATTCAACAGTCAATTATCCTATCACTTCAAGACACAGAAAGTAAAATAAAACTTGTTCCTAAAATTAATATTAAATACTTATTCATTTAGACTATAGACAGTACAATAAATCTTGTCACTTAATATAATATTGATACAGTTATTGATTTAGACTGCATACAGAACAATAACCATTTTCCTAGATGTAGGTTAATGCTTCCAACTGCTCTTTATGGCTCTGGTGCTTCATAGTCTAAATTTAGAGCTATTTGCAATAGGTTCATGCTTCCACCAACTGCTAGTGACACTGGTGCTTAGCAGCTAAAACAACGTAACAGATATTTGGAGAAAAATACTCTGGCTAGAAAGACAATAATAAGAAAGAAATCATCATTGTTTCAATATTCAGTAGACCAGGCTCACATTTTAGATTACAAAGTGTTAATGACCTGTGAATGAAGTGCCAAGGTAAGGGGTAAAGTGAATCGGCCGTTTCCACTTCACTCCTCACCTTGGCAATTCATTCCCAGATCATTAACACCTTGTAACCTAAAGTATGGACCTGGTCTACTGAATATCAAAGCAATGATGATTTCTTTCCCATCATTGTAATTCTAGCTACAGTGTTTCTCTCCAAGTATCTGTCCTGTTATTTAAACTGCTATGCACCAATGTCACTAACAGTTCTGAAAGCATGAACCCACTGCAGATAGTTCTGAATTCAGACTGCAAAGCACCATAGTCATCAAGAGCAGCTGGAAGCAGTAACCTACATCAAATTGGCTTAACTTAGACTAGTATGTACCAGTGCCACTTAAGACTGAAGTAACCATCCGATTATGGTACTTAAAACCACAGATCATCAAATAAACCTTGTCACAAACCTTAATATTCAATATTTATTAATTTAGACTGTAAACAGCAGAATAAAGATTGTCACTTACTATAATAATACGGTTATTGGTTTAGACTGGATACAGAACAATAACCTTTTACCTAAATTCAACAGTCAATTATCCTATTACTTTAAGACATAGAAAGTAAAATAAAACTTGTTCCAAAAATTGATATTAAATATTTATAAATTTAGACAATAAACACTACAATAAATATTGTCACTCACTATAATATTAATATGGTTATTGATTTAGACTGCATACAGAACAATAACCTTTTACCTAAATTCAACAGTCAAGCATCCTATCACTTTAAGACACAGAAAGTAAAATAAAACTTGTTCCAAAAATTAATATTAAATATTTATTCATTTACACTATAAACAGTAATATAAATATTGTCACTTACTATAATATTAATACGGTTATTGATTTAGACTGCATACAGAACAATAACCTTTTACCTAAATTCAACAGTCAAGCATCCTATCACTTTAAGACACAGAAAGTAAAATAAAACTTGTTCCAAAAATTAATATTAAATATTTATTCATTTACACTATAAACAGTAATATAGATATTGTCACTTACTATAATATTAATATGGTTATTGATTTAGACTGCATACAGAACAACAACCTTTTACCTAAATTCAACAGTCAATTATCCTATCACTTCAAGACACAGAAAGTAAAATAAAACTTGTTCCTAAAATTAATATTAAATACTTATTCATTTAGACTATAGACAGTACAATAAATCTTGTCACTTAATATAATATTGATACAGTTATTGATTTAGACTGCATACAGAACAATAACCATTTTCCTAGATGTAGGTTAATGCTTCCAACTGCTCTTGATGGCTCTGGTGCTTCATAGTCTAAATTTAGAGCTATTTGCAATAGGTTCATGCTTCCACCAACTGCTAGTGACACTGGTGCTTAGCAGCTAAAACAACGTAACAGATATTTGGAGAAAAATACTCTGGCTAGAAAGACAATAATAAGAAAGAAATCATCATTGTTTCAATATTCAGTAGACCAGGCTCACACCTTAGATTACAAAGTGTTAATGACCTGTGAATGGAGTGCCAAGGTAAGGGGTAAAGTGAATCGGCCGTTTCCACTTCACTCCTCACCTTGGCAATTCATTCCCAGATCATTAACACCTTGTAACCTAAAGTATGGACCTGGTCTACTGAATATCAAAGCAATGATGATTTCTTTCCCATCATTGTAATTCTAGCTACAGTGTTTCTCTCCAAGTATCTGTCCTGTTATTTAAACTGCTATGCACCTGTGTCACTAACAGTTCTGGAAGCATGAACCCACTGCAGATAGTTCTGAATTCAGACTGCAAAGCACCATAGTCATCAAGAGCAGCTGGAAGCAGTAACCTACATCAAATTGGCTTAACTTAGACTAGTATGTACCAGTGCCACTTAAGACTGAAGTAACCATCCGATTATGGTACTTAAAACCACAGATCATCAAATAAACCTTGTCACAAACCTTAATATTCAATATTTATTAATTTAGACTGTAAACAGCAGAATAAAGATTGTCACTTACTATAATATTAATACGGTTATCGGTTTAGACTGGATACAGTACAATAACCTTTGGCGTAAATTCAACGGTACAGTGGTTATTTATTGAAACCAGAAATGGCAAAGTGAAGATTGTGAAATTTATATATTCAGTATTTATTGATTTAGACTGGAAACAGTAGAATAAATACTGTAAGCACTATTCCCTTATAAGATAGCAGGTTTGGGCGAACAGAAAAAGGTCATATTTTACTGAAATTAACGCAAAAAGTGTAGAAATCTGTGTAGTTTGGGAGAACCCTTTTTACATTGATGTAAACGTGAAGATAATCTACCTGAAAGTGAAGTTAAAATATTGTGTTGATACCACTACCTGTGCGAAGATGGTTATGCCGGATATTTAATCAGAATTACGGAGAAAAATCAGTCGCAGTCGAGTGATTGGCAAGTTAAACGTATTTTCACCCTCTAGCAGAAGCGAAAATTCCGTAAAATCCCAGGCGCCAAAATGTCTGGTATGTTGTTCATCTAATCGAACTGTTTTTAATTCCGTAAACTTTTCTTCCTTGTTGTTTTGCAGTCAGAACACGAAGCATAAGTGACCAAAATCTGGCAACAAATTGTCCACATCCAGCTTTTAGAAATGGTCAAGCTTCCATTTTTGCTTTCAAGGTCAAAAACTTTAATGAAGTTCACGTAGGTTGGCTACTTTCCAGTGAAATTGGCAGCCTGGTCTTGTTTTCACTCATTGTTCCAGCGCCCCGCTGAAACCCCGGCCGGAGCGGCTTCAAAATTCGACTTAGCCAGAAATTTTAAATTCGAAAAGAAATAAAGCGTCTTACGGTAACGAAAACTAGTTTTTTGTTCAAAAATGCTTTCGTACAGTAGGATAAACTCCATGTGGTTGCATTTTACGGCTATATATAGAACGCACTTGCACGTAAAGCTCGACTTTCAAACCTGGAATTTATCGCAAATTTTTCACGAAAATTTATGAAAATTGCTTCAGTACCGTTCAAAAGCTGTCTGCAAGGCTTATCTCTTCCAGTTTACCCTCCGAGTGTCGAACAGATATACATGAAATAGCTCTCAAGTGTACGAAAAGTTCGGCTTCATGCCAGAAGTTTTTCGAAAAAATTTTCGTCAAAATTTATCAAAATACCTCTGAAACGGTCAACAGCACTCCCTCCTATCGCTTCTTCGGAGTTTTTGTTCAAAGAAGAAAAGAAATTTAGCGAAAACAGAAGTCCGAAGCAAAACTCCCGGCTAACTCTCCTCAAAACAACTCAAAAGCGACTCGGTCGAAAACGAAAGATTTGAACAAGAAATACGACAACAGAAGTCATTGCATACCTTTCCAAACCACCAAGAAGGCCTCCCGACCAGATATCTTTTCTTTTCGTCGGTACTGAAGTCGAATTTTGCTCGCTTTTTGTCGACTCCAAGTCTACGTCGATAAAACCCATCTTTCTTCTCCGAACATCGCGCACTGAATGAAGTTTGGAAAAAGATACCAAGACTTAATAGCGTTGTGGCGCGAATTGGATTCGTATTTCTATTGGCTCAAGATTTAACAAGAACGCAAGTGATTGGTTCTTTTTGGCTGCTTTTGATTGGTTCTTTTTGGCTGCCTTTGATTTTGATCCTCTATATCGAAAAAGGTCTACTTTTTAAAAAGAATGTCCTTCTAAATTGGATAATACTGTCTTACAGTTTAATTTCTCTTAAAAAATAAACCCTTTCAAGGTTAGGCGGATTATCGTCTCAAAGGTTTACACTGACAAAAATACCGTACTTGTCCAGAAACAATTTTGCTGAGGTTTTTAGAAAAACTGACCTTCAAAAAGTGCTCGGTTGAGTGTAACTTGTCAACACGAATTCCTCTATTTTCTTCCGTTTATTTCACTGTTTACAGCGTTACTGTTGTAATACTGTAAGTCCAAGTTATATTTTTAAAAGATCCTTAAAAAGTTAGAGGAAATATGAAAAAACTGAACTCATTTGAGGTCAATTCTTCGAAAAAAGAAACACAATCGCACAAAGTGGATAAAAATAAGGGGCGGACCTCTGCGAAGACACCACTATTGCTCGTTTCATATCGCGCGGAAAACTAGCACTAAAGGGTTAATCCCGTTGTTCATTAAACGAAATCGTTCAACGAATATTTTCCTCTGATTATTCAAGTGACCAAGGCAGTCCACGCAGGGCTTTTTTTTCTTTGGGTTAGTAGGACATATGCGCAAAAACATGCCCAGAAATTTGTCAGTGAGAGCGTTTGTTTAGCTCTACAGTATGATACAATAAACTATCTCGCTGATATTCATGAAATTACACAAGGATAAATCAAAACCCAATGTGCGTTTTACAAGTGTTTTGCAGCTAATGGGACTGTTGCACCCTTTAAAGGAAATAGTCTGGGGTTTGTTTTGTAACACGAGGCTCACCACGCCTTAGTGCTGGATCAAACTACAAGCTACAAATAAAAGTATTAAAATCACTAATCAGATACAATAGATAGTAAAATATATTTAAAAATTATTGGATAAGGCTTAAGATGAGAATGAGAATTATCAAGACCAATGTTTCTGTTATCTACTGAAGCCGAACGCTGAGTTGCATAATAAAATTGCGGTCTTGATAATTCTTGCCATCACATTAAAACTGAATTCAGCAATTGTTTTGCAGTACAATGTTACTGGGTGCCCAAAAACAAGCAATTATTCATTGGTAAACAAACTCCATGGCAGCCACACAGACTGAAAACAATTATCAGCAGAAATGAATGTCTTTCTGTATGTCTAAAAACCAACTCCTGTATGTATGACACAACTTAAACACAGAAGCTAATGCTGTAAAATGATGTAACTTCTGCATGTAGAAAAACTAATATCTGCACGCATTATGCAACTAACTGGTACCACTTAGTCCTATGTTAGTCCTAAAACCAATGTGCGTGACCCTCAATGGGTTAAGTACAAGCCTCTTTGAGGAACTATATTAAGATGTATTAAAGCAAGTTAGAAAAACAGACTAGATCCAGACAAGATGTTAGAGAGTCGTTGGAGTGACAGACTTACAAATCAAAGCAAATGGTGGGAACCTTACAGTACATATTTACACCAGAAAATGCCCATGTAACCAGCGAAATTTCCTGTTATTGTCTTACCACATGCTTCTTCTACGTGGGACTGTGCAAGAGTTATTTTATTTTTGTTTATTCTTATCTTTTAAAATTTTTAGTAATAAACCAAATTAAAAATAAATTAACTACTACTCGTAAACAGAAATGAAACCATCCTCATTATCATACTTATTTTACAAATCAATTTTCCATGCTTGATTGCTTGGACTGAAACAGAACTTACTAGCGGAAGATGTCTAATCAGATCCTGAGTCAGCCAGCCAGCACACAAGCTGATTAAACTTTTACCTGGAATGTTTTTGTGACGTCTCCCTTAAACTTTAAGTTAATAAGTTGCAAAATGGTCTCAGTGCCAGTTAAAATGTTTTGATAATTCCCTGTAACTGTGAAAAATACTGGCTAACTCATTAAGGGCCAGGGATCATCCTTTGAGGAGTAAAATCATCTGGAATTAGCCAGAGTAAAACAGTTACTATAAAATGTGTCCTTGTCCCTTAATGGATTTAGTGGGTCATTTATTTCTGGGTTTATCTTCAGGTGACTTCATGGAACTTACCAATGAAAACATCCACTTGAGGACCTCTCACTCCAAAATGATGGGTTGTTGGACAACAGAATATGGTGGATCTTTAAATGAAGTGTTGCACATGTGGCAATATGGTTTGTTATTTGCACTGATTTTAATTGAAATAATTATGAGCATTAAGACAATCAATTTTGGTTTAACAATAGTGGTTAGGCATCATAGAAAGCAAACATGTATCGAGATTTTTTATCTGACTTACTATAATGGATCTGTTGTGGACAAATTTTTCTCCCAGTGGGATGACACTGGCTTTAGATGTTACAGTAGTGACGTTACTTTATAATGCACCAAAGTATGTTAATTTAGTTTGTTCATGATTTTGTAACTATGAGTCAAATGATTATGTTCCTTTTCCTGAAAAAAGTTGACTGCAAGAGATGGATTGGAGAGGCCATATTGAAGAACTTAGTGGATGAAAAAGAGCTTTTTGGCTGAAACATTACGTCTGCTTTTGTGTTTGTCTAGGGTTCAGATAATGTATGGCAGGGGTTGACAAACTCTTGTTTTTCAGTTCTGACTGAAAAAATCCAGTTCTGACAGCTGTAATTTCATACCTGCAATGAAATAAATGTTCTCTAAAGATTGCTTTTTTCAAGCCCATGTTCACGACAACAGCTGCATAATAATAGGGAATCACGAGCTATAAGAACTTATTATGAAACTCACAGCAGTTGTTTTGTTGCCAAATTTACTATTGGATTAAGCAATAGTTGGATGTTACAAAATGATCAATGGACATACAGTATATGTCAGTTAGACCAGAACAGGAATTAAAGGGAAAGTAAGTCTTTAATTGTCAAAAACTTAAGATTAATGTGAAGTTAAAGAGACCTCTAATTTTAAAATGCCATAGAATTTTTATTTTGTTTCCAAGATTATGAAAAATACCGGTAATGCAAATTCATGATGAGAAAGTACAAGAACAGAAATAAAGTCAGCCCCAGGCTTACTTGGCTAAAAAAATCTCAGAAATCTTGCATAGCTCTAGCCTAACCCTGGCATCCAAGGCTTTGGTGCCCACCCTTACCGGTAATCTCTAAGGGGGGGAAAAGCCATAATTTCCCTACGTGTAGACTTCTTAATGTCCTGTGCCACACCCATGTCGATTTCCTTGGTAACTTCCATGTAGTTTACCTGTATCAAATTCACTACTTATCTACTTTATTAGATAATCATGGCCACCGTACTGCTGTTAGAGCTGCACTTGCCAATGACACCAAATTTAGGTCAAGTTACTTGTCCAAAGTGCTGCCAATGTTAGTCAAACAGGTAAATTAAAGCTGTTAGATCAATTTGAGGGGATTTTAAAACTCATTCTCTGAGTTTATGTCCATTATTTTGTCCTAGGAGAATATTGTTTTGATCCCATTTCCTTGGTACAACGTTGTGGAAAAAACAGCTGTGGAACAAGGTAATCAGTTTATGTAAATAATGGTCATTAAGCATAAGACTGAAAGAAATTACTTGTAAGCCTGTTTTTAATCCACCGATTTTATTGTTTCATATTTTTTTCTAAATTTGAATTTAGTTGGCCATCATCTCGGTTTTCTTCGATGTACAATGATTCTTAAGTTCACTAAGTCAATCCTAATTAGTTAGTGTCCCAGGGTTAATATATATTATCCTTCGCGCCTCGGTGAATAACCAAACTAGTTACCTCGGCAGGGGCGGAGATATAGGGGGAGCAAAGGGGGCTTGAGCCCCCACTTTTAAAGTTGGGGGACAGAGCCCCCCATTTCTGCCGAAAAAACCAAATTTTGTACTTTCATCATTTAATGAATCCTGACATCTGGAGGAAATGTGGCGTAACATCAAGTGGAAAAAAAGCCCCCGACTAAAGTGTAATAATTAATCAATAAAACTAAAACTGTGGAGAAGCAACTATGGGTATATCTCGAAATGTTCTTGCTAGTATTTGCCAGCCATCAGAAAACACGCGTTTTGTGTGGTTTTCCTCGTAAACAAAAACTCAATGGCAAAAAAGACAGCGTACTTTGTTCAATATATAGTCTCTACTAGACAAAAAAGGAAAGAGAAAAAAAGGGAAAAAAAGGAAAAAGAATTTGTGGATTTGCATGATGAAAGGATTAAGGTCTTTGGACATTTTAATGTTTAAAACGTGCAATTAGTAGTACACTTAGGGCCTCCGTCACCGTTTTCTGTGTGAGTTTCTGTTCTATTTCAAAGCTTTATAATAAGAAAAATTATTGTAAGATACGTAGACATGCGGTTGCATAATTTAAAAATCAAAAAGGTTTCCAAAAATTTATGAAATACTATAGCGACATTACTTCCGTTATAAATACAAGACTCTAGCGAAGCTCTTGGTGACGGCTTTCATGGCTCAATTGGTAGAGCACTGCACTAGATTTGACGGGGGTCGAACGCGCAATCTTCTGATGACCAGAATCTCGTCATGTGTCAAAATTCCACCTTAGCTCACCATCTCACTCTTGGTAGCTCAAGGTTAGTGCGTCTCACCGGACATCAAAAGATTGCGGGTTCGATCGCCGTCTGGGACTCAGAAATCGTTTTTCTGTGGTTAGGGCTTGACGAACGTTCATCTATCATCTAAGTTTTATTTTTACCAACGGTTTCCCTTTTGGTCTTCAATTACAAGATTTTGAAACTCGAAAACATCCTTCATTTTATATAAACTCCTTGAAACATTCTGCTCTTGCATGACATTAAACGCTGACCGCAGCATTGTGCCTAAAGTTGTGTCGCTCTTTCGAACCATAATCACAGACTTCGTCGAGCACCTACACGATCAAAATCGTACATCTGGCACTGTAGTTTGCTTTGGCAGACGACACAGACGTCAATCGGGATAATCTTCGCAAACATAATCCATTTCATGCCATAGCAGACCATAACCAAACCTGACCACGAGTGCTACATTTTCACTGTCAACAGGTGTGTATGAGTTGCAAAAGCATACTGTCATGCCTGGCAAACTGGACCAGTTGGCTCACAGATTTCAGCAAGTGGCAGGACCCCGCAACAAGTACTCACAGATCCTCGGAGTGTGGTACAGTGAACTCGGAACATTAAGTCAAGGTACCAACATTGCAGTATTTTGAATGACATGCTCCGTGAGTCAGGTTGAATCATTTTAAGTATTGGAAATGTGCATACTGTCACACTTCTTGGTCAGAAAGAATTTTCTGAGCTAAGATATTAATCCAGCAGATTGTACTATATACAACAGATTATACTATATACAACAGCTTATACTCTATACAAAGTCTGGGACTTTGGTTTAGTGGGGTGGAGCGTACTTGACCACTGAAAGTGTACGTAGGTGCAGCCTTGCTCTCGTAAAATAATTTGGATACGATTTTTCAAAATGAGCCATTCTATGATTTTACCTCAGTTGATCTAAGAAATTTTGATTCGGACATTTACTTATGTCGATTGAGGAAAGAGTCTTAGATTCTAAACTTGTCCTGATTACCAGTTCCACGGAGTTATTATGTGGTGAAAATATACTCATTGGTCGAGAGAACGTGATAGATGACTTTCCTTTGTTCATCAAGAAACAAAAATATAACTAGAATATTGAACAATTATTCATCTCCACTTCGGGAAATAATTGTTTTAGCATATACCTCGTATAATTGTTTTCACATTCTTTTTTTTTTTTTACTTTTTAAAGCAATTTTACGGAACGTCGGCTTGTTGTCCTTCCGTGTTTTGTAAAGAAAACATTTCGAACAGATCGCGAGTGTATTTATCGCTAAAAAGTCAAAGAAAGACATATCTGTGAACGCGTTATTGCTAAATTTCGATAGTTTCTGACATTTTCTGGCACGGTAGCTTCGTTTATCCAAAACAATTTTCTCAGAACGTAATAGCTGTGAACGCAATGTTTTCTTTTTAATATATTTTAAACTCTGTTCTGTTTAGTGTACATACTTCTGCACTACCGTAGTCCTGATGAGCGAGATAAAGTAAGGGAAGAGACTTCCAAGGATGAGATGTGGACTGAAGCAAGTAAGCCATGCGCTGTTATACATTCGATAGGGAATGTTGGAGGGACGTTTTGAGTGGGAGAGGGAGTAAAGTGAAGGGAAAAGTACTGGAAGAAAAGGAAGGACCAGACTTAGCGAACGGAATGGAAAGATTGGAAAAAAATATCGCAGAGAAGAGATAAACAAAGATGAGGAAAGGAGAGGAGGGAAGAAAAACAGGAAGTACAGGGAAAATGAAAAAGATGTGGTGGAAAGAACAGTAAAAGAATGAGAGGGAGACTGGTAATAAGGGAAAAGAACAGAAAGGAAAGGAAGATAAAGAAGCAAAAAAGATGAAAAGGATGTGAAAAGGCCGCGTGTCGAAAGTCCTAGCGGAAACGCTGAAATTGAGAACAGGAGTGAGGGGTTTCAAAACAAGGCTTTGCCTCTCGCAAGCGACGTTTGTCAGTCGTATTTCCGAAGCCTATTTTGACCAAAGAACTCAAATCCAGTTAAATATTACCTTGGTTCTTTTCTTAATATATTAGTCAATCTGTTTGTCATCACATTTTTCAGCGTGAGCGTACTTCCACATGAGATCCCATACCACCACGGTGCTTGGATTTCGATGACTCCCAGTTCGAAACCTCTGGTAGTTTATAAAATAACATGTCTTGCACACGAGCGCACATTAGTCAATACCTGTGTTTGATTAAGAACTTTTCCACTAAAACTTTACTGAAGCTTACGGTACTCGATTGTTCTATTATTTTATAAAAGAAATCCCTTATAGTTTCTTGTGTTCGGATACTGTGATCTAAACAGTAGTGGCTGGAGTTTTTGAAGGTTTTTTCCAATTTCGCAACATCCCGTTTGTTTGAATCACAGAGCCGAAACATGGAAAACCATTTCAAATGGTCTTCTCAAGATTAATTAGCATGCAATTTTAACGAACAGCACTACGCTTTTTAATCTGTTTTTATTATTTGTCGACATGTTTCGAAAGTACTCAACCTTCTTCCTGCAGAAAATTCTGAAGAAGGAACTTTGTGTACTCCCGAAACATGTCGAAAAATGATGAAACAGACTAAACAGCATTGTGCCGTTTGTTAATATTTGGTGTTTCTTCATTCAAATACAGCTGCATTGTTTTTCTTTTAATTTTAGTTCGTGATTGTCGGTCATTTTTGTTGGGAATGGAGTCAAAACTGTTGGTTCCCACCAAATTTTCACCTTGGCGGTAAACGTACATGCATTCGTAGAAGCGTCAAGGAAACTTGGACACTAATATAGAGAATAGGGAGTACAGAAAGTTGGTTAGTTTAGCAATGAAATCAATATAGCAGAAACGAAGATGGATGTAAGTTCCATTAATTTTGCGTAAATAAATTCAAATGACAAATCTCGTGGTTGAAGAGGAGGTTAAATAAAAAAGGTTGACGGAATTTTACGAAAGTTTTTCAAGGATAGCGATAACGAACTTACATTGCGCAAATCCAACGCGCAACATATTCTCATGTCGATCAAATATTAAGAAATGCATGAATGAGGTGTTAAGTCGTTTATCATTTTATCTGTGACCAAGAACGGTATTGTAAGATACTGCTGCGGAAGGTTTTGTTCAAGTTTCTCTTCTGCTTCGAACAAAGCCTTTCTTGCAATTTTAAGGGTTTGTCTTTTCAAACTTTTGTTGCCCGAAAAACATATACTGTCTTGCGGGAAGTACAAAGGTAGCAATAAACAAGTCTAAACAATTTAGCTGTTGGTGTGAACTTATTCTGGTGGTACACTCAGGTGAGGGAATTACCCCTAAAAGCATGGTCGTCGGTAGATCATAATAAATTATTATATTATGAAATAGTATATAGTCACTATACTATGCTGTAATATGTATATATATACATACATACAGACATACATATAGACATATATATTCCTATATACCTACGTACGCACTGTACATGCATACATACATACATACATACATACATACATATATACATACATACATACCGTACATACATACATACTATATATACATACTATATATACATATATACTTACCAGCCATAGTTTTCCGATGGCTGGTAAAACGCTCAAACCGTTGATTTGCAGCGACTGGGAGAATGAGCCAAGGTTATGAATTTGTGTAATGCTCAAACTTCGATAACCAGTGACAGGCTTTGATCAACTGCTGCGAGAAGTTGGCATAAAGTTGACCGAATTAACATGGCATTTTTGTTGCTTATTATCATTATCATAGTCCCACTTATTTCAGTGATAAATTTATTTTTTTATTAGAAATACTAATATTTAAATACATGAAATGATGATGATTTTCGAATGCTCATGGCGAGTGTTGTAAGTTGCTTGTAAACCGCACACCAATTCCTTAACTTACTCTGTAAGCTACAATTTTAGACATTTTTATTTCATTTATTTTGACCCAATGGTAATACTGTCGTTGGCAATTCTCGTCTTCGACTTTGCTCCTTCAACTGCTATGAACTCACTTTTATCACTGTAACATTTCGGGCACAGCCAGTCACCTGGTAACTCGTCAAAGGGAATTCCTTCGTCGAAATCGCTTTCAGGGTCGTAGGTGTAACGGCACTTTTGACAGCGAAATTTCACGAAGTCCATACTGTTGTTCTGAAAGAAAGATAGTGTTAGAAAGTGGTACTCAAGTCTCAATAATGTACACGTATCAAAACGCACAACCTGTTTCTTGCCTGTTAACAGACGTGAATAAAGTTGTATTGCACACTGTGAACAATGTTGTACTGTACAATGTGAACAATGTTGTATCGCAAACTTTCTACAATGTTGTACTGCACACTTTCTAGAATGTTGTACTGTGAACAATGTTGTACTTCACACTGTGAACAATGTTGTACTTCACACTGTGAACAATGTTGTACTGCACACTGTGAACAATGTTGTACTGCACACTGTGAACAATGTTGTACTTCACACTGTGAACAACGTTGTACTTCACATTGTGAACAATGTTGTCCTGCACACTGAGGACAATGTTGTACTTCACATTGTGAACAATGTTGTACTTCACACTGTGAACAATGTTGTACTTCACACTGAGAACAATGTTGTACTGCACACTGAGAACAATGTTGTACGGTACACTGTGAACAATGTTGTGCTGTACACTGTGAACAATGTTATACTGCACACTGAACTATGTTATACTGCACACTGTGAACAATGTTATACTGCACACTGAACTATGTTATACTGCACACTGAACTATGTTATACTGCACACTGTGAACAATGTTGTACTGTACACTGTGAACAATGTTGTGCTGTACACTGTGAACAATGTTATACTGCACACTGAACTATGTTATACTGCACACTGTGAACAATGTTATACTGCACACTGTGAACAATGTTGTACTGTACACCGTGAAAAATGTGCTGCACCCCGTAGATAGGCTCTCTTTCACCTGCAAATAACCTTCTAAAATTAAACCAGAAGTGATGGAATTTGATAATTACAAAATATCGTGATTTGTCGGCGTCTCGCCGTTAAAGCATCTGCACGAAATCTGAATATCTTGCTTTTCCTCGTCGCACATAATTTAAAACCTTCGTGTGCCGCTGGTGATACTAGCTCTTGTGTTTTTAAATCCCATTCGTTTGCGATGAGTCATTACACTGCCACTCCAAAAACATAACTGAATTCATTTCACTTCGGATAAATTGCTGGAAGTTTGATGAAATTACGTTTTCAAATTCAATTTTTATCATAAGTGAAAATGAGGAAGTCACTTGTTACGACATTTTACATTTATTCTCGAGTTTTTTGTTTTCACCACTTGGCGGTTAATTGTCCCTCTCTCTTGCGGTCCAATACACAAATTAAATACGGCCCACGGAAACTATACCATTTGATGTTGGCCTTACAGAAAAATGTTCTATGTTTCCTTGTTAGGAGACAAGGAAGTTCTTTGTCGACGTGGGCAACGAAATTGGAATATATGAAAATAAGTTCAAATCTAAAATGTATGAAGACTTGTGGAACCAAAACCCACGCACATTTACTGGTGATTTGATAGTAATGTGCGTACAATCCTCACTGTTTAAAATATAGTTTGCTGAGAGTTTTTACCGTTAAAATGATTTTAGATATTAAACGTACAACTTGCGGCGAAAGAATCATCCTATTTACACTTGAGCGGAAGATTTTTTCAATTGTTCCCAAATTATATAACCCAAAATAGTGTTTCTGCTTACGAGAGGGACGTGTTAGAGTCAAATAAAAAAGGTCTGACAATTTCAAGTTGCCCAAGGGCAAACAATCAGTACCACTGGCACAGGTTGAAAATACCTTTCCTAATAAATACTTTCAAATACACGAATTTCATTAGATTAAAATAGACGTTCATTTGTAACGTCCTTAAATAACCTTTGCCGCACTCCCTACGTTTAAAAACAACGTTCAATAAATGTTCCAATTGTTGCTGTAATGAAGAGACAGTGTGGAATGCCCCAATTTGTAACTTTTTTAAAAATAGTTGTTCTTGCTGTAGTGTTCTTTTCCAACGCCAACGAATGAGGGAATTCCTAATGTCAAGGGATAAGGAACTCATAAAACTCGGGCAGACAGAAATTATTACTGGTAGTTAATAATTCATGTTAAGAATACTTGTATTGTAAAATCGCTTTAAGACTTAACCAGGTTACGGCTTGATTAACCTTGTAAATATATCACTTACGTCGTAGTCAGCTTTAGTAGTTTTCGTAACTGCCTTATTTTCTTACTTTAGTTTATTCCTGATTCTTTTCTGGCCAGTGTTTGACGCTGTAAATACTTCCTCCGATAGAGCCCTTTGTTGCCGTGTTCTTTAAATGGTCTTTGCCAACAAATAGTGATGTAGTAAGCTATAAACAGCGCTTATAACAGCGCCGTGATAATAATGTATAATTGATGACGTTGGTTGATGGTTTAAACGTAAATTAAGGGGGAAGAAGAAATACCGGGTTGGGTCTGTGTTCTCTAAAGTCACTGTGACGTATTGAAGCCAGTATCCAGGAATTTTCAGGGTACACACCTTGAGCGATATTTTCAGTAGCACAATATTTGATAAGATTGAAAGTTTTAGCTTTCGCACAGCATGAGATTTTGAGCAAATAAAATGATTTGATATCATTTGCATATTGCTAAATGGAAATAATTTGTATTGCTGCAGGTGGTAAAGTGTACGTATAGTTTCCAAAAGACTGGACATCCTGCTGCGAGAACGCACTGGCTATCTTACCTTAATTACAAAATATTCGTCCATGGTAGACATCCTGTTATTTAGTCGACAGATTTTTGTATTTTCCAATCTCCAGGCGTAGGTGGTGTTTGTTATGGTCAAACCAGTTACTAAACCTCGACTGTATCATTCGAACAGCTGTAGAGTTCAAAGGAACAAAAGAAAGATGGGGTGGACTATGGCTTGAAAAATGCGTAGTTGTATACTACAAAGCACTAGGTGACTGGACGTTATAGCAACGTGGTTTTGCCATCTTTAATTCGATGGTAAAAAGCTTTTGAAACTTCCGGTTAAAGAGGAGTTTCGTGGCTTCAGATGGCAATATTTCAAAATAAGTTTCGAGCTTTTGACGGTTACAACGTGTCGAACCGTATTTACGAAGCTTGGCGGAATTAGATAATTTCAAACTGACTGGGGAAGTTGAATGATTTCCGGTTTGTAGAATGAAACTTGGAAAACATCGTCAGCAAATAGATTACGCAAAAGAAGAAAAACGCTACACTAAAGTGATTTTTAGATATGCAAATATGGATAACTGTGGTGATAACCTCAAGAACTGTAATATGAATGGTAATCAAGAGGGTCGAAATAAGCGTTGTACCCAATGAGGAATCTTGATATTATTGCCAGTAAGTGGGCGTTCGTCCTGTTGATTTATTCAGGAAAACGTATTCTGAACCCCAGCCGTGGATTGAACCAGCAATATATCATCAGTCGTCACAAGGTTGCGGATTGGACCTCTGTGTAGGGCTCAGGAAGCGATTTTCTTAGTAAATGTGCTCTAAGAAAGTTCATTTATCATCTGTAATGATGATGATGAAGATGATGATTGCAAGAAACTATCAATATTCAGTAATGATTGTTCTAAAAGTAGGTCTACCTAGTCGGTGAAAAAGTATTTGTGTTTATTGTGTCGCAATGATAATAGTGATAATAATTATTATAATAATTATAATGATGACGATAATTATGATAATGATTGTGGTAATAATAATGACAATCTTAATGCAAGTCTTTCCAGTAGATGACAAAGTAGTTCAACCTCACATTGACGAAAAGCTATCCCTCCAAACGTTGATAAGTTCCACTTCAGACTGCGTGCAACTCCCCCTGGGTATTGAATTACATCCGAGGGATGTGCATGTCGGCTAATTGCATACGTCCAACTGGCAGTAATATTTTGCGAGTGACTCATGGTTCTACATTCACTTGCTATCAGTCGGGCTTGGTTTCTCAATCTGTTAGATTTAAAGGTAACTCCTTTAGGTCTTCTGCTTCCAACATGAACACTGTAGCCTGCAGAAGCCAGGAAATGCCAACAATATCGAGCAACACTTCTGGAGTATTTTTCTCAACCCGCGGTCTCGGCTGAGCTTTTATACGGATTGTGGTAAAACAGCTTGTTTCCTGTACCTCAACGGAATGTTTGTGGATAATCGTATACTTTCCGTGTGCTTGTCTTTAAAGTGAGAAATAGTTAAAATTGCCACTGCGGCTAATATCACTGCCATTGCGCACCCTCCCACGACCCCGCCCACTATCACACCAATCTCGAGGTCATCGGCTTCCAAAGTTGGACTGACGGTCTTGTTTGTTGGGGTACTGGTTTGGATGGTCTGGGCCGTTGGACTTCTTGTATGGAACGTTGTACTGCTGGACTGGACCATTGGACTGCTGGTCTGGACCGCTACACTGCTTGTCTTTACCGTCGGACTGCTGGTGTGGAAAGTTGGACCACTGGTAGGAACTACAGGGCTGTTGGTTTGGACTATTGGAGTTGTTGTGTGGGCCATTACACTACGTACTTGAGCTGTTAGACTGCTGGTCTGGACTATTGGTCTGGTTGTTTGAGGTATTGGACTACTGGTCTGGTATGTTGGGGTGCTGCTTGTTGCCAACGTGGTTGCATTATATTGGTCTGGAATTAAGCAATTGATGTCTCAAACCAGTGGAACCTGTACCTCATTGGCAAATTTTACTTTATGAATTAAAATGTCGCCTTCATCGTGCGACAGCAACTGTCGGAAAGTTAAGAGAGTTCTCTGGATTTACACACTTGTCTAAATCAATCAATCAATCAATCAATCAATCAATCAATCAATAAATAAATAAAATATATCTGAAGTTTTATCAGTAGTATTACTGTTTACTGCTTCATGACTAAGAAGAGCAATTCTTAAAATTCCAAGATTATTGCAAGGAGCTGGGTTATCGGCTTGGTTATATTCTAAAAGAAAAATTCTTTTCATGACCAACGGTCCAAGCTCCAAACTTTTTCAACCTCTATTAACTCTTTCCAGGCGGGAGCTCCCCCTTTGACAAGTAAAATCGTCTGTCGTTAGTCCGAGTAAAATAACAGAAGTCTTACGCCGCTGGGAAAGAGTTAAACAGTGAAACTGAAACTTACGTGTAAGATTGCCAGTGACTTTGAAGACAACGCAAGACGATTGGTCGAAGACTTCTACTGATCCATTCACGGAATTCTCGCTTCCACACGTGATATCAAATTTTATAAAACGTCCTTCGATCTCGTCTGCTTTACTTGTTGAGAGGTCTTCGATTATCTGGGAAAGAATGGATGGAGGAGAAAAGACATGCGTACTGTTAAGGAAACTAATGAATAAAATTTTCAACAGAATTAGTCTTGGTTTGGAAGTTATAATAAGCATGAAATTGGCGCAACTGGTCGTTGAAAGCACCTAATAGTGAGCGATTTGAAAAGACTATACAAAAAGCTGCGAAACGCAAAAATAACTAACCCAACTTAGGTGCCACATTCCACGGAGCTTATAGAATGTTATAATAGATTCCTCTGATGGAATTGTGAGGGGTTTCCACTCTCCGTTTTCATCGTAGATTGCCATCGCTGTAATTGTACACTCACTGAACGTGCTTGTTGACACGTTAAAACCGCTTGTAAAACCATAGCCATCTTCTAAGTAAAGGGTTTGTAAGGAGTCGTCGAGGGAATTCCACGTCCAGCCGCTGGACCACGTCCACGAGCCAAAAACGAAATTGCACCCTGTGTTGAGAGAAAGGCGGAGAGTGAATGAGTTTGGTTTATGAGACATGAACTTATGTCCATAAACTAGCCATGACATTAAGCTAATTATAGATAGATAATAATCTATAGATAGATAGATAGACAGATAGATAGATAGATAGATAGATAGATAGATAGATAGATAGATAGATAGATAGATAGATAGATAGATAGATAGATAGATAGATAACCATGGGTAATTTCCTGGTAAGCAGAGTGCTCAATGCAAAGCTGCAGAGCTTTAGAGTAATATAATATATTACTATAATATATTATATAATAATAATATATAATATGATAATAATATATAATATAATAACATATAATATAATATATTAACCGTGTCGTGTCTTTATATGTGATGAAGACACATCTGCCTTTGTAGGTGGAGAAGAAGTTAATTTTCTCGGCTTAGAAGACATAAATTTCAAAACTCTCTTTCCGAATTAGTGTATTAGGAGGTTCATTTTAGAAGACATCTAAAAAACTCGCAGTTCGTGCTTTATCGGATCTAAAACACTCGGCTATCATCTCGTGTTTTTAATCCCGACAAAGCACTCCAGCTCGGTTTCAATCAATCGATCAAAACTTTATTTACAGAGAGTAACACTAAATAGTACAAAGCACTAATAAACTAGTGGCCCACGATTAAATATAATAACTGTAATTACAAGAAATATGAAATGAAACAAACAACTAACTACTATACTTACAAACACTATGTATATACTTTTAATACGCACGCTCTCAAGCTGTTCTCTTAGAAAAACTTTCTGAGTCCCTGACGGGACTATGTATATATACACTTTATGAGTAATTGAAAATAACAATTATCAGCATACTATGCGAAGTCCTAAAAATTACATTTCAGAAAAGTCGAAACTGCTTATGTATAGATGTAAAAGAGCGAAAGTGTTTATACAAACCTCGTTTAAAAACATTCGTTGAAGCAGAAGATCTTAAATTAATAGGCAAATTATTCCAATATTTACAGGCTGTAACTGTAATGGAGCGGTTTATAAATATTACATGTATATATATACATATATATGTTATTATTATTATTATCATTATTATTATTAACTATGTAATAGTTAAAAACCGAGTAGGAGTGCTTTATATCGCATTCACCATGGACGAGCTCTATTAAAAATATTTCAAAACGTTTTGGGGTAGAGTCCCATCTTCATGAGAATATAATCAGATTTCGCGTAGGTTAGGTTAGGTATTGCATTGGGGAAGCAGACTTGCAAAATCGAGCTGAGAGAGTGCTGTTTCATGCGAAAACCCTTCATATTTGTAAATCCGGTTAGAAAACGATGTTTTTTATTCACTGTGTGGAACAGGTCAAGAAGTTAAAATTTTGTAAATACGTAGATTACGTAATCTTGATGCATCTCTGTCACCGGGAACAAACTTCGTGCTATTTTGCCCATTAATCATTCTGTTTAAAGTTGCCGTGCCTATCTATTATTTGAAATCACCTCTCCATAACATTTCTTATGAGCCCAGCACGCTATTATTGTCTCGTAATAGTCAGGTCAGAACGTCCACCTCCAAATTAGTTATATTCAAAACAACAAATGCATAGTGAAATATGAAATAACCTGAAGTTTAAAGCGAATGTGCTTCGACAGAGTAAACTATTCGTGTTTCGGCCTTATGTAGGACTTTTCCTCTAAGCCGTACCTTTTTTTCCTTCATTTGGCAGTTTCATATTCAATGCTCGCATGCTGGTTTTTGTTATTTTATTTATACTTGTCACTTACTTGTCGCACCGTTTTTTTTTCAGACTAACCTGCTGTCAGTATGAATCATCACGAGCTCGTTACGTACAGTTGCATGAACGCTTGACAAGTTTGTGGTTCAGCTGTCAGAGCATGTCACTGGTACAGTTACTTATTATGTGATAACAGTACAGATGATCTGTTGAGAAAAGCCTTTCGCCCTGACCTAATCTCATACTATGGTCGTGTTATACAACAGCTGTGAATAAGCAGACATCCTGTCTGAACTTGTTCACAACCTCATGCAGACAAATGCCATTTTCGCTTCCGTCGTTTTGAAGACTTTCTTACTTCAGGTTACCTGTCAGTTCCTGAATGAAATATCGGTGAACTAAACTCTCGCGTATCACTGAACATTTTAATAGAATACAAACCAATTACAACATTTAGCTGGAATCTTTCATGGAATTCAAGATTTCGACGACGTTTTTATTTATAATCAAGCAACCTATCAACCTTTATGATCACGAAAATTTGGTCGAGATGTTGAATATCAATAAAACACGTTTCCCGTTTTAGCCGTTACCATTTTAATTATTTATTACTGCATACACTATCTCTTACCTTCTCTGAAGGTCCTTTCGTCGACGCATTGTCTCTCACTCAAGATAAAACTGGATTTGCCATCCGCACAGCGACAATCAAGAAAGCACAGACCAGGCCCAGATTGCTGGGTGCTTGCCATACAGTCGGCTCCAAGTTTTGTTTTTAATTGAACATGATCGTTGCACACAGATGTATTCAAAGCTGCCAACCTAAATTCGTCCGTTGAATTTATACCTAGGCCATCACTCCGGGTAACATGAACCGACCGAATTGTTTCCGTAAACGCCGTAGCCTGCACTGCTGGAACAGCTATGAAGAGATAGCACGTTGAAACGTAATAAGTGTTTAATATGATCATTTTCTCATGGAAACTGGATGTTCGTCAGAAATTATGTACAAAGACCTGCACAAATTAAGTCTCTTTAACTCCTTGGCCAAAATGTCGCCTTCGAAGAGACGGTATTTCAGTTGAGCTGCTTAAAAGTTAAGATTTATCACACCTAAACACTCAGGATACATGTACACCAGACATAAACACTTGTTAGGATGAATGGATCAATATTCTGTCATGGTAACTTTTCTTAATCCAATGTGCATTGGCTCCAATCCATGACCAGGTACTTCTCAACTTCCAACTTCCTACTTTAATCTTAAATCAAAATCCAGCTTATTTCCTTTGGCTGCGTTTAACCCACATACTCAGTTCTTGTTCCTGTGGAGCTTTTCTCACGACCGGTCTACGTCTTGTCTTTCTTCTCTCTAAATTAGATCAATCCCTCGCACCAGGCAGTCTTGCAAGCAATGTATTACCTGATGCATATTTGGTTGAAAATTACCCCATAAGCTGGATTTATAACGGTTGAAATAAACACTTTCTAGAATGCAGATTCGGAACGACTTGTTTGCCAAAACGCCGAACTTTTTCTGTGGCATTTTGTAGTCTGATATTTTAGACATTACGTTTGCAACTGTGTACTAGAGGTTTATATTAAATAGCTTTTTATTAAATATCATTCAAATTATAATAAAAACATTCACGTGGGTGAAAAGTAAACCCGATAGAAAGTCTTCATCAATTGATAACGTTTTCCATAGCTTGTCCACTTGAAGAGATTGGAGAATTGACAGTGCTCTAACAGCTTTGTTTCAGAGATGTAAAACTCGAAATTTAGATCAGAATAATTTTGCGTCCCAGTTCTGTTTTGCGTGTTCCGGAGTTTGATTTTCCGATGTTTTGGATTTTGTAACGATGTGACTAAGTTTCGACCTCGTATCAAATGACGTTTCTTTAGAGGAAAGTCCCTGGATAGGAGGTAGGCAGGGTACATCAGCAAAGAGGAAAAAGAAAGAAAGAAAGAAAGAAAGAAAGAGAGAAAGAAAGAAAGAGCGAAAGAGAGAAAGAGAGAAAGAAGGAAAGAAAGAAAGAGAGAAAGAAGGAAAGAAAGAAAGAAAGAAAGAGAGAAAGAAAGAGAGAAAGAGAGAAAGAAGGAAAGAGAGAAAGAGAGAAAGAAAGAGAGAAAGAGAGAAAGAAAGAAAGAAAGAAAGAGAGAAAGAAAGAGAGAAAGAGAGAAAGAAAGAGAGAAAAAAAGAAGGAAAGAAAGGAAAGAGAGAAAGAAAGAAAGAAAGAAAAGAAAGAAGGAAAGAAAGGAAGGAAGAAAGAAAGAAAGAAAGAGAGAAAGAAAGAATGAAAAAAGAAAGAAAGAGAAGAAAAAAGAAAGAAACTGCACCCGTAGACAAACTAAAGTCCGCCCAATCACGAGCCATTGACATAAGGCGGGTTTGTAGTTAGCTATTTTCGCTTACCAGTCTCGAGAACAATTTTCTTCCGGAGGTTTTTCCGAATCAGTAAATCCTTTTCAAACTCTTCTCACATCTCCTTGTCATGCAACATTTACTTCCCGCAAGGATTGTGGTTAAATCGCGCAAGTCGCCATCTTAAACGTGGGGAAAGCGCTGGGTGACTTCAACAGTTTTTTTCTTTACTTCAAGTTTACTTTTACCATTGTAACTATTATGATTAATTTTGTGATATTATGATTGATTTTTTCATCATTGTTTGTAATTCACTTACTAACATTATTAAAATTGTAGGTATCTTTATGTCGTTGTAGTCATTTCCATTTTTGTATAAAGGACAAATAACGATAAATTCTTTGATTTTATCTTTCGTGGCAAAGAATGTGCTTTCAGTATTTGTATTTGTGGAATAGGATTCACAAGTCATGTCTTCGGCCTTGAATCAACCAAGTGGAGAAACGTGAGTTGCAACGTTATAATTAATAAGCTTCGTTTTTGGTCTTTGACAACACTTGAAGCATTTTAAAAAGATATTTTTGAGCATAACTCTGAAAAGTACAGGTTTCAATCTTATGAGATGAAGTTGGCGTGGTCATAACCACTTATGACGTGATTCATATATCATCCTTATCTCTCAGCAACGGAAATATGTGGTAATCAAAAACTTCACAAGGCGCTTATTTTACATATATTCTCTAATTTAAGGCACAAATCGAAGTACGTCAAAAACCGTTACATTTGACCTTCAGGGACGGCGGAGCCGGGGGGGCTGCAGGGGCTGTAGGCCCCCCACTTTTTTCCAAATGTAATGTTGAAACAACTACGCTTTAAAACACTTGTTGTGCAATTTCCCAGAGAAGCATACAAAATGCTGTATTTTTATCTCAAGCCCCCCCACTCGTAATTCCGCTCCGCCGTCCCTGACCTTTAAAACAATTTCACTAGCCTACATTTCTGACCATCAAGTCCTTCTGCCACTGTATCATACATCTTGTTCAGATTTTCCTTGCCAACCAGTTTGATATAAATGTCCCACGATAACTTCCATGCCCACGGCGGAAGAACCAAATCCCGACCATAAGTCCGATAATAAACAAAAGAGAGAAAGTCACTCCTAAAGCAATAGCCAGAGTCTTTGTACTCCCAGCTTTCTTTGGATTTTCTCTGTCACTGTCTTCAGCTTCATCTAGAAAAAAAAATCAGTTGCGATAAGTTTTTAGTTTGAGAATCGTCCTCGAAGTGACATGAATGGAAAACTTTCACGGTTATCCAAAACTCCACAGAAAAATTTTATTGACTTCATGTGTAAAAACGTGGGTACAAGTAGAATGGTAACCAGTAGGGTGGGGGAGTGTGACAATCCCAATGTTTGAAAATGTTGTCGTGGAACCTCTTTCCAATCTGGTTCAGATGTAGTAAAGAGCGATCACATTCAATGCGACTGTATCTTTCCTTTTAAAGATATTAAATGGACGAGTTCTCCTTGCGGTGTCTTTACACATTCGAATGACTATACTGTATCTATATGATCGTACGACAAACTTTCTTAACACTTAACACTATAGCTTGCCGCAGCCATATCTAATTACAATACAACAAACCTATCATCTACAAAACACTATTGACAAGCAATGACTTATTAATAGATAGAGTGGCAGTTCTTTCATTGTTCTTAAATATCTTAATTATTCGGAATTGTTAATGCTAAATTACATTCAACACAAATGGTGGTTCTGTCAAATTCTTTGAAAGTGCATGGCGATCAGGGCCACGTCGAGACAGGGGCAATGTCACAAATGAAATTAGTGCTATTTCTGGGAAGTCACAAAAGATCTGGCGTGCGCACACACCGCTAAGATTGGAATCAAAACCGGGATCTCGTGGTTCTTTCAGCATGCATGGAGACATACCAGTCTTGTGGAGAGGAACACAGTACCCCGGTACTGTGTAATTTACACAAAAACCACAACCAGTCGACCACTTGATATATCGTCACGCCTCTTGTGTATATAGACCTGGGGATGCTAATGTGTTTATGTGAAGGTTATATATACCGTGACCGTGGTGTTTAAGCGATATATAAACCTCAGGGCGAAACCCGAACGTTGACATATTGCCTGAACACCGAGGTCAAGGTATATAATCGACTTACGTCATCGTGGGTGAAGTTTCGGAAGAAGTATTTAACTTGCCCGACAAGCATATAGAAATGGCAAAATTTTGGTAGAAAGTTCATGAATATCTTTATCAGGTTTATAAGTTAGTTATAAACCTCTCGAGAACAAAAGAAACTGAGCCAACGATATAATGTCTGATGACGATTTTGAAATAAAATCGAAATATTACAATCTCACGATTCTCCTCTTGTCTTTAACTCAAATCTTGAGTTTCAACATGTCTATATTATTCAGAGTATGCTTTAGTTTATGTATAATTTGTACTGTGTCAAAAAGCCTCGGCTTGGTAATGCAAACTAAAGAGAACTGTACTATAACTTGAAAAATGACTGCCAACCAAAAACTAAAGCCAAAAATGGACACGTAGGCCTTTTTGGGACCTTGGTGACCACGCAATACCCTGAACGTGATATCCAAAAAAGCTTGGACGACCGCCATTTTTGACTTCACATTTTAGTTCACCTCAGTCTAATCATTGGCTGAGGTGAACCTGTCGGAGATGAAAGAGGTCAGTGTCTGGAAAAGACCCGTACTTTTTTGAGCAAATGCACCCTAGTCGTGAGCCTTAACCAAGCTTGATAATAACTGAAGTGAAATTACATCGAACAATATCGATCAGTCTCTGGTAACAGCTTCATGAGACTTTTCGAGAATTATTTGTAAAGTGGCTTATAGTCCTTAAGATTTAGTTGCCTTTACTGGGAAAATACTCACAAGTAAAGTTTCCAGTGACTTTAAAAGGAAGATAGGACGCAAACCGTTCTTGCATGACGCTGTCACCTTGTACCACGACTTCAGGCGTGTCACAACTAATAAAAAAACGCAAAATCTTGCCTCGCAACTTCTGCTTGCTGTCTGCTTCCATTTCCCAAGTATTCTAAAGGGAAAGAACGAAAATCAGAGGTTAGGATAAAACTGACCGCGCGATATCCTCCAGTGTTTGTCGGACAATAAAGCAAAAATCCGAGTTTACAATTGTATCACGTAAGTTTCAATTCCAGGTACATAAAGAAGTAGCTTAAAAATTTAAGTCCTTCCTATATTTTCAGTTCTGTCCTCACATCATGCAGAGACAGCAAAGGTTGTGAAAGATCGGTTCAGCTGTGGAGATTTAAGTACACTCAATTGCCATTTTCATTTGAGTCCTGGGGATGTAACCAATGGACAGAATTTCGGTCTCACACCGTAAAATTTGTGTAAAAGTCGAAGGTTTTTTGCGCAATCGTAACCTCTGAAAATGGAAGTAATTCATTCTTAACATCAGATTGAGCTTAGATCACTTGTGCTGAGTCTGTTACTCTCCAAAAGTAACGCTCACATTCTGGTACATAAAAAAATACTTGAATTTAAACACAATAATATAATTCGTCAACACTCATCGTCAATCGTTTATGTATCCTTCCTACGCGAAGCTATCATCACCGTTCCTTCAAGTCTGCTCCAAACATGACGCCACTGTAGTGCACTTCAGCAACAAATACTCAAGTACTCACCCAGTTAATGTGAAAGTATTCTCTTAACTTAAAAAAGGTAACTCTTGTAGAATCGTAAGCAAACATTTCCCAATCTCCAAGATCATTCAAGATTGTTATGTTGACAAGAGAGCAACTTTCGTATTCGGTTGTCGAGGCATTAAATCCTCCTGTGATTCCGTAGCCGTCGTCAATATAGAGGGATAATAACGGGTCTTCCTCTTTGTTCCAATTCCACCTGGTTCCATGACGCCATGATCCAAAGCGAAAGAAACTACCTAATGTAGATGAAGAGTGAATATTTGGAATTGGTAAATGTTTTTATTCTCATGTCAGACGAGACTGGATTTTTATCCCCTTAGCTAACGAGTCCATGCGCCATCATTCGTCTTATCTCATCCCCCGTCATCTCACCCCACGTCACCTTATCTCACTGCAACTTAACTCATCTCACCTCTCTTCTCCTCAACTCATCTTATCTACCTCACCTGAACATTTTTTACCTCAGTCATCTTGTCTCACCTCACTTAACTTGTACTTCCTTAATTCTTCTCGTCTCACCTCACCTTATCTCGTCTTATCTCATCTCACCTTGCCTCGTCTTAACCCACTTCCTCTCAAAAGGAATATCAAAGCCCAGCAAAATATCTTTACGAAAGCCATCGAGTCGGACACAGAAGTAAAATCGTAATATTTAATAAAGTTCTAACGTTTTGTTGTATTCATCACAACATCATCAGAGAATTAGTTATGGTCAGTTATGTAAATTATTCTCTGATGATGTTGTGATGAATACAACAAAACGTTAGAACTTTATTAAATATTACGATTTTACTTCTGTGTCCGACTCGATGGCTTTCGTAAAGATATTTTGCTGGGCTTTGATATTCCTTTTGAGATTACGTTTTCCGCCTGGTCAATCCATAGCTGATGTTTTAAAGAAACACTTCCTCTCACCTCATTTTATTTCATCGCCCCTCACCCCGACTTAAATCACCTCACCTTGCCTCATCTTAACCCACTTTCCCTCTCCTCATCTCAACCCACCTTACTTTACCTTTCCTCATTATTCTTAGACTTGCCATACCCCCACACACATGACCTGGCCACGCCACACCCTAGACCACACTTCACGTCAGTGACGTCACCCAATACCAACCCAAACACCACGCTTCAATTCACCTCACCCAACCTCGCTTTAAATCCGCCACGTTTATTATATTTTATTTTTATAACATAAATATTAAACATAATAGCGGAAGTCATTTCCAGCTACAGTGCCATTGGACGTTGCATTTTTCTTTTGCCAAATGCAGTAAAACAGATTTCAACCATAAGAAATGCGACTTAGAGAAGTCTGGCATTGGAAATTTTCGAGCAAAATTCGACTAGTCGAACTCGTGTGGAACGTTTGATTTGTCTGACGGAAAGTGATAAAGATTCAAATGTTCTATGGATTACGTTAAGGCATTACAGGTGGTTACTGCCTACAAAAGCACAGCGATGTTAAGAGTGCAATAGTATGAATTGTGAGCATTTGAGGCACAAATGCGATAAAATTCTAGTTGTGGATCAGCCGTTCCACTTTTGCTGTTCTTTGCCTTTACTGAGCATATAACAAGAACCAGGAAGTGCAGCTCTTTCCTATCGATTCTGTAAAATTTTTATCATTTCAATCTCGAACACGTTTTAAGCTAAATCGGTGTAATTCGTATGGGAATTGGACTTCTCATATGTCGAGTGAGCAGCGGAAATGAGACGACAGAATCCGATTTTACTAACCTTTTCGCAGTGTGCGATTATTGACGCAAGTTCGTTTGTTTACAACGTAGGTCGGACTCGATAGTTTACAACTGCAACGAAAACCTTTCAGTCCAGCCTTTTCACCACAGTTTATGATGTTTTCGCTACAGTTCATGGTCCCTGATTCCCCATCTTGGGTGACGTACTTCTCAATCGTTTCAATTTCTCCAGAACAAAGATTTAGCCGATCAGGGAAGTAATGTAAACCTCTGAATACGGTAATCACTGTGGCAGAAATTTGTAAACCTTTCGAGTTTGAGTCGTTCCGTGGCTGCGAACGAACCAAGCACAATACGGTAATGAAGACATAAATTTGAAGAGATATCCTCAAAGACATAACCAGAGCCAAAACTTACGCAACAACATGTATTCCACCAACACAGACAGGGGGTCAGGATATTTAAGAGATTAAATCAGCCCAGTGATGTTTGCCTTTTGTCCAGTCAGTTCTATAAACCCCCCATTGAATTTATTAATAATGACACTCGTATTTACTTATGTAGTTAAGAATGAAATCTGACTTTTGAATTCATTGAAGAGGAGCCGTACCAGGAATGACATGTCTACTATGCGACGTTTTGTTCTCGAAATGCGCATGTGGAATGATCACGTACGCTACCCTAGTGACGCGGCTCGGGAACGGTATCCCGCTCTTTTCTTTAAGTTGTTTTGAACGAGGTAACTTGAGAGCTATCGTTCGCTTGTAAATTTGTTTGTAAAGATGTTCGTTCGGTTTCATTTCGATACTGTGGTTTAACTACACATACAGGAAGAGGCAAATAACTCTTGCCATTTTGGTCATTCATTGCTTCTAAATTTATATGAATTGAGTTCAAACTGCACCGGACATTACAGTTATTTAGTTCCCCTCTTTTTCTTGAGATCGTGAAATTTTTTATTTGAGGCTCAGCTACGACCTTAACTGGACTTGGACTTCCTACGGAAGTGCAAGACGCATGGTGTGATCGTCTAAATTCCTGTAGTTTGAAGTCACCAAAAAGTTGTCCCTTGTAGGAAGGTATGAGAGGGTAAATTGAACGGAATGCGCTATTCTCTAAGCCTCAACTGATATTATGTGAAATAGAGAATTGGTTAATGTAAGGTTTATAATTGAGCTTTAGTCCTATTTCAAGCTTAGCACGCATGAGTTGGCTTTGTTGGCCAACATTTCCTTGTCAGATGACAATGTCATCCAATTATGTCAAATAGCTGGGTGACAATGTCAGCTGACTTGTTCAGTTTGATTTGTGTATTACAGTATATGAAACGACGAGGGGTGTGAGATACCCACTTGGCACTTGGTTCCCACAGGGCATTTTGCCTCACCGGCTAAAGATCGGCAAAATGGTTCTAGCATTGGCCAGTTGATTACATAATCTGATTGGCCTGTGTGACAAGACATTTCTCACTCTTTAAATATTGCACTTATTTCGAAATAACGACCTTAGTTAGAGTGAGAACCCACGTCTGAAATTTGAATATATTTGTAAGAGATAATGAAAGATGAGTGATGAATTGTGGTGGCTGGTAGGTTTTATGAAGAATGTTTTATGTGAGCAAGTTTGCCGCCAAATTAAGAAGTCTCAGTGTGTTCTAGTGCTTTGAGCGGAAGGGTTTTGCTTTAGAAAGAGATTTCGTACACGGATAAAAAAAAAAAATTTGCTGGTCATGACAGCATCTACAATCAGTTTCTCTAAGCCGAGGAAGATTTCGATGACCAAAACTCCAAAACTTTGGTCGCAACACTATGCTGTGTACATTTTGGTTGGTCATATTCCGGCGATTTTAATAGTCACGCGACGTCACTGTCGTCATAACTGCGCGAACGGAGAAATCGAACCGCACACAAGGGCTGACGTCAGCAGGGCCGCCGAGAGGTTTTGTAGGGCCCGGGGCAAAATATCGATTTGGGGCCCTTGATGACGTCATATATGTAATCAGATCATGTTTATGGGTAAATTTTTTACTTTAATCAAACTGCCATCCGTTATGTCACTGTTTTTAATCTTCGTGACGTCAAAAACGTAAAGTTCAAACATTTTAGGGGGCCCTTATCAAGTAGGGGGTCCGGGCAAGTTGCCCCTCCCATCGGCGGGCCTGGACGTGAGGACATACGCCCATCCCTTGCACACGAGTTTAGGCAAACTGATACCAAGATCACCTCAGATTCCTTTATTCTCTGAGGACGAAGTGGCCACAACTTAAACTTCACTTTGGTGCTGTGGAAAGTTCCCCCTCGTGTTATTCACGAGGGAAAATTAGAAGACCGGGGACCGTTTGTCTTCAAGGTACAGGCTCTTTACGAGGAGTGAAAGGCATCACCGTCATCTTCCCATTTGAGCTCAGGTTTCTTAAAGTTTCTCCATAAGGACTACAATATTATTACAAAGTCCTAACATAGCTTGAGGGAAACTAGCGACTAAATTTCTCCTTCCACAAACCTTCACTGGCCTGCGCGGAAATTTAATGGCTGATATCCTTTAAGTCATGGTATTACAGTACTTGTAGACGTCCACTGATATCTCCCTTCTCAGTCTTACGTCAACGCTGCAATTTTGACTTTGGCCAACGGGTTTTTCAAAATTCACAAACCCTTCCAAGTCTCCGGGATATTTTAATCGATAGGTCATACATTCTGCATGGAACGACACCACATTTGACCACGATTTTGATATTGTTTTTCAAGTTTCGTTTCTCAAGCAGCGTGTATTTTTACTGTGGAATGCATCTTTGGACACATTGTTGACATTAGGTGAAAAATATCGGAATTCTACGGACTAGCTTGACTTATGGAATCTCTGAGCTGTGATTAGTCATAACTACGAGGGCATGCGTGCGTAACATCACAGCGCAACTCAACACCAACATCACACCGTGTTGAGATAAGATGATTACCTCCGTTTCCTTTGTTAAGAGAAGACACATTTAAACTCTGCATGCGTTCATTAATTAATCCTGCATCAAAAGCAAGAAGCGCAAGGATCATATAATATGCGGTCATTAACAATCACAAAGGGAGAATAGATCATCATGTGAGACCTTTGCACGTGAGGTTGGGAAAACTTATCTTTCGATATCTCCTTCCCAACCTTGCATTCCAGTCTAGCAGTTTTCCGTGGCAGTCGTTTTGGATTTTGCCTTCGGGCCTGGTGAAATCCACAAGTCGCCCGCGGCCTGTTGATCCTCTTTCAAAGGAAGGAACCGTAGGAATTCCCGTAAATTGCAGTCATTGACCTTCATGAGAAACTCACATCAGTCACATGGGAGCCCTGATATGGGGACACACAGCTGACCTTTCCACATGAGGCAGGGTAAAGACATCTGTCGATATCTCCCTCGCAACTTGCCTTTGAGCCATGTGAAATCCACAAACCCGCCATTGGACCTTGGGGCCATCCTCAGAAGCGGGAATTGGACCTGGCCCGTTAACTCTCACGCGAGGGCTAACATGAGGACGTGAAGTTAGGCAGATACCTGTCGATATCACTTTCTCAACTTAGCACTCCAGTCATTTTGGTTTCTGCCTTCTGGCCTTGAGGAAACCAGAAATCCCACCGCGGCCCTTAACGCTTCCCTCGAAAGCGGGAATTGATAGAATTACCATAAATTGCCGTCATTATCCTGCACGAAGGGAACAAACTCGCATGCAAGGGGTAATATGAGAACATACAGCTGACTTTCGCACGCAACGCTGGGCCAAGATATGTGTAGATATCTTCCTGCGCTATAGTCTCGCAGTTTTGCGCTGTAGTCCTGTAGGAATTTCCCTTCGGGCCTTGTGAAATCCACATATCCGTAAGAAGCTCGCACTGGACTGAATTTTTTATCATACGAGCGTAAACTAATATTTTCAAACCTTTCTTAGCAAACTCAAACCAATGTTTGCGATGTGATGGGCCCTAACGTCCCTCATAAAACGATATCATCTCGAATAAAGCAAAGTTCTAAGGAGAGGAGACGCCCTCCTTTCCAGCTAGTTGTGTGCAAGAGACAGCGCCGTGGGTTAAACCCCTCCAACTCTGTTTAAGTGAAATATCCTAACATCCAACACGAATATCGTGGTCACTGACTTAACACGTTTCTTAATCTCTTTCGCCTTGGTTGTCTGGCCATGTTGGGTGAATTACCATGGGTCTAGAATCGGAAAAGTATTCTGTTTCTATTTTTTAGATGTCATATCAACATATATATTTCGCGGAAGACTTTGCAGAACTTGTCGGTAGTACGCAAAGCGGGAGGTCTTGACAGCTGTCAGTTGTGCATAAGCAGACACATCCATGGAGGTATTTGTAGATCGCGGCGTAAATTAGCCGCAAAGCAGTGGGTGAGATTCTAGCATTTTCTAGGCTCGTTTTGGTCAACCTCGCGGGTACATTTACATCTTTTCGAATGGTTGCAGCTTACCTTCTGTCCAATAAACGATCGGAATATTTTGCATACATTTCAGACATGCATCAAACATCAAAAGCCCCCACTTACAATTATGCTGGAAGTATCAAATATGAAGGTTTAATGGCCGTTCAAGAGTCTTTCACGATTCGCCATACATTGTGTAGGTATATAGGCGTTCCGTAACAGAGGTGATCCTATGAGAAGTTGTTTCGAAAGGGTGTGTCGCCTAACTCTTCCTCAATGCGAAGTTTTGGCCAAGGCCAAAAAAGGTGCTAAAGCGGCATCCTCCGCACCTGCAGAGGCGCCACTAGGAATATTGGAGGGCAGAGTCGGATGGTGGTATCAAAGCACCGTCGGGGGAACTTTGATTATTTCGAGCGAGGCACATCTACTTGGCTTTGGGAAATGAGGCCAAAAAGCTGTCACTTAAAGGGCGCGTGTAAGACTTCCACAAAAAGGGCAGGAGGCGCGACCCCCCTCTAGTTGCGTCTCTGAGCTGAAGTTTTGGAAGTTTCCTTTCAAATTACAGTTCGACGATGAAATCAGGAATTTCAATTTTACAAAAATTGATGGTGCGGCGACCACATCACGGTGATTTCCTCATTAGACAGCAAAATGCTCATACACAAGGCTACCTGCATTGATTATCAGCTCTGTTGAAAGTCAGGAGTTCGAAGTGGCTCTCAAACGCATCTGTTCTGACGTCATATCGGAACACAGAATATATAGGACCTACTTCTGCCTTTTATTCTTAAGAGTATAAGACCGTCGTGGCATTGACCGACCTCCAGGCAAGTCAGTCTACACAAATATAAAGAGTTTTTTTTGTTTTTATTGACTTTTGCCCTAAACTGGCATCAACACTAACTTCTACTACATAATTTACCCATATCAGTTGCTCTTCATTATAATTCTTCATAAAAGTCACAATTAACATTTGTTTGCTGAGTTCAATTGACAGCTGGAACTAAATTAATAACACAAATTATACTCCTTCCAGTTAAAAAGGAGTGACAAGGGACAGCACTAATCCACTTCAATGGCTTGTATTAAGCAACTTGGCAAGCCATTGTATGTTTCAATCTGGTCACTCATTTGACCAAGAAACACGTAAAGAATTATGTTTCAAAACAATCAGCCCCGTAAAACACAAGTGGTTCATGATTTCACTTTGACAGACCCCTTCACTGACACATCACAAAGCCAGGGTTGAAACTGGCCCTTGAATAATGTGTTTACAAGCACTAAACTATGTTTCAGGTGAGGTTCAATGTTTAACAACAGTCTGAACCTACTTTATTATAATCTATTTCTGGAAAAAGATGGTGGGCTTTAAGCACTTTTCAAAGCAGAAGTGCCTTGACAAATATGGTTGTTGATTGGACAAGGCATCCAAAATCTTTTAAGACTAATGACCTGCAATATGTGATAGTTGATAAAATATTTGTAATAGTCTGTAGTACCTGACACATCAAGAATGATCAGAAGTCATGAGGTTTGTGGAAGATGGGTGATGATATCACACATCCTTCGATGTATGATTCATGGCATGTGAAGAGGGCAATATTGCCTTTTTGTTAAGCACTTCAGAAAGTTTCCCAATTTTATAAGTTCTAGTTTAAGAGGGTTATCAAACATCGACTGAATTTTTCAGACCTGTTCCAATTACAGTTGGATGAAATTTATAAATAACAACCATTTTGCAGCTGTTTGTCAAACCTAGGAGAAGAATTAGCTACTTTAAGCTTCAATAAATGTAATAAACAGACACATGCCTGTAGGTCAGTTAACATTAAACAATAAATGTGGGAATTTGTCTTCAAAAGATGATCAGCTTAAACCTGGATTGAACCTCCATGCAAGTTGTACGCATACTGCCGGAAAAGTTGGAATTTTCTTCTACAAACTTTGGTGGAATTCATAAAAGATTTCTGCTGCAAAATTGGAACTGGACTCATCAACAAAATATAGGGAACTAAAGCAACAAGTTAGTTGGTAATCTACAGTTGGCAATAATCATTATTCGAATTGACAGTCCCATGCTTTTTTTCATACAATGGATGTCATGTCTACTGGACTTGGCAGTGTTCCATGCCTTTCATGTTAGTTATGTAATAGAATGTCATTCATGTAGCATTGTTATTCAGAGCATTATTGGATGTTGTTGTTACAGATCATAGCTATAAATAAATCTCATTATTGTGAGGATTAACTGTGTTGCATGCAAACTGGAGATACCCATGAAATGGCTGTAAAGAGCATCAATATAGTTTTCAAATGGTTAAGAAGATAAGGACACCCTGCATAGTATAAAGATTAAATGACAATATAACCACTCTTAGGTTGGCCTTCTAATCCATCCATGAAACCTTGCATGCCATGTTAAACAACACAAACCAGGGTCTGCAAATTAGAACCCTTATGCCCACAAATCAACCAAATGGGCACAAGGATTAAACAGTTTTCCATACAATACAAGGTTTGACCAAATTATATAACAAATTATTACAGTACAGGGGTTTGATTTATGCAAATCCCTTGACAAAGTTACAAGACCATTACACTGTCACCCAGTTAGTGAAATAAATTCACATAAAATAATTAAGTTGGACTTTTAGGGTCTTGAGAGTGGAATTGTATGAAATTAATCAGGCAAATGCTGCATTTGAAGAGACCTGATACAAGCTTTTGTGACTGAGAAAAATGGACGTGGAACTGCTTGCATGTCGAGACTAAACTGGAACATATTTACAATTTCTTTTAAAATCTTCTGTATTATTCAGCAATAATCCTCTTACTAGAAGAGAGGTTTTGCCACCCTTAGCTTGGCACCTTGCCACTTTCGTGTCTGGGTCTCAGCTGCGAAGGAACAATAAAACAGATGAATAGTTTAGCGTCGATGGCTTTTAATGTTATTCTTTTTACACGTACAAAATCATTAGTGGCAATTTACTAAAACGACAAGACAATCAAAAACCCGTCAAAAGTCGTGCATTTCAAATGAGGCTTTGAGTTGTCGAGCCATTCGGGAATTACGTTTGAGCAACAACCGTCCTGCTACTAGCGTTAGCTAAGTAGTCTTAAGTAATCTGCTGCCCATCCCCTTTCGATGATAAATAAGGTTCTTTCAAATCAGACCAAACCTTGTGTTTCTGCTTATTGAATTTAGCGTTACACAAACGTCAGTGAGGAATCACCAAGTTTAGCTATTTTTGCAGCGTGATATAGAGTTACTGCCTGATGTGAACATGTTTGTATGCGTATGTGGGACGGTGAACTGTTTACGGTTTAAGTGGTTCACCACAATCTTATTTGGTAACAGTCAGTCCCTCAAGAATACTTTATTTGGTTCACTGCTTTCCACACGTTTTGAGCGCTAGCTTCGTTTGCAAAAACGCCGAGTTTAATTAAACGTTTTACATACCTTTGGCAGCATTTCATCGAGTGTCGATTGTTTGGCTGCTCGACCCCTGCAGTAACTTCTGCTTGTTCGGACTTGCTTCCTTGACACCTTATCTTCTCCCGCATGGCGATTGAACTTGATCTCTCGAGACGTCACTGATTTTTTTTTTCCACGAAGGTAATCTGTGCAGCAAAAGTAATTCTTCTTATGATCAAACCCTTACTAAAACAACCACAGATGTTTAAAACAGCGACACAACCAAGATTCGATACTCCGATTGAATATAGGTCGATATTAAGAGACAGAACTTTGTTCGAAAAACGAAACCCTAATCGATAATGAAAACGATAAACTACCCCAGTTCTGAAATTGAAATCATTTTTTGCTCCGTGAAGACGGCTAATTCAGATTTATGAACACATCATTATATCACAATTTCGTTCCCAAACTATACCAAGTCCGATTATAGAAGTCACAAGCAAACAATTGTGGGATTTGTAGCAGTCTACTCTAGCGATCTTATCAATGGAAAACTCTTGACAACTTGAAGTCCAAGTTTACGAAGAACCCTACCTGTGATTCTTGGAGATCTTCGTGGAGGTTTCGCGGTCACTCGTTCCGGGGTTTTCATACAGTTTGCTTCGGAATTAGCCGCTTGCCTCGTCCTGCAGTTCGAGTTAGCCTCAGCCGTTTCAGTCGAACGCGTGTTATCACTCTCTCGCGACACAGTCGAAGCTTCTGTTCGCGAGGCGATCGTTGTCAAAGCAATGGGTCGATCGTCTTCGATTCTTTCCCAGAGAAAGTTCCCATTTAGTGGCTTCTGGTTGATAAAGTCAAAGTTCCATCGGCGTTCCTTTTCTTTGACGATTCGTCTCAGTTCATCTTGAAGTTCACTTCTCAGTTGGTCGTGGTCAACAGGCCCAAACAGATTTCGACAACGAGATGGACTGATTCCTGGTTCGTATCGCTTCGTATTCATCGCCTGAACTGACCTGGCGACTTTGGTTACACTCATACCAAGCAAGGTGCTCTGAATCGACAGAATTTCCTTAGCAAATGCACTTGAGAGACAATTGTACCCAAACAGTAGAAGCATCAACTCAAGCGTGAGTCGTAGTAAAAAATCTCAAGTTTTCCGTGTAATATTTCCGGTTTCGAAGGGTGCGCGCCTCTGATTGGCTCATTCCAAAGTTCGATGCTGCGGTTGCTTAGCAATAAAAAGGGGGTGGGGCGATGTGTACGTGAAAGAAGACCAGATTGATAAAACCCCAAATTTGGCGGGAAAGAGTGATCACGTGAAGATCATGTGGTAATCACATGCACAATTACAGAAATGCATATGAACATCATGAATCATCAATAATATCATTTATTTATTATCAATAATTTTCGGAATGCCGCTGATACCACGTTCTGCATACTCGTATCTGGGTCCCGCCATCTTTGTACAGAAAACAGTGGAAAATTTTGGTAACAAAACTCAAGATTTTCACTCTGAAATTAAGGTGTATTTAACTTAATTTTCCGGAAGTGTATGTTTACTCTCGCAAACTTTGAGCCTGTTACGAAAAACCGGTTAGTTTATGCTTCATTTGTGTTTTCTTTTCCATTTTCAGGTTTCAGTTCTAGACCGTTGTGTGTATGGTGTCTCCTCAGATGTTTCATGCCCCTAAACGGGCCCATGTTTTATGGGCCAAAGGATTTGGAGGATTCCTGTGGTTCTGGGTTCTATGGAGACTAAAGCATGACTATTATGACATAATTGTAAGTACAATTTTACTTGAGGGCAATTATGGAGGAATATGTAATTTTTTAACCAATCACCATGCAGGATGTTTTATAATCGCCTGTGTAAGTATATTAATATTACATAATTGTTAGTAAAATTTTAGAGTCTAAATCTGGGTTATTAGGGGAAAGTTGTTTGTCTGCCAACTGTCTAATTTATTCATTCTCTGATGATGTTGCATGTAGCAGCAAATGGTTACATTTATTCCATATAATGGTTAGATTTATTAAATATTTCAAAACCTACATTTTGTTTATGGTGTTATTTTCTGTATTTTGCTGTTCTTTTTGATATTTATCCTTGATTAACTTATAAACCTGTCCGACTGCAGGATGACCATATTTGGACCACTGAATACCACAGTCATATGAAACTATAATGTACATCAATGTTATTTATGTGTGAGTTACGTGTTTTAATGGGCAATATGTGAACCTCTTTAAACCCAAGATGGGGACTTGGAGATTTTTTCTCCAAAAAATGCATACCCAGTTTGAAATCAGCTGTAAGTAATGATTGTATCAACTAATCAGCTTTTCTATGGTTAACTCATCCTCCAATGGGAAAAAGTTCATTTTGTTGATGGAAGTACTCAGTAAGATCTATGAGAACTTCCATTGCCAGAGGAAAGACCAGACTACAATTACTGATGTTCTTAGCTGGACATGAATCTCCTGAAACTACCAGCCTTCCTGCAGTCCCCATATTTAACATTGAGGGGTGAGCGAAAGTCATTTTCTTGTGATTCTTCATGCTGAGACTGATTATTCCTTATTACCAAACAACTTTAAAGTGAATGAGGGGACAAAATATTAAATTTCTGACATTTTGGGGAGCAAGTAATGGTTTTGTGAGGTGTCCTCATCTAATTTGTTGATGATTGTACTTGCCAGAAATTTGAGCAAGATTGTACATTTATTGTTTGCACTAACTGTCTTATGTCATGACAATTTTTCTTAAGGCTTGACATTAATGTGGATTGTTTTTCCCTAGGGCCATCATCATGCCTTAGGACCTATTGAATTACCCCCAGAGGAAGACAACTAAGAAAAATGGTAAACAGCGTTTGTTGCTGTTGGATGGATGTAGTGTATTTATTGGTTATCAGGGGATTTTTTTTATTAGTTGGAACATCCAACAAATTCAAAGACAATTGTTTAAAATTTTTAGCTATTTTGGTTATTGAATGTCATATTAGCCCCGTGCAATAAATTGACATTTGTAAATTCCTTAGACCTGATATAGAATTTAGCTACGTTAAATCTTCTGACTATTCAACACAGTTATATTTTACAGAACATAATGGCGTTTATACTTGACTGCTTACTGTTAAGTTGATAATTGTGAAGGAGGAAAATCTCGAGTGTCTGGATATTTTTATGTTTTAATTTGTTGCAAGGCCTGATTGAGTGGGAACAAAACTCCTGGTTTTGCATTTGCTCCATTAATGAAATGGACAATTTGAATGCTGACCATTACTGCAAATGCTACTATCAGTAACATTGGTTGAGGGAATGTCTAACTCTGCTAACAAATTTCCTCTGTACAATTTATTTACAAATGACTGTTACAGTACAGAATTTGAGCTTTGTGTGGTTAGATCACGTTTTATTGTATTTAATTTCGCCAAGCTTTCATCTTCTTGGCACTAGACATCTTCAGAGAATAACAGAGACTGGATGGTTACATAAAATATAACAGATTTTGAAAAATGTCATTCTTAACTTGTGATTCAAGTGACATTTTTTTGAATCTGTTTGATTTTGTATTTCCTTAAACAGTTGGCCCGTTAAGGTTTTTGTATGTATTTTTATGGTTATACAATTTGTGGTGTACATCGAAAAACATGAAATGAATTCACTCAAGACGTGGGCATATTTTTTGAGCCAATTTATGGGACCTGTTTTCTATTGGTTAATTAATGGCCACATGACATGGCGTTGCCTGATTAAGTAGGTTAGTGGGCAACAGTTTATTGGTCAGATGGCGACATTGGGATGTTGTACGTTTGCACGAGTGATGAGACCGTGAGATGGTGAACAAATGTATGCCATTTGTGCACGTGATAAGAACGTGGTGGGAACATGCAGTACTGTTTACGTTTGAGTCCGAATCCAGTGCAGCTGTGTTCAAATCGACTGAATATTAGTCCCAATCTGGTCTGTTTTCACTGATACGAACGCTCTTGATCAATTCATGATCGAGACTCTCATAAACGACCACCACTTGTAAACGATCCACCCCATGCTTGTGTTCTGAGTTTCTCCAATTGTTCTGAAACTCTGGTTGGTGATGATCTTACCACAGGTATTGACTGACTTAGCGTAGTAAAAGGTGGCTGAAGGTTACGAGGTCACTACACCGAATGTTAATATGGTATTATAAAGCTGACATAAGCAACCAGAGCCTTTATCAAATAGATGTCTACATTGTCGCGCGTTTGTTAGTGGCTTACGTCTCTGCAATGGTGTTAAATGTAGTATGACATGAGTATACGAAGCTCCTTTGAATTGATCCCTCGAAAGCGACCATGCCCAGTGAACAGTCACTTTTCCTTGACATTTTGGGCGGTTGCCTACCATAGGTTTTGCTATACTAACACGTGAAGTGTGCGTGTCATCTCAATGTAACGCACGTGTCAGGAATACAGTTGTTTCTTTACTGAGAGGATTTGTGCTGAGTTTGGAGTCAGCGTAGCGTTCGTGCCATGCGCGCGCGAACCAGAGTTATAACAGACGATATGCAAAAATTCGTTGAGTTAGGTCCTCAGAAAATATCTCTGACGCCCAAAAGAGGATGGAAATGCCAGTCAGATCGCACATGTCCATCAATCGAAACAGCACGTCTCGGTAGAATAATCTTACCGCGTCTCACCGATCATCATCATCAGGTAAAGGATTTGATACCTGTTCTGCGTGGTACTCGAACATTTTCTGAGGGTTTAAACTTGACGAACATTCGGATATCGTCGGGTAGTGGTCGGTAGTGCAGTGATTATCAGAGTTGCCTTCTGTTAAGCTTGCTTTACCGCGCTTGCTGAGGTATCCACTTATCCTGCGTTTTGCACATATGTTGATTTTCCTTGGCTACGAAATTAGCAACCGAAAGAGAAGACAGTAGGCGAGTTGCACTAGACCGCTACTTTCCAGTCAAAGTTGACTGTAAAGCAGCGGTCTTTTTCAATCATGTCGAGTTGTGCTAACTTCCCAAGCGTTCTTTTAAATCCCTGAATGCTGTTATTACTTGACATCTCCTTTGTGACAAGGAATTTTCTTTTCGAAAATGAACTTAAGTTGCAAACAAAGCCAAGGAAACTGTAGCTTCAGTGGACCAGGACAGTGGTGGCGCCAAGGGTTCCCCGACGCAGGGGGCTAACGTCCCTGACAAATGGGGGCTAAACCTTACAGGCCACGACCACGCCTTCTTTATAATTTCTTTATTTGAAGGTCGAAAACATCACGTCATTTTTCGCAAGAATAATCGCAGCAACTGACTAGAAACAGTTTACTTTTAGATTTGACAAGAAGAGAAGACTCTTATCTTTCTCGGCTAAATCAATAACAACTGCTCATAGTTTGTATAATATATAAATGTGTTCATCAGTGAAAATTTCCCAGCGGATTGTTGATTTTTGTCCGGCGGGGGGGACTATCGTTTCCCGACGGAGGTTGTAGCACCTCTATCCCCAGTCTGGTGCCACCCTTGGGCCAGGAAGCAGCCGTTGGATTCGAGAGCCACGCGGGGTTCGTTGGTATTTCGTTACTCCACAAGTCATTTGTCCCTTCTATTTCGAAAGCGCGTGCCACTGCGCGACCGGTTTCCTTGGCGACGCTAACATGTCCTGCCAATGTCTGAGTTCAGGTCCACCGGGCGCTAACGCTCCAATAATCGTTTTGCCTATCACTTCACTTTTCGACATTCTGTCGAAGTCAAGGACGACCACCATCAGCGAAGTTGTTTCAATCTTTTCGAATGGTACTTTAAAAGTAAATGTTTCATTGTAATAAGGATTGAGTGTTCTCTTCTTAACTGTCGTCTTTTTCTTCTTCCCTTGTTTTCCGTCTTGTATTAAAGAGATCTTCATGTACGGATCTGTATGAATAGAGAGATTCAGACTCAGAAACAGACATTAGAGATCTTGAGCAATCGACGTTCTTGAGTCACGGACGTCAACCGGAAGAATTGATCAACTGATATTTTTCATATTTGGGCAATGTATTCTTTGAATAAAATTTTTAATGCGAACAAAGATGATGAATAACTTAAAAATCCCAGGAGGGATAATAGCATGTCTAATCAGTGAGTCCGCCGTGAACTTAACCGACAAGTGTTGACGTTGTAGGAAGACACGTCATCTTTAGAACGTGGAAACGCTGTCAGTAATGTCTGTGCAGAATGAAAACGGCATTTTAGAAGTTCGACGACGCGATTGGGATTTGAAATTATTAATTTTATTTGTTTTGAATGAAAAATTCTATTGAAAGAAAAAGCTGTTCGCAATTCAAGAACGCCTGTTGCTTAAGCTGTCTATTCTCGAGTCGAGCAAGATAACTGGAAGAATTGATGAATTGGCGTTTTGGAATTTTGAACAGGTATTCTTTCAATAGAATTTTTTATCGAATCAAAGATGATGAATAACTGAAAAATCCCGAAAGAGATCATAAGAAATGTGATCAGCGGGTCAGCGGTAGACTTAACTGACACGCGTTTTCTCTGAAGGGCAAAAGATGAACCTGTCTAGCGCTCACGAATGCGAATGACGTTTTTCTGAGCAGGGGTTGGGTTCCACGCATACGCATGACGCTTTTCTGTACGAGTCTGGGGGCCACATGCGTGTGACGTTGGCTGGTAGTGTTGGCGGGTCCAATTGTTCACATATGAAGAGAGATTTTGGCGGGTGCGAATATGTTGGTGGAAGTCTATTATTCATACAGTTGTTTTGTTTATAACTCTGAGATATCTTGGGATTGTTGACATTTCGTTGGCGTTGGTTAATAGTCGATGCATCTCCAGGATTCGAAATTCATTTCACCAACAGCAGGCCTCTTTTTAGGCCCAGGACACAACGAAATACTTGCAACCCGGAGGCAATTGACTGTACTCCTACGCTAGTTACTGTAATTTCTTTTCTTCTCGTTTCCCCATTTTTTAAATTTTTTTTCTAAATGCCCTCATCCCATCAAATTGGATTTGTTACTTAAAATATTTAACCCTGGGATATTTCGTGAGTTTGAGAGAGTTCTAGCTTCATTTGAACGCCTTCATCCGAAGCAATGCGGGACCCTAAGTAAGCTTATGGTATCATATGGACGGTTTTATCGAGAGATATACGAGTACGTGTACATGCCATTGCTGATAAAATGACATAAAAGCTATAAAAAGCATTTTATGTTACGAAACTTTTAAGACAGTATGGACTCTATAAGGATCGTAATCCCGGCAACATTCGTGGCAGCAAACAGTGCCATTCCTGAGATATCACTACTGCTGAGTATCTATGTCCCTGGGATATCCATATTTCGAGATGGCCATACCTCATGTCATGTAAAAAGCTCACATCTCTTCAGTGTACCTAGGGATGTGTGATATCTTTTGTTACCTGAAAATCCCCCTTCGTCCGTGCTTTTCAGGTTTTTCCCTTCAAGAATGGTGACTTGTAATTTTCCATTGGCTGGCACGTATCGGACAGCAAAACAGATCTCACCAAGTTCTGGCGTCACTTTCTGTCAAGGTAAAGTGTTATGATCACTTTAGAGTATTATGTTCTTTACTAAACAAACTAGAACTGGTATAAATGACACATGACATACTGTCCATTTAAGAATGGCTTCTTTAAGCTAAGATTCATTCCATTAAGAGGGAACACGGGGAATTCTAAGCCTTCGGAATGTCCTACTATTTAACCATTAAGACAATAAGCCTGAGTTTTCCATGAGCAGGTAGAAAACGAGGTGGAGCTGCCTCACTATGTCGTGACTTGTGCTGACAATGATTCACGGTTTCGTGTGTGTCGTGAAATTTTAACTTGATAAATGTGTGCGATTATCCGTGCATTGTGTGGTTGTGGAACCACCACATCTGGTTAGAGTCAAGACCTTACCGTTCGCCAACCAGTGTTTGATGGTGGCGTGAGAATACGCCAGTCTTCCATGGGCCGTGATAGGTCGACGTCTATGAGCGGTAACTTAGCCACGCCAATCAAATCGTGTCCAGAAAATCGGTCAAAATCGTACACCTCCATCGCTAGAGTCCGGTTGCTGATGTCGCTGTACGGTAAATTACGGAACTGGAAGCTCTCGTTGTAAACTGGATCCAGTGTCCGCTTTTGCACCTATGGCAAAATATGGCACAATTTTCATACTGTTAAATAAGGATGCAGTGTTGCCTGTTCTGCTAAAAACAAACTCAGTAAAGTATGAGGTCTTATTCAAGATTGCTGTGTTGGCAAGCACGTTTATAATTGTTTCTGTTTAAAATGTCACACAATGCATGGTTTGTTTTTGTTGTTTGCAAAACGTTTCTATCACTGTCCTCAAAGATGTATGCCTTTATCATTGCCGTAAACTTGCTGTGCATAGTTGTTTTTAAAACACGTTCTTGTGGTGATCATCCCAAATATTCTTTTACCTTGTTCTTATGTTCACATATAGTTTGTTTTTGATTTTTCCCCCTAACTTTATCTTCATATCGTTACCTTTTTTTCTTACAGACCGAATCCTATAATGGTTTTCGAGGATGTTCCTTCACCTTGGTCTTAAACTCACGTTTAGGCAGTTTTTTTCTGGCGGCCGTCTGTTTAATGATTTTTGACGATTATCGTTTACCTTGGCCTCAAACTTATGTATAGTATGTCTTTTTGTTGCAGTTGCTCTTACCATGATCTCTGAGGACTTACCTTTGTCTTAAAGTTAAATGTAGATTATCTCTTACTTACTAACCGCTCCTATAATGATCATTGAGGATCTTCCATTGACTTGGTCTCAAATGTATAACTAGTTTGTATTTTCCTTACAAACTGGCTCTACAACGATTCTTGAGGATGTTTCTTGACTTAGATATTAAACTTAAATAAGGCAGGTCATGATCTTACGCCCGTTCCAATACCTATCTTTGAGAACACTCCCTTACCTTGGCCTCAAACTTATAGTTGTATATTGTTTGCTTTTTCATTACAAGCTGCTCCTTAAATAATCGATGAAGATCTTTCTTTACCTTGATTTCAAACATTTTTAATATATTTCTTTTTATTTTTCTTCTTACAAACTACTCCTTCAGTGATGTCTGAAGTTTTTCCTTTACCTTAGTCTCGAACTTTTTTTTCTTATCTGGGAGAAGCGTCACTCTTACATATGGATCAGAGAATCCTCCGAGGTCTTTGGCTGGCACGTTTTCTGCTTCAATTATTTCAACGGTTAATGCATTCTCCGTAAAGTCGTACTCCAGTCTAAAATGGATCCTACCTGCAACAGTGTTGATTATTAGAAATGTAGAAGCGATTGCTCTGAAGAAGTGGTTAAGTATCAGCAGTGGTTGATTATCGTGTTGTTGCTTAGGAAAGTTTATTAATTGTGTGAAGTGGTTGGTCAGTACAACAAGTGTTTGTTTGCAAGAGAGGAACGTGGATTTTAAAAATCAACTGTCATATCAGAAATTAAGAAGATTATACATATAATTGATACACTTATTCTGTTTGCTTTGTTTATCCATTTTTAAAGACGTTCACAGAACCAAACGTCCGGAAATTTAATGTTTGCGTTAACGGACACGGTGCTAGATATCGTGACAGAATAACAACTGGACAAAATCTAAGTGTCTAAGTTCTAGTTTGCTGTCTAGTCTGTGGACATACTCCGACAAATTCTATCCTTATGGGTCAAAGAACTTCTAAGATGTATCATATCATGTCTTTACCATACCGCGATCCATCAATATTTTCACATGTAATTCACATATTTGTTACATTTTAATGCTAAACTTACCGATCGTGACGTCTGACCCACATTGAGACCCAAACCCTTCACTGTTGTAATCCAGCTCGTCCATCGAAGGTTGAACCTTCTCGTGGTAGCTTGCTTTCACGAGTTGCACACTTTTGAGGTCGATAACCTCTTTCTGTTCCTCTTCCGTTTCCATCTCCTTCTTCTTACAACAACATTTTTTGCAGATACAGAATAAACATACGAAAAGCAGTAAAATAACCACGCCAGCAATGACACCTGCGACCCACAGAGGAACTATAATGTCGCAACGTTAATGGTAAGTAGTACTCTTTGATCTTTGATCTTTAAAATTATTTACCCACAAGATTATACATTATCAACTGTAAACCAGTTGATTTACATGTAAGCCTTGTATGGTTTTTTACAAAAAAGGAAAGAGTAACTAAATGCAAAAAACAAGTTATATATATATACACATACATATATATATATATATATATATATATATATATGCTGATGAAAACAAAATTAGTTTAAATACTATGTGCTTGTATTACCCGGAAGAGCCTTCGTTAACTCTGTGATCAAGTCTTTCCCGTTGCTAGCGGTTCCATTGTTATTCATTGCCATCGACCGCAGTTATGGCTCTCCGTTGAGTCTGCATAAAGAAAGAACGATAATAGTGATAGCGATATCGATAATAGTGTTCATGATTAGGATGATAACTGTAATAATGGCTATGATGATGGAGCAGGCGATAACGATGATGGTGACGATGTATTGATCATGACAATGATGGTTACGATGATGGTGACGATGTATTGATGACGACAATGATAGTTACGATGATGGTGACGATGTATTGATGATGACAATGATGGTTACGATGATGGTGACAGTGTATTGATGATGACAATGATGTTTACAATGATGGTGATGTTGAAGGAGATAGGGATAATAGAAATAGTGAGCTCTTCATTGGTATATATTTGAGAGGTAAATTGTCTTCTCTCTTTCGAGACAATTTACATTTGCTGTTATTTGTTATCTAGTCGTTTGGACATTTACTGTGTTCTGTTGTTACTATATGTTACAATCGTAGAGGTGGATTGACATATCCTTGTGAAGATCTTTTACCACCCTCAACCACCATGTACACATATAAGCTGTTCTATCCTTGTTTGCAGCGATTCAAAGCTATGACCAGCATTAAGCTTTCTTAGAAGTAGATGAATTCATACTCCACAGTCACAGTTATACGAATGGTTTTGTGTCGTGGATTTGTCCGGCAATGACGTTGCGATTTCTCGGTAGGAAAGATTCAAATATATCTCAATAAACTCTTCCCCTGTTGTGGAAGACATTTATTATTTCACTCTTTCTAACTGCAAATAATTTTACTCTGGCAAGCACCAGACGAGAAAAGGAGACATCTCGCTGGTAAACAGCAAAGTTATGCTTCTGATCACACGTACGGGTTTGCTTGAGCATGTATGCCCGTTCCTCTTTAGCTATATAACACACATGTAATTTGCATGCTTCAGTTAATTCCTGGTCAAGTCAAGCACGAAACCCTGTAGGCCATATAAATAACGTTTCCTCACCGTTAATTCATGTCTTTCGGTTTGATGGTCGCTCTTTAGTCTATCAAACATATCTTCAACAAACGAACTAAAAACTTGTGTAAGGTTGGTGTGAGGTTGACTTACCATAATTACTATTTCATCGTCAAAAACTCTTGCCTACAATTATCAACTGTTCATATTCTTCAAACCATAAATTTCTTAAAGTCCTTCGTGACAAAACTTTTAACAGCTTCCGCAAGATGTCTCTGAATTACTCAAAACCAACAATCTATAAACTCACTCAAGGGTCAGTAATATATTCATAAATCCCAATTCGAACCAAATCATAGATCAAAATTGAACACGATTAACAATCTAGACACATTGCTTGTGGCCGTGGTAAATGTTTAATGAGGTTTCATCCGAACTCAAAACGCAGGCTGTAATTTTGTTTGCAAAGGGCGTGATTTAACTAAATTTTTGACGTTTATGAGTGGGTTTCCGTTCGAAGAATTTTATCGGTACTGTATCTACATTAAAGTTTTCATAAAAATAGTATTTCTTCCGAGACGCTTAATAAAAAGCCCCGCCTCTTCTGGGCGCAATAAAATGTAAAGTGAAAACACGCAATGTTTTATGGCTGGATTTTTGACACAGACACCCGTTACTTATTTGTAAAGACAACCTTGAGAATTTACTTTTCATTTTCATTAAAAGCACGAACCAATCAGCGTCCGTAACTGCGCGCATGAAGCCGTTCTTCCAATCTCAGTTAAAGTGTTTTTCATTAACTCTTGGATTGAATTGTTGCTCTTGACAAATCGCTAGGCAAAAAAGATCAACTACCATGAATTTAAACTCCATTAGGTGGATATAGCTCTTGAAAACGTTTGAACACGAGAACAAAATATTCATAAATTTTTTGATAAATTTTGTGAAAATACATATACGTATGTATCTACAAGATAAGTAGATTTAAGAGAGATTTTAATCGAGATTTTAACAATTTTCACACTACTAAGATATTATTTACATACAGTAAGAAAAGTACTTGAAGTAAAATAAAGGTTAAAATTGTTTTCCAGAGATTATCATCAAGTAAGATTATGTGCAATCGTCAAAGTAGCCAAAAGCCTTCGAGTTGACTACTATACGAACATACGTATTTATATATATAAATATTAAAACAGCGATTTTGTCGTGGTAACAAATTTAAACACAGTTTTTAAATACGTAGATACCATGGTGAATGGTAATTTAAGATAAAGTAGGAGAAGATGAAGAGTAATATACGCTTAAAAGAGGTATACACAGTTACCAAAGACTGTTGGATAGTTTAGTTCTTAACAGAACTGTTTGAAACTTAAAGAGGTAATATTCTACGTAAAGAATACGCCTAAAGAATCAGAAAAAAAGCACGATGCATTTCGGCAGACCACTTATCAAGTGCTATACGTCTGCTAACTAAAGAGAAAGAAAGAAACATATCACCTGCTTATATAGTCTAAAGAAAACTCGTGACATCAACCCAACGGAATGTGGGAGGGTCAAAATAGCGATAGTTTGAAAACAAATTCCTTTTGCCGGCACAGATCAGGATCATTAAGTTTTATGTAAATGGCTTCCATCACCTTCAATTGAAAGGCGGAACGGCATTTGTAAAGAATTCTAAAATTATCATCTGAAATTATCATTCTTTCTTTCTCTTTAGTTAGCAGACGTATAGCACTTGATAAGTGGTCTGCCGAAATGCATCGTGCCTTTTTCTGATTCTTTAGGCGTATTCTTTACGTAGAATATTACCTCTTTAAGTTTCAAACAGTTCTGTTAAGAACTAAACTATCCAACAGTCTTTGGTAACTGTGTATACCTCTTTAAGCGTATATTACTCTTCATCTTCTCCTACTTTATCTTAAATTACCATTCACCATGGTATCTACGTATATATAAATATACATACATATATAATTATACACATAAAACATATGCATGTACATATCCGTGTATGTATATGTGTATGTACATATGTATGTATGTTTGTATAGACCGTATTCATAATGGCCGGCATTTTAAATATTTTTGTACGTGCATCTTGAGTACCCTCACTTGCCTCGATTGGAAGCGAAGATTCTTTGGAATTACGAACACGAGGACAAGGTTAATGAGGCTACTTAAGATGCACATAAAAGAGAATTTAAACTGCGTGGCGTCCATTATGAATACGGTCTATGTATGTAATATATATGGATTAATATATTGAGAAAATGGTATGTCGATCTCACTGTATTTAAGCATCGCGGTATATCCCACATCTTATCTTACTGTCATACATGTCTGTAAGTATGTATATTATAACACATGTCGTGAAGCGGCTTCCTAGTGTTGAAGAGAAACTTCACATGCTTATGTTTACAGTGGCAAATACACGATTTATTTAAGTTTAAAGGAAGTTCTAAACAATGCGGTAAAAATTTTTAATTAATGCTCAGATTGATGTTTGGAATCATTGCATGCATGAAACTTAGGTTTTCATGTTCAAGGCTAAATATGACAATACTGTTCAAGGCAAAATGAAACTGCAAATGACAAAGTGCGTCACTGCTGACATTTTGTTTGGTGTGTGGTGGCTTTTCGTGAACGTGTCGTGACCGCTTGCTGTTAGACGAATATTGTGGACCAATCTTATGGGACTAACGATGCTTTTCAGGCGTTGTGTATCCGAAAACAAAATTAGCATCCATGCGTCGATTTACTCCCCAGTCATCTTCGATACTGTAAATTCTTGGCAAAGTAATTCATGTTTTGCTTCTCGAGAAACTAAACCGAGAGTATCAGAACGAGGATTCTCGTATTTTAGCCTTTCGTGGACCGAGATGTCTCCCTTGACGAATAAAATCGTATGGCATCAGCCACAGTCAAATAGTAAAAGTCGGAGTAGGAAGGAAAAGAGTTAATTGAGACAGTTTTAAACTTTTCCGATCCGTTGTGTTTTTCCTTGGCGCGTAAAATGGCCTGGCGGCTGGCGTTAGCCAGAGTCAAAAAAATACAAGTTGAATTCGGAGCGAAAAGAGATAATGCACGGAGAGATTTTTGTCTTCGATACTCTTCCTTGTGGCTGTGTAGACTTTTACTGTAATGGCGTTTGGATAGCCACAATGCAAAACTCTCATCGACTGGGACGTTTAAAACTAAACAAGCATGAGATTCTGGTTTAAGTCTCAGACATATTATCCGTACCACTATCATGGTAGCCACCTCGAATGCCGGTGGAAGAATTGGGTAAATTTGACAAGGCGTCCAATGCAGCGCAGATTTGACTAATGATTTTGCAATGCGACAGAAAATAAAACATTTAATCTCATAAGTTAAATAGAGTGCTATATTTATCTGTCCTTAAATCTACCGTTAGTTTCTGTCCCTTACCTATATTGACAATTTTCTGGACCTCAGAGTCGTTCACAAGTTTCTGGTTGATTCAAACTGGGACGTGGCACTTCCATGTCGGCAAAATATAGTTCTCGCAAGAGCGACGTTGAGGCGTTCAACATGTTACCTTTGATAATACCGCTTAAAGATGTATTTTAATTACACAAAACTCATTCCTAAGTGTTGAAAGGGCAACATATATGTTTGAATATCAATCAAGAAATTGTGAAGATATAAGTGTGCATTGCTTGGAGTCGAACTAACTGATGAACAACAGTTTTGGCTTTGAAGTTTTAAGATGGTAGGAGGGAAGAACCCGGTTTTAATGTTTCTTCCGATCAATATCCGAACGACGAGATTTATTTGTGGTTTGTTCTAACGAGCGTCGAGTCTCATTACAGCTCATCTTGAGCATGATTGTTACATGGTAATTAGAAATTTACAATCTTGTTTAGATTTTTCCAGGCGATATCTGCAACCGTTGGCGATTGAGTTTATTACCGTTTGACCGGTATTCTTTCATACATTAAGGTCTTTTCCCCTATTTAAATTTAAAATTTTTAACATTGTAACTCGTATTTTTAAATTTTTGTGCGCATGTGCATGTGTTTCAAGCAACAAGAAAGCTGCTATTGCATCAAGTTCTTATCAAGGAGAACCCCCTTGACGTTTTTTTTTTGTTAAATGTGATGAATTTGTAATTTGCAAATACAGCAGCTGCCTGAAGACACTGCACCACATGTGATTCATGCTTGTGCGGACGTTGAAAGTTTTCAACGAACTGTCGCATCATCGATGAACAATATAAGCCGCAAGTGTAGGTACTGTTACACAGGCAATGCACCAGTTGAAAAAATTCCCCAAAAAGTTCTAAGAAATATAAAACCCTGGCTTAAACGCACAATAATAGTTAACAATTAGATTATTCGCTCTCGATTTCTATGAGGTGATAGTTGACTCGGGCTTCGCCCTCATCAACTATCACCTCATAGAAATCGAGAGCGAATAATCTAATTGTTTTAGTAGAAACAGACTTTGCAAAGAACATTTTTCGTCTTCTCTGGGATTGCACTTTCAAGTAAGCATTCTATTTCGTCTTCAGAAACTTCACAAAAACGAGAGGCGGAAGCCATTTTCGCTACTCGCTATCTATCGACGAATAGATAGCGAGTAGCGTAGCCAATCAGAATGCAGCATTTGCAATAGTACTCGACTAAATTTCTACTAATTAATGCTTGTACAATGACCTTCAAAGCGGGTTCACGACAGCGGGATCTTATCCCCTGGACTCAAGCAGTCATTAGGTTCTTTATTACAGAGACGAAACTCAATCCAAAGTCTCGAATTTGTTTGAGTGAGTATTCTGCGAAATACCGGCCGAAATTTTGATCGTATATAAGATGATATATTTACGTACACCACCCACCATGTAGACAAATAACATCGGTGTGGATAAATGTCTCACTGGCTCTTCGGTGATCGTTCTTGGAGTTGACAAGAGTTCTCTTGAGTACAATATCGTTAAGAGGCTTTTAAACGTTCAGGGAAAACCATTATCCGTTTAGTGGCCATTTCTGTGGTATGTTCTGCGTGTTTGACAACAGTAAAAAGAAAAACAATCAAGAGTAATGAATCTCTTTCGGGCCTCGGCTACTCGAGATTGAATAGGTTTCTTGAGTGTTGTTTTCATACCGTTTTGAGTTCTCGAGTTTGTTGTTGGAATAGTACGTCAAAAACTACTCTAAAACCTTTTTCATACTTGCGACATGTACTAGTGGGTAAAATTACAGGGCCGTTCTGAAAACCACTTTTATTATTATTATTATTATTATTATTATTATTATTGTTATTACTATAGACGGCATTGGCTACTTTCCTGTACAATATGGCTGTTTATAAACTAAGTGACTCACAGAGTGGGTTTATAAAGTAATACATTAATACAGTTATCTTCGGCAATTTTGTCAGCTCGAGACTTCTTTTAATGGCGAACAATTTCGCTGTGGGTGAGTTTTCGATACTTGCTTTTCGCTCGCGACTCATTTTCACATGTATTAGTGATCCTCATGACTGTTTATATAACTCCAAGAGTAGACACCTTGCCACGTTGCCGGGTCAACCGCTCACTACAGTAGGATGAATTTGTGCTGTTTTGAGCAAAACGATCGAGGTGCTATAATAGTTAACAGATTATTGACGAAATTCCAGCAACGGTGGTTAAAAATAACCTAGTACCTCAGCCAAAGAAAGTGACAAAGACACTCGAACGAAGTGAATCCAATATATCGACATAAGATCCATATAATTTCGACACAGTGTTTCAAAGTGGACCTCTAAAACAACTCGAATTTCTTGAAAATATTTTGCATACTCTAGAATACTCTATTTTTACATACTCTATTTTGCATACTCTATTTTTACATACTCTAGAAGTTTATGTCGAGCTTTGATCTCATTTAGAAAGAAATCTTAAATCGACCATGCTCCTCGAAGTGAAGTCAAACATGGCATGCGAAATTCGTTACAGGCCGGATTAACTTTATACTTTCGCCAATGCCTTCTCTGCTTCGTGGCTTGGTTGACCAAACTTTTCCGACGAATTCGCCTATGACAAAAATGCCCACGGATACTTTGTCTTGGGTAGACATATCAGGAAATTTTCGATTTGACTTGTAGTCAAATCGAAAGTTCCCTATTAACTTATTCCGGGCAAGATAAGTTCATTATTTTACTGTGGTTAATGACAGACGATTTTATTCGTCAAGGGAAGAGGCACTCTGTGATAGAGTAAAGTACTCTTCGTCGTTTTAAAAGGTTTGGCAGGGGGCACTTGGCCCTGATGGTCGCCCGGTTCTTACGCCTCCATGCAGTCATCGTTTATACTGGAGAGACATAAATTAAGAACAATGAAGGGTATAGTGCTGATAGCCCAAAGCTCGTGTTAATGAAATTTCGGTCAGAGAACGTTGTTGCTTCTTTTTATTATGTATCAACCTGATCGCTATCTGTCGATATTTTCTCAGAAGCCATCTCATCAAAATGAGTTACAAATTTCCAAGAACCTGGAACACATGCGTTTACATGGGTCACCGTTTTACGACTCGCCTTCCCAGCTTCACATGCGATGGACACACTTGTTTCAAAACACAATAATTTGTTATTGAACAATAATTACAAATCATCAATATATTAAAATCTACAATAATTTAGATATTTACATGTGTATACCAGGCCTCTAAAACGAAGCCTTTATCTCAACAATCAGTGTCTTGCATAAATTTTACCGTGATTAAACTTATTTTCCCCTCAGTTATTTGAACGGGAGATAGAATAAGGAGAAAAAATAAGGTTATTCTCGCTTTGTTGGATCAACTTTGATGGATCAGCTTTAAATGGAATTTGAGTAAGTTAGATTCGTCATATAACGAACGTTTTAAGAGAAGGTTCCTCATCCTTAGTTCAGTATTCAAGCACTACCAAAAATTGAATTGTTTTCCTGCTGATAATGTCAGAAGTTCCTCCCATGATATCTTGTTAAAGTTATTTGCAGAAATAATTTTGAGCATCGCTTCCCTTCTTCGCCTGGTTACTGCTAATAAGGTTTCGTTTTTTTTGCGAGTCCTCGAAGGATTGTTCGGAGAGTTGGTAGATCCATCACCCATTCAACGCAATATATCTCGCACATTTGGCAACATCACCGAGAGATTTCGACCCTTCTGGGTCATTCTTACATCTCACGTTGCCTGAATGTTGCCTGAATGTCCACCTCTGTATCATGGGGGTTTTCACGTGAATTTGTTGTAACCCACGTGGTTTCACTATGATTTCTACACGCAGTCATCGTGTTCCGCTTGATTGTTTCGTAAAGGTCTCGATATTTCCAGCGTAATTATCTCGCTTCGTGCGAGATAAATTTGCATGTCATCGGTTACCCAAGGTAAAACACCTTATGCCAACCAGCGACTGCTCTCCTTGGAAACGCCAGCATTTGGTTCCAGTGGCGTAATGAGTGATTTTGTACTGGTGAACCCATAACCACTCGGCCTAGGACTGTAGTCTGCTCTGTCTCGAAATTTCTGTGTTCTACGGTGATAAGGAAGCCAATCTTGTGTAAAAACTTTCCTGGCACGTCAAAGATCATAGACTCGTTGTACACTGGATTTTTTTCATTTCGTTTCACTGAAGTCTTCTTCTTCTTGATTTTTCTTCCCGCATAAATAAGACAGACTTTCACGAAGGGATCTGTTAGAAAGAACAAGAAAAGGGATAATTATTATGATGTTTTATGGTAGAGTTTTCCTTCATTATTAAATAAACATTTATTTTTGTACTAAAGTTATCCTTCTTAGAAAAATTATCTTCTTCACTGAGATCACCTCTTACTGGTGTTATTTTTTTCAGAAAGTTATCCTCTTAGTAGGGCCATCCTTACTCTTTCTCACCAAAGTTACCTTACTTGTGCGTATATACAAGTAATTTTACAGTTATAGGTATTACTTTTGAAATTTTACATTTTTCTCTTCAATATTTTACATTTATTTATCAATTTTTTTAAATTTGCCTATTGAAGATGTAGAGCTACAATGTAGAGATGCTTCATTAAATCGTTATTATTATTATTATAAGTTGTCTTTGTTGTAAAAGCTATCCTGCTTGGTGAACATTTTGATACACCGGTTTTACTCCTGGAACTATCAAGTGTTTTGAATGAAAGGTTTTAAAATGACAAGAAAGGTAAAAAGTAGCTGCATGGAGCGGCATTAATTAAACCAGTGAATGGGCCGTCCATCCGAAACGTAATCAGGTTTAGAGAAACGAAACAGATTGAGAGTTGGATTAAATGGAATCACGATACGTGGCCGATAACCTCTCGGAGTTAAAACGAAGGCTTTGAAGATAACGAGACCCATTATTGGCGTTTACGGCTCGATTAACCAGACACAAAATGTCGAATCCTTGATAGCTTCACGTCAGGCACATCTCAGAGTGTTGACGTTAACATCCCTATACAGCTGTTACACAATACATGCGTCACAAACGAGGCTGCAATTGGTTGTGTCTATTGCATTTTTGCATTTATATAAGTAAATTACTCATTCCAGACTTTTGAAGGACCATAGCCAAGGTTGCCTTGAAACATGGGCGGGGATCACGTCAACATGACGCTTTCGACTACAGGAGACTTTCCCACCTTCTACCAACGCAAACGAATTCGATTATGGCTCCCACACGACATCAGACACGAAAACAAACACTTGTAGCTGATCGGGATTTACGAGAACATCTAAGACAAACTTATCGTTCTTATTAAAGTTTCCATTCTTACGATGGTTATTCTTCTCACCCTAGCAGCAGTTCTCAACTTGAAGGTAATTGACCTCTCGCCAAGAGGTGAATCAGTTGTTTCCATGGGAAGTTTTTTTGATTTTATTTTTAACGTTTATAAATGTAGGACGTTGGTTTCAAAGTGATCAAAACAAACTTTAAAAAGTTCCCCAAGAGACCGTATCTTCGCCCTGATTCACAAAATTAGTGACTGCTAATGGTTGTTTAAACTTTGATGTCTGAGAGTGGTATGAGAAGGTTAACAATTGTTCATAATTATCCAGTGATCTAAAAGTAGACGTGAAAATATGGAGTGCTTGCACGTTTCGGCTGTTTCTTGACTCTTTGTGATTTTTTATACAGTCACGTCCAGATCTTGTGTCTTTGTCGTCGAAAGACACTGACTGATGGACTGAAGAATAGGAGGTAACAACCACAAAAAGCGTGTCTGCCTTCTTGAGGTGCCAAACTCGGTCATTTGTTACTTATCCAGTCGAGAACAACTGCCGGTATATTGAGGGAACCAATTATACATAGCACATACTTCATTTGACAAATGACCACTTATTTGTATGTCACCTTCAGTCGCCTTCTCGGATCAAGAACTCCGATGGTTAAAGCGTCCCACCGGTCGTAAAGATTACAGGAATTATTCCCGACTAGGTCTCAGAAAACGTTCCCCAAGTTTATGATCTTGATAAACGTTTGCTTTGTTCACCAGTTATGTTTCTGTGCATGCTTCGGTGATTATGCTACTTCGCCACTCACTTGGAATTGTCGTGTGATTGCATGTTATGGATTCTTCTTTAGTTATTTCAATATTCTTGGCCTTCATGACTACCACGGATAATCTTTCCGCCGTGGGTAAATAACTTAACGAGACGAGAATCTCTGCTTCCAGTTTTCGATTCTGAAAAGAAATAAGCGAGATAACTCATGATTAAGTGACGATGACTCTCTTTGTTGCCACAACACCTGAAATTTTGAGTTATTGACTTAAATCAGCTGTAGATACTTATACTAAATCAGTTTTACTGCGAGTAGAATGAAAAAAAGCAATACTAACAAATAGCCAGTATATATAAATAACATAAGATATTTACATAATACGTCAACTGCATGGGTCTCATTCACAAATAGTATTCTTTCAAGAGTCAATAGATCTTAAGCCTGACAAAACTGAAGACTCACATAAGGAAATCCGAGCTTAAATAATTAAGGTCGTCCGTTTTTGAACTAATTAATAATTGATAAAATAAAAACAAAGTTGCGGATGTTTTGATGCGTGGGCATCAATCTATCATGACATTTCATTAATTTTGACCCATACTTCATCCAAAACACTAGATCTTGAGGAGTACGATTAGACGCTTGGTAGAGGCCAGAGTTTCATTTTCACTCGACAATTCAGCGGTGGCTGAAAGAGTCGAGTTGACCACGTTTTCTTTCCTTTTTTCTTCAACTTATTTCTCGTTATTCAAATATCCCATGAAATGTTGTTCCTAGTATTTGTTTTATGACGTAAAATTAAGCGGGGAAATCGCGTCAGAAGATTGTTATCTTATTCCTGTCCACGTCATTCCTGGAGATATTTTATGATATTTTCGTAAAAACATAGGATATTTTCAGTAAAAAAGCTTTTGCACCATTTTTCATGTTAACTTCACTTCTATATAGTCAGCGCCAGTTTCTTAATTTTCATTGTATTTATTGATTTACGTGAAGGCCTCAGGTTGTTAAGCTTTCGCTATGTGGTGCTTGTTAAATAAAGAGTTTACTTACTAGTTCGTGACAATCTGACGTATGTTCAGCCAGTCTGTACGTGTCTATATATGATACCTCATCTACTGGATACTTTTCTCGCACGCATTCCGTCACCCGTCATTCCGTACATGCAATTAAATCTTATGAGCACAATCCCTGTTTACTATTCCCTTGCAAATGTTGCAGTTCTTCCTGGAGACTCTTGTGACTGAATCCCATTCCCCAGGCCGAACAGTTATTTACGACGATCGCAGGTGATCCTTAATGGTATTTCTTTGTAACGGTATCCCGAAGGTGCGAGTTCAAATCCCGCCCGAGTCAACATTTTCAGTTGACTTCAGTAGTGCAGGTTAATTGTGAAGTTATCATTTCTTTGTGACACAGTAAGGCTTATGAGGCGTTGGTTTGACGTAACAACATGCCAGTTAATTAGCTATCCCACTGCCTTTCCGATTGCCTTCCGTAATTCAAAACAACGTCCGAGGAGAGTAATTTACTGTGTATAAATGGAAACGGAAATACGTAATCAAAGCGAGCGAGTGAACAAATGGAACAGGTGTGCAAGAATCGAAAGTGAGAAAATACAAAATTATATTTGAAGATGATCGTTTATTTCCTTAAGCTTGTCAGAAATCAAGAAACAGTTCGTATTTGTAATATTCGGCCGCCATCTGAATCGATGAAGCTCAATGTTTAGAGCGTCTCACCTGCAGTCCTTAGGACTCTCTCCAGAAAGTTATGCTTTCGATGATCATACGGGTTCGGAAAACGTTTTAGCTGGCTCCTAGCACCAGGCGGTATTTTTCAATATCTGACCACGGTCGACGGAACTCCCTCCACACTTATTTGACCGTCAGCACTTGTCAGGAGTTTTAAATTTTTTTGTAAGTATTCTACTTATTCAAAAAGCTCGAAACATTTCAAGGACCTTCCTATGAAATGCCGATGAAGAATAACTGGGAAATTTTGTACCCTTCGTCTCCTTCATTAGCAAATACTTTGAGTTCCAGTTGACCAGTCTATTGTAAACGGCACACAGGACAAAAAATAAAGATATTATTTACAGTTCATAAGTGCTGTATCAGTTTGATAAGTTGTTTTGATAAGTTGGTTTGCCATGGCTGTATTATTAGTGATGTATTCATTACATTATGTTTGACTGGGAGAGTGCAGCGATGTTCTCCTGAAAAATTTATATCTGTATACTTGGGTTGCTCTTCAGCAGCATTTAAATACAATCGTTTCAGTCCTTCCAGCTGATTTAATGTCGCCGTTTTCGTACATAAATTACTCACTTGGTCTCGAATGAATACATGTGTATAAGGCAAAGTGACATTAAGAGATAAGCTGTTTCGCATAACTTGAATAGCAAAGCCAGGGCCGCCGAGAGAATTTTTATGTGCCGGAGCAAGACAAATTTTGGGCCCCCCTCCCACACCTGTGCAAGGACATTAAGACCATAAAATACACTAAAATACAATAATCTGGCCCGCATTCGTAGTTGTGGACCCGCTGCACCGCTAATCCGGCCATGCCGACGTAAAAAAAATTAAATAGATATGGGCCCCCTGGGCCCCGGAACGATGTACCGGTTGCACCCCCTCTCCTTGGGCCTGAGCAAAGCAATTTGACAGCATAAAATGTAATCCCGAAGAGCGTCTCCTAGAGTGAACATGGTAGCGGGTAGAAGTACCTGTATGTCGCGGTGTTACAGGAGTGAGAGTGTGTGTGTGTGTGTGTGTGTATGTGTGTGTGTGTGTGTGTGTGTGTGTGTGTGTGTGAGAGAGAGAGAGAGAGAGAGAGAGAGAGAGAGAGAGAGATCTGTAGATTAGATATTCATACAGGTATTATTAAAGTTTTTCATTCGAATCATGCCAATTTTCCTATTGCTGTTTTAAAGAAGAATGGACATTTCTATTTTAAAAACTTAATAGGTTTTTAACCGAATAAATTTAACCGAAATCTATTAATGCAGAAGAAAAAAGTTGCTAGGTCTTGTGGAAAACGGCCTCTTGCTATTTTAAAGAAGAGTGGAATTTCTATTGCAAAAACTTAATGGATTTTTAATTACGTCAGACCGATTTTCGGCTTGGAATTATCTTGTCCAGGTTTGCTTTTGTTCTTTTATGCGAGAACTTTGATTTACGGTGTCAACCATGCACGAGATCGTGGTTTACGCCAGTGAAGATATCTTTCCTGAAAATTTACACCGCGACTAGTCAATACCAGGCATTATAGTTAAAACTTTTGCTTCACCATTCGCAAAAGGAGACTATAAACTATCGGAGGTAAAGTCATTAAGGAACACCCATCCCAGCTGTGTTGATCAATTGTCCGGAAAAGTAGTCTCTTCAGTACGCTATCATAAACGTGATCTCTTCTGTAGCCTACGGCAAACTATATAAAGAGTTTTTTGGGTTTTTTTAAAAGGTATAATGCTTGGAATGGTTGTTCTGGGCCAATCTTTATTTGACCACCTGAAAAATTTGTATATGTGTTCTTGGGTTACTATTTGGCGGCATTTAAGTAGAATCGTTTCAACCCTTCCAGCTGATTTAATATCGCCGTTTTCGCACATAAATTACTCGCTTGGTCTCAAATGAATACATTTGTATAAGGCTAAGTGACATTCAGAGACAAGTTGCTCCTCACAACTTGAATAGCAAAGCAAACTATATAATGCATAAAATGTAATCTCGCAGAGTGTCTCCAAGAGTGAACATGGTAGCGGATAGAAGTACCTGTATGTCGCAGTGTTACAGGAGTGAGTGAGAGAGAGAGAGAGAGAGAGAGAGAGAGAGAGAGGGGTCAATTAGATATTCATACAGGTATTATTAATGGTTTTCATTGGAATCGTGCTAATTTTCCTCTTGCTGTTTTAAAGAAGAATGGACATTTCTATTGTAAAAACTTAATAGGTTTTTAATTAGGTGAGACCGAAAGCTATTAATGCAGAAGAAAAAAGTCGCTAGGTCTTGTGGAAAACGGCCTTCTGTTGTAAAAACACGGAAATAATGTGTTTAGATCAAGGACGACTTTGACAGTATCTGTTCCTTTAAATTCTTATGAAAAAATTCTGTTTCAACTGTCCATTTACAGAAAGGACTTGTAAAGTTGTCTGCCTATTTTTTCGGCCTGGAATTATCTTGCCCAAGTTTGCTTTTGTCCTTTTATTTGGCAACTTTGATTTACGGTGTCAACCACGCACGAGATCGTGGTTTACGCAAGTGAAGATATCTTTTCTGAAAATTTTCACCGCGACTAGTCGATACCAGGCATTATAGTTATACCCTTTGCTTCACCGTTTGCAAAAGGAGACTATAAACTATCGGAGGTAAAGTCATTAAGGAACACCCATCCCAGCTGTGTTGATCAATTGTCCGGAAAAGTAATCTCTTCAGTACGCTATCATAAACGTGATCTCTTGAGTAACCTACGGCAAACTATATAAAGAGTTTTTTGGTTTTTTTTAAAACGCATGATACTTGGGATCGTTGTTTTGAACTAATCTTTGTTTGACCACCCACATCTTCAGCCTGTTTGCTTAAATTTACATAAATCAGACGTGCAATATATGACTCAGCACAAAGTTTTGTAAGAAAAATTGAACTTGCTATGAGCAATTGGACGAGAATTTTCTGCTGTAACAACAGATATCCCCTGATGACTGTTTTCAAAGTAAACATGGCGCGTTTTAGTAAGCTGTTCAAGAAGTCATCTTTTTCGTAACCTAGCACCAGCTAGCCTCAATATAACGGAAGTTTTTCGAGCATTGTATGCTAACATTTTGTTTGCTTGAATATGCAGAAACCTGATGTGCAACGTGTAACATGGTCAAAAGTTGGTCGAATGACTGAACCGGCGTTCAATAATTTTACCAAAATTCCCCGTTACGACTGGTTTGTAGTCGGACTTGGCATATTAACATATTTCGTGGAGTTGATAGATTTAGCTACTAATTTTAACAGGTCATTATCAAAAAACAATACGGAATTCACTATATGGTGCAATATTGACAATATAGACCATGTATACAATTCATAAACCTGAGGGACTGGTTACATGGAGGAACTTCAGGCAGGCTAACTGGACTGAAAATACAATAACTCAGCCCTGGATAAAATTTTCTTCTTGTAATTGGAAGATAATATCCAAATCAAAGTTCCATGTTAGTTCCAATCGTAGCAGTGCCTGAATTCTAATTCATGCCGATCTGTTTGATTCGACTGTTGAAAGGCCATTTAATCCTTTCCCTATCGAGGACGTTCTCTGTGATTTTACTGTGGCTAACGCCAGACAATTTTACTCTCGCAAACGCCAAACGACTTTACTCATCTTCACCTCCAGGAGGGAAAGATGAGTAAAGTCAACCTTCAGACCATTCTACCTTCCAAAAAGAGACAACTCAGATTCCCATGCAGCTGAAAATATTGATGTTTATAATCGGATAACAATCAAATATCGGATAACCGTGACGAGAACCTTACTTGGTACTCAAAATATATTAGTATTTAGTTTCACGGCCGTTCACTGCAGTTTAAATCTACTACAGTGCCAACGGACAAGGGAGTGACAGGAATATTTCAGCGGCCTTTGTCTACATGTTGTCAGTACGCACGACCTCGTGATGTCAAGTTTACTTCCTTAACCTTCGCCAGCAGTAATGTCAATAACTCTTTAAGTCTAAAATACTGATCTATCACAAGTACTTATTTCAAACTGCACGAAGTATTGTATTTAAGACATAATCGGTTTCATGCAGTTTAGACTTCGTAGAGAACCCTTCTACAGGCTGGTATGCCAAACGAAACTTAAAATGAACATCACGAACGACCTCTTCACCATAAGTAATGTGATAATGGACTTCGGTTGAAAACAACTAGAATAGATTGTTGTTGAAGTCATGCTAACCATGGGACAATTCACAACTTTATAAAAGTTAACTGGTCAGGGTGGCTATTGTCTTCATGCGTAAACCATATTTCATTAATTGCGTTTCCAGGTTATTATTGATCAAGACCTGGCAGCAAGACTTCCCACAACTGAGTGTTGAACTGCTAGTACGTGCGAAATGGTTGACGATACCCGTCTGGATTGTTATCTTTAACGTCACACCGAATGTACCAAGGTTTTATTATACAAGTACCTTATTCACCAGGTTTCTCTTGGTGTCCCTTCGGTAGCCCGTGCTGGAGACATGAACGGACTTGGAAAAATTGATGTAAGGAGTCGTGGCGGGCATAACCATGCAGGTGAAGTTGTTCATGTGTCCAGGCGATTCATTTATCGCACCCAAAGATATCTCTTGCGTTTCACCGTCTTAACCTTCTCTTTCTAACGTATAAAGAAACGACTGAAGCGCCAAGGCTGAATCCCACATGTATATTAACTTAAGTACTACGACAGCTGACTTCCCACTCCGACGACAGGAACCGTACTCTTTCATGCATTTCGTGTCCTGGCAAACATATATGTTTAATTTATGCCAGTTTCGGATTTCAATAGCGTTAGAGTAAACTCTTCCTAATCAGCCAATCGATTTTTTCATTAGTTGACAAAAAACGGAATTCTGTTGACGGAATAATTTCTTGGGGGATTAAGCGCACTAATGAACATTTTACGTAAAAAAAGAATCAAAACAACAAAAAAAGAGCCCATGCCCACTAGGGATAAACTTTGACATAGTTATTAGAACGGTGTCTTGATCGTCTGACGGTTTTGGCTCGGGGTGTGAAAAATTTGTGTTTACAAATTCTGATCAAACTGGTGAGAAATTTTCTTTGGTGAACGTCGGGTGCATTCAAAAATGGCGTTTTCTGTGGACGTGAGATACCGTAAGCAAACACCGAAGTGCAGGTAGATAAGTATATAACCTATATGCATAACCTACTTAGATTCAGAAGTGACGTAACTTTGTCAAACAGTGCATGACTTCAATGAGGTTGAAAAGTTATTTATGAACCTCCGGCGAGCAAATGAAACTGAGCCAACGATGATGTAAAACTTTAACTTTACTGGTGACACCCAATAATACAGAACTAGAAAAAATTAACTACAAGCGCTAACCGGCCTTTCAATAACCTTCCACAGTTTTGTGGATACCAATCTCATTAACCTAACTCAAGCAAACCGTACTTACTCTATGTCTAACCATAGTCTCCCGCTGTCACTAAACCTAAATCAATTTTAACCCTACGGCTGCTGCCAGACTTCCTAATTGTGAATAAAATCATAAGGCGTTAGCCAGAAAAAAACCACTAAAATTAACCGTCTTTGGCAGTCACGGGATTGAATCAATTTTTACACTTGAGTGTTCTAACATCGCAGCAATCAAATATCAGCTGCTCAGAAATTAGGCTTTCGACGAATAAACTACTTCTATACGTATCGGATAATTTAAACTGGACAATGTGAACTAGCCTCATTACTTCGAAGATGTTACATGATAAGTAAAGAAACATCGTTTCATAAAAATATCTTATGTTTAAGTTGTTCGAATTGTTTAAACGATGGTGTTCATCAGAATTGTTTGCAGGGTTATAGTATTTGTAACTAAACTTTGTTCCGCCTGGTATGTCGATAGAAGACTGCGTAGGTTGTGTTGAACGATGTGTAAAAACCAAAATGACGGTGCAACTGCCCAAACTTGGGAGAGGAAGTACAGGGGTTTCGAGCCAAAGCCTTTTGATTCGAAAGCGTCGCTAGGTCGGGTTTTCCGATGACTTGGGGAGGAGGATGGAAATTGAGGATCAATTTGTCTGTTCACGCACTTAATTCATGGTCTGCAATCGATCCGTTGAGATTCAAATCACAATGATACGTCGACCGTGTCGGAGGTGACATACAGTAACAGCTGGCTAACAACATACAGTAAAGCTGCCTTTTACTAACATAGCCGCCATGACGTCATCCACGAAGTGCCTGTTAGCCGGTCATTTGCTCAGTTTGGTCAATAAGGCCTGCTTTCCGCTGGGCGAATCTCATCGGCAAAGCGGCTTTCTCTTTTGTCCCATAGGTCCTCGGCTGTAACTGAACATACAATTTGCTCAAAGAAATGTCGGTTCACGGAGTAAAATTCGCCTAGTAGATGACAGCCGTATAAGTCTGTTACTTGTCAAAATTGGTTGCGTGGTCATGGTCAACGTTCTACTTAATAATTGTAGATTGTTTATGGGTTACTCTGTCGAACACCCTTCATTACTCCGTGTACGTTAACGTCCTTCCGAAGACGTAAAAATCCTCTCAACGTCTTTGTGTACAGAGCTATGGTGACGTTAAGAATAGTCTTCACACTAAAACTCGCTCACTTTCTTTGTTTTGCATAAAGAATACTTTTCTTTAGAAACCTCCTTTTCTTCTTTGTTCACTCTTTGTTTTTGCTCTGCTCTGTCATTCGTACATTTGTTATGGCAGTCCGATACGTCCACACTCGGGCAAAAGGACGCCGTCGTTTGAATCCAATTTTTTCGACTTTTTTTTAGTGATTCACCTGAGCGTTGTTGGTCGTTCTTAGTCCCCAATGAATTAGGTATTTTGTTTATTTTTACATTAGTTTTTCGCTAAGAGTCTTAGAAATTTTTAGTCTCCTACGAACTAGGCATATTGTGTTATTTTTAGTTTTTTTTAGTTCTTCTCAGTCGGTGTGATGTTATGTTATACGATTTTACAGACTTAATTTGTGTAACTGTAAATGTCAATTTAAGTTGAATTTTCTTTGACAAATTTCGGGTGCATAGATAAAGGTTTTAAGCTGTGAAATCTCAACTAGATTGTTCAACCAAAATAAACGAAACCGAAACAACAGATTAACAGGTAATCCTGGATTAACGCTAATCGTGATTTGGATAACCGGGCTCCAGGGCTGTACCGAGGATTGGGTCGGGGTGTGGGATCGTACAGTCTTTCTTTAATCCAAAATAAGTTATACACAGTTGTGACAGTGTTAAAAACTGAGCTTTGAGAAACAAACAATACAGAGTAAAAGCGTCTTAAGTGTTTAATTCAATGCATTTGCAGGAGGTTTCTTTGCTGTTTCTCCGCAGTACACCCATCAAAAATAATTTAGATTGCATTGAACGAAATACGTTCATCAACCCACGGACTGGAGTAGCTGGGGATTAACTGACAATATCTAGAGAATAGCTAGTGATATCTTGCGATTATATAGCGATATGTTGTGGTTACGTAACAGAAATTGCTGCCTAACTTGTCACGCTGAATACGTTTAGAGGATTTCAGCCCGAGGATGAGATCTCAGTAAAGATTCGTGAAGAAATCCCTCAAAGTTACTATGGAGAGATTGTCATGCGTTTACAATGACCACGTAATTCAACCCTGCATGAGCTTTTCGACATTGAGCTCGCGTGAGCAAGGTTGAAATTCGTCAATGTAACCGGACCTTTAGCCGGTCATAAGAGCCAGCCCGGGCTGAAATTCTTTCGTGGCAATGATGCAACCAGAACCTCAAACCGGGGGCTAAATATTTGCCATAAAAGTTACATCTCTGTGATCGTGATGATAATCGAATATACTTGGAATTACCTGAAGATACCTTGTGATTATTGGACGGTGTATTTCTGGGGGACAATGTTTGATTGAAAACAAACTTATTATAAATTTCAACTGATATTGTTGGACCGACAAAATATTAGCGAATATTGTTCCGTAATAAATCGATCATGAGAAGGAGAGTCTCACCTGATATCCGAACACTTAGAAGTGAGTTGAAAAACGAGGTGATAACAGTTCTTTTGACGATCTTCAATGCGTTCGGAAATCAGAACAAGCATAATTTTTGGGAGTATCGACTGGCTTATCCAGAGAATCAATATTTATAGTGAAAATCAGATTTAAAGTTGTCGGTGCTGATTTCCTATATGTTTTTCTTGCCTGAATTATTGATGAGTTTGAGAAAACAAAGTTCCAGCGTTTAGCCCGACATTTGGTAGTTTCACCCAACATTATTTGACTGTATATATTCCAATAAAAAACAGGTATGTCCTTTGAGCAGTTACCATAAGAAAACCGTCGATAAACGTCTTCTTGCTCGTCCCCAAAAAATTTATCTCCGACACCGAAATGGAAATCGATTTTGTAACCTTAGAGGGCGGGTTAAAACTACTCCAAGGAGGATCAAGGCTAATCTAGCTGAGGCGTTACCGGTTTCGATTCCGGTTATATTAGTTGACTAGTTGAACTCAAGTATCACTGGATATTCCGTTTAAAATTCATTCAAAGTCTGTTAAAGAAAATTCCAAGTTTTAGTCGAAGTGTGCTCGGAGGTTGTTCATAGAATTCACTAATACATGATTGGGCTCATCGATTTTAAAACAACGAGTCAGTGGTGAACAGTTACGCGTGGTAGCGATTGGGTTACCTTGAGAGTGTGAACGCGACATCCCTTTGGTCAGTATAAGTCACAGGAAACGAGAAAATACACAATAATGACCTACACTAACGTAGAAGTCGCTAGAACGTCAAAGCGTCCGAAAGATTATGAGAGAGTTGTGGTTTCGGTTTATTTTAGGCACCATTTATGGGAGTTGTTCTTGAGAGACAAAAAGTTAGGTAAGCGACGCAAAAGAAAGAAAGAACAATTCTCAATCGCAGTGTCCTCGAAACTCACTCGGAAGTTCCACGAACAACTTTTCGAGCACAATAAAAAATGTGACGAGAGAGAAACGAATGAGAACAAGAAAAAGTAATTGAAATAGCTAAATACCTTTTCAACGACTATTTCTATCGAGCAGTCCACAGTTGATCATCGGTTTAAACTGCAGTAGAATCTAACGTATCCGGACTTGAAAGTCCATTTTAAAGTCTGGTAAAATCTTCCTATAGTTCTGTTCATTGTCTAGTTTTGAGTCGAAAGCGTGTCATTCCGTTTACCCCATGTTGTTCCAAAACAATTTACTCTCAATTATTACTGAATTAATAAAACTTATGTTTTATTTAAGTTGATGTTAATGTATCATTTGGATGTCAAGAGGTTAGAGTGAAGGTCAAGCAAGTTAAGTAGGTTAAATTTGCCCATCCGACCACGCACAAGGCGCTCTCAATACTTAATACCACCGAAGAAAATAAACGCAGGCTTAAGCTAATTCATTTCATAGAAGTGGCTTGAAACAAGACATTCTCAATTTCCACCTCACCCGTTGATGAACCACTCACTAGATTATCACATATCCGGACTTCAAAGTTCAATTTAAAGTCGGATAAAAATCTTCCTGTAGTTTTCCTACTTATTTTACTATGAGTCGTGGGTGTATTGTTACAGTTACCCCATGCCGTTCGTAAGTGCTGTTCATACTTTAATGGCAAACGCGGTGTCTATGATGTATACAGTCTTTTATTATCGCCTTCTTTAATAAGAATATCTTCCCAAAGAAACTAGCTCTTTAAGTATCACGAACGCAAACGCTATCTCACAGAATAGTTTTGCATTCGGAATTTTCCCAGGCCCTAACAGCTTGAAAAAGAAATACAACTTGATTGAAAACCTTTTGATTTTTTTCCAGCTTCGTTAGGCTGCATTTGGATGCGAAATGGTCGACTTCGATACGGTCATCAGGATGTACAACCAGTTTACTAACGATTTAGCTTAACAGAAAGACGGCACATTCGAGATTAAACTATACTAAATGGTTATGTAAGCGCATCATATCACAAACAAATTATTCTCAAATTTTACTGAATTAATGAATCTCATGTAGTTGAACCACAGGGATAAGGTTAAGTGGGTTAAGTTTACACATCCGACCACGAACTACGCACTCAACACCGAAGAAAATATAAACTGCGAGTTTAAACGGTTAATTTGATATATACGATACATAATAAGACAGTCTCAAATTCGACAATATCTGTTAATAAATCAGGTTAAGTTTAGGGCGAGGCTGAGGCTTGGCAAACTGTTTTAGGGGCCCACCAGTCATCAAGCCGACAGGCCCTAGAGGGGCTTGAAAGAGGCTGTAAATACTTCTCGAAAACAAACAACTGTTGCGCACGAACAACTGTTAAAACGGACAACTGTTTAACTGTTTATTGAGATCTATTGTTTGACTGTTTTTTATTGGAGAGGTAGTTTGGTTCCCGACCAGTCTTCTTGCTACGACCCGTATTCAACCATCGTACCACGGACAAGGCACTCTCAGTATTTAGTGTAACCGATAAAAGTGTTGAGTTAGGTTAAGTTAATTTGGTACGCACGACATGCAACTTGAACAGTCCATAGTTACTAGTCCCAATTTCCACCACAGTCGTTCATGAGCCACAAATTTAAACTGTGTTCTTAGGTTAAGAACGTTATCTTAATTTTGTGTAAATTCGTGTGAGCTCGCACCCACTCAAGGGCATTCTAGCCACCGGTCCCATCAATTTTTAACCTAGTAAATCTAAATTATTTGTGTTTGTGTTTACAACTTTTACCATTAGTTTCCCTATTAATCATCAAACTGAAAAAAACCTGTTATCTGATTGGTCGAGAGCAGCGAGATTTCCTGTTAATTCAGCGCAAATTTGAAATTCGGTGCAATTTCAGGGTTGCTATTGGAAACCAAGTAAAATTTCCCCACTCAATTCAAAAATGGCTACAAAACAAAGTGAAGAAAATGAGCTACGTTTTCCCGTAGCGAATGATGAAACGAGTATTTATGAGTCTAAATAAATATGAGAGTTTTGCGAATTCTATTATCTGCATTTGTATGGCTTCGTTGACAACGTATTTGCACTGCAGTGCACATATTTTCCAATGCATTTTCTTCAGTTCAGGGGCCGCAGGGGCCATGCCCCTCCCCCCCCCCCCCCACTTTTTTGCAGAGAAATGTTTTGTTTTTATATAATTAATTTTAAATTTCAGTAGCTTAACAAGTATCGAAAATGAACAGCAGTGTAAAAGTGATAATTATAGCCCTTGTGATTCTATTGTTTGGAAACGTCACGAAAAAGAACAAAACAATAGACATTTTCACTTACATAAACAGCCAGCTGTTTCTCAAAGCCAGTTTGGTTTCCACGTGTGTAGCAAGGATTAAGAAATGTAGCAAGATAGAAACCAGGTCATTGTTTGTATACAGTTAATAGAATCATTTTCGTTTTCCATGCAGAATATCTGAAAGTACTTTTCTTCTTCGACAGACAGGAATGATATCAACATGAGTAAAAACGTAGCAGCTTTAGTGGCCTTTGTATTTTCAGGGTGTGTGTATATTTGATAAACGTTTAAATTGATACATCACTTTTTACACATAAAATCTGGTCATTTTTCCCCTTAATTTTTTTCATATTTTACAAGGAAAATCCCGCGAAAATGCATATTTGAAGATAAATTCTGGCCTCCCCACTTTTAAAATCGTGTCGCGGCCCCTGCAGTTTAATGACTAACAAAGAACCGCCTGGTTTTTTGGTGCAATTAACGATAAATACTATAAGTAATATTTCAAATTTCACCAATTGGTGAAATTGTGAAATATTACTCACGGCATTTATCGTTAATTGCACCAAAAACCAGGCGATTACCTCAACTTATTTCACCCATTTCTATTTTGGAATCATCCTCAGGGTAATAATATCTACAGAAACCTGAAGATAAGAGTGCGAATCCTGTTCCAGTCATTTTTTTCTACTAGATTAAAGCAGTGTAAGTTAATCACGAAATTCTCTTTTATTTAACCCAACCAGTCCACTTTTCCTGTGAAAGGAAATCGAAGAACTGGAAGAAAACCCACGACTTTTGGAGGAGAATTAACGAATTCTTCACATGAGATGAAACATCCGATACGAACTACTGGAGCAGGATTCGAACCCTTGACTTACGTAATTGGAGCGAGGGTGTCATAATGAAGACTGAGCCTCTAAAATTCCCAAGATCCTTCTCATTTTCTGCCTAATTATACAAACATAAATTAAATAAGTGAACCTTATGTCCAGTCGGATTCAATACGTCAAGTGGGCAAAATCCGCCCAGAACCAGGTTAACCACAGATGTCAACCGTCCAATACCTAGTGTGCTCTATATCGGACACCTCTTGAACAAAGGAACAAATGAATGGACAAAACAAAAACAGAGAGAGAACAAACAAAAGAAAAAAATTCTGGCGTTTAAAGATTAATATATCAGTATGCTGTCGAGGAGAAGTACACAATTCCCGGAAATTTCATCTGGTAATTGTTACTTTATGAAAAAACGTTTATTTCCTGTAAATTTCTGAGTTGTGATATTATGCGCTTATTTTAACTTTTTACGCTTCTTAAATTTGTTGTGATGCTTCTGCTCCCTTCACCCTGAACTGTTCTTCTGTAATTCAGCAGTGGAAGCACAACTAGTCTGTTTCTATCCGTTTCACTTCAACTCCCGGTGTAAAATTAAGTTAAGAGCCCAGCATAAGATGCGAAGTAAAGCCAAGATATAATTTGTAGAATGATTTATTAAACCAAAGACTAACGATCAGTTGCAATCAGCCGCATCATCAGAGAAATGAAAACATTTTAAAATCAATTTTTAACTCTCGGTGATAAACGTCATCTCAACTTCGGGGGATAGCTTTGATGTCATATTCAATCACTCGCTCTCTATTCAGATAATTTAGCATTCAGAATGTCGAACTTTCCAATGACCGTTAGCTTATGACAAGTGTTCAACTCCAGTATGGAATCCAATATTTTACGTTCATATTTTTAGTTCTGGTGGCTTCCAAGGTTTGATCTCGCTCGTTGGAACGATTTCCGATAAGATCATAATAAATTCATTGTCAACGAATAATCTTAAATCATTTTAAAACCAAACCACTGTAGTTTTTTAAAAAGCAAAACTATAGTGTGCTAGAACTAAAGATAAAACTGAAATAAAATGACTTAAAACTTCCTTACAACCCCTGGTGAGATGGCTCATGATATAAAAAGTGACTTACTTGTTAAAGATTATTTGACCCACAAACTGTTAATGCTTTATACCGGTTATTGGTTCAACCTTCGTCCAACAGTCTGCCGGACAGACTTGTAAATCGCACAACCGTTACTGTACAGTTCAGCACGACATTTAATCCCACATTGAGTGTCATGTCAATCTTCGGCCTTGGTAGTCTGTTATTCATGTATTGTACATATAGTAAACATTAAACATCTGATCATATGTGTATACATATATATGTTCCTATAGCGACGAGTCAGGCGAAGATGTATTAGTGAAAATCAAGCTTCAAAGTGGAATGCTAGACCTAGCAAACTAACTTAATTTTCTAAAAATATGCTGAAATCAAGTATGAAAAATCGTCACATCTTTAAGTTTTCCACGCCAAGGGTTATCCAGCAAGAACGTTGTTTTGACGAAATGAATATACACACGATATTTGTCTGGCAAGTCTCATAAGTTTTCGCCGTAGTATTCTGTATACAAAGTCAACTACTCAGAAACATATGTAATTTCAGACTTACCACTTCCATTCTCGTAGATGCGAGCTTTTGCTGTGTTTGTTATTGTGATAAATTACTGGAGAGAATCTTATGACACGTCTGGACCTTTTAACCATAATATTTGCCTAGCAAACTTGCAATTTGAATAAGAGCACGCGGCCGCGATAGGCCGCTAATTCAATTATCGGCTATCGTCTTCTTAATGCAATCACAATTTTTAACATACATGCATTAACATACATGAGAAATGTTGCTTTGGCAACAAAACTTCTCTTATCCCTGATTGGCTGGTTGCAACAGATGGATGTCAAAAGATTGATTTTCGGCTCATTTCTTTCAATTTCGTGGAAGTATGCTGGTCGGGGAGTGTAACCAATGCCCATGTAACGTCTATGTGTGTTGAAAAAATCCGGAATTTTTTCGCCTTTGTCACAATTTTAAGGAGCTGGTGGCAATACTATTGACGATGTTTTGAAATGAACTCTTTAACGGTGTTAGCTCTCTCTCCTTGACTTTTAACTTTGATATAGATTGAGCAAATTTGTGCTAAAACAATTAGGCAATTTACCTCCGTTTTCTAGGAGCGGTAGTGAACTCGGGGTACCCCCGTTAGCAATCTGCTCAGAAAATAACTCGGGCCCGTTGTCTACTTGTTAATTAACGAATGTATATTGTGTTTGTGGAAAGGAGCGGATACATGTCGAGTAGATTTTTGAGTGACTGAGAAAGCCTTCTTTCATACAGGGGCTTGTTGTAACAGAATGTGACTAAACTGAGCATTGACTCAGGTTTCAGGAAAGTTTTAAATGGGAAGGAGATAATTAGTTTTCGGCAGAAATCTGCTGTTGTAATATTAGTTGCCAGCTTAACCCCTTACCTGGCCGAGTTGCCATTTGCCAACCTATATATTTTACTCTAACACCAAACTATTCTACTTGTTAAGGGGAGACCTCCTTGTAGCTTAGTTGGTTTGTATGAGTTTGCTATGCTTTGCTTTTGATTTAGTTTTCTTTGCTTTACTTCAGTTTGCTTTCCTTTGGTTAAGGTTCCTTTATTTTTGGTTTAGTTTGCTTTGCTTTAGTTTACTTTACCTTACTTTAGTTTGCAATGCTTTCCTTTGGTTTAGTTTGGTTTGGTTTGCTTTGGTTTACTTCGCAAAACTTTAGTTTGCTGTGCTTTGCTTTAAGTTTGCATTTCTTCACTTTAGTTTCCTTTTTTGTTACTTTGCTGTGCTTTGTTTTGTTTTGCTTTGCTTTATTTTGTTTTACTTTGTTTTACTTTGTTTTGCTTTGCTTTATTTTGTTTTACTTTGTTTTGCTTTGTTTTGTTTTGCTTTATTTTGTTTTACTTTGTTTTGCTTCGCTTTGCTTTATTTTGTTTTGTTTTGTTTTGTTTTGCTTTGCTTCGCTCTGCTTTACTTTGTTTGGCTTTGTTTTGCTTTACTTTGCTTTGCTTTCCTGTCACTAAGATGTTCTTCACATTTTTAAGTTCTACTCACCACTCTTTTGAATACATTCGTAGAAATGTCCACACCACTCTCAGCATTCGTCCCAGGCATTGGCAGTTTCATTGTTTCCAAGGAAATGCTACATTCACCTAGCAAGGAGTCTTCCACTTGCTCGTTCACCTCCCATACAGACACGCTCAGCTCGGCATGACTGAGGTCAGTTTCACTCAATTTAAACGCGAATTCTTGTTTATAACACGCCTTGTGGATTCCTTGAACGGGTACAGTCTTGCGCTGCTCAGTTATTTTACCGATTTTGAAATCCATTAGCACGTATGTCCAAGCAGAACAAGAATAATTCCATGGCAAGAGGTCCTCTGCGACCACATTTCGAAGTATTAAGGTCTGAGAACTAGATTTGTATTGACTGTTCATGGTCAACCTTCCAGTGAAAACAGTATCACTCTGGTCAGCAGTATTTTCCAATGACCGTTCACGTATTCGTCCTCCTACGTCATCCATGGATTTGTTCTTGCTTCTTTCTCGAAAACGCTCGGAAACGCTACCTTCGGAATTTTCCGACGATGCACAGCTGTCTCCTCTCCGAGGAAGATCAGTAGTTCCCAGGTCCGCGGAAGCCTCGCTTGTCATTCGTTCCATGACCTCGCGGAGTTTGGATAATTTGTAGAGGATACATGTGATCATGATAATCAAAGTACAAAAAGCCGTTACAATGATTGAAATTTTTGCTGTATCTGTTAGTTTGAACATCTAACCGGGTTAAATACCCGGCTTCATTACTTCCACGATGTTTGAACCGTATATAAAATTCCCTATGGGCGAACATATGAAAAACTTCTACTGGAAGTCAATCGCAGAAACTTGACTTTGGATTTGTCGACTAAAGGACCAAAAGTTCAGAAACATGATCAGGAATACTGAAAAGTAAACGCAAATAGAAAACCGAAAGATCTTAAATCACACGTCTTCATAATTTCCCTGGGGAAGAAACTGTTGGGTTTTTCACGGGACATTGATATGATTGGTCAGCAGCATAACTTTTTCCCAGTGGGATAAGATTTCTATTATTTTACTCTGGCTAATGCCAGACGATTTTACTCGTCAAAGGGAGAGCTCCCTCCGGGAAATTCAAGATTATTTTTTTCCCATGATGTTTACAGCTACAATTATAGATCTTACACCCTCACCTGTCAGCTTTGATCTCAATGCAAACCGTTCTTGTCTTCCACGAATGAATTATGTAATTGGTAAAGCTGATGCTACTTAAAAGCATGGACGTTTTTTCCAACTCTTCTGCTCAGAATCCTCATCGAATTTATTTATTCGGGTCTTGAAACCCTGGACAACAATGCGCCATTCAATCTGTCTCTTTGTAACCTGTCTGAAGTCACTAGTCTAACTGCTCATCCGGGTGTGTTTATTGTCTTCAAGCAAAACAACCAGTAACTGGTTTTTATGTGATAATCTAGACGTACAAATCACAATATTTTACTTGGTGAGGTTGAACAAAAAGTTTTTAATAATTTCAAAAGATACTTAGGAGTGAGTTCCAAGCATTTTCAGTGAAAAAATCAGTCGTACCGACACTGTGCAAGAGTTCCGTAAGTAAACGGCTAAAGAGCGAAAATTTCTTAGTAATCGGTAAGAGAACTGGCCGTTGTATTCGGACGGGTTTGTCAGTACTATTTTTTGGGACAAAAGAAGACACATTTCTTGATAAATGCCCAGATAAATGAAGGAATTTCTTAATGATAGATTGATAGAATGAGTGAGGGAAAAAACAAGTAAATGAATGAATGAATGAACGAACGGGTGAATGAATGATTGAATGAACGAACAAACCAACGAACAAATGAATGAATGAACTACTTTGTGAATAATTGACTGTATGAGTTAATGACTGTATAAATAAATGGCTGCATGAATGAATGACTAAACTTAAAATTGGTGAAATGCATAGACCTCTCATAGATAGCTTGTGTTAATGGTCGTTCATGTAAGTAGGAATGGCGCCAACTATAGGCAACATCAGGCCAGCTTATCGTGGGCGTTTTTTGTCACCAGAGCAGGTCCAGGTAGTACTTAGGCCGGGGTCTCGAATGTGAACACGGCTGAAGTTCCCGATATCATGAAAAGTTCTTTTTCACAACGGCAGAAGTTAAAGTAAATGTATAGTGTTATAACGAAATCCCCGTAACTAATGCAGTTTTGAGTCCCGTTCACATTACCATAATTTCTTGCCAAACTGAACTCACTAAACGTCCTGAAGTGTACTAAGCGAACAAAAGTGAGCTACTGACCTGGTAAAATTTGATCTTGCTGAAACCTTCTTTTCCGATATTTTAGCCATACACAAAGCTTACCGCGCGCAAAAAAATTACCGTTAAATGTGATAGTCGCCGTTTGTGTTTTTTTTTAATGTTTTTTTTTGGGAACTGTCAATTGCGTCGTGCATGGTCCAACACCGGCATCATTCTTTCTTTTAATATAAAGATTTGTACAGAGGAAGGAGTGCTAATTGGGTACACTTTGCCTTCCACAAAAGGCCAGTTTCAATCTCAAAAAAAACTCAAGCTATTTAGATCCAAGCTATTTAGATTTCTGGGGCTCAGAAATCATTAACTGAGTATCGAGCTTAAAGCTTGTTCATCTACCTTATTCTGACTTTGTGGGAAATTTGTAATGGGGAATATTTCTTTATAACATTCCTCTAACATGACCCTGTTCATTCGAGGTTTCCAGAACAGAATTATTCTGAAATCCAGTGAATGAACACTTTGCGCGTGGTAAAGAGATATATTATTAAACCAGGATGAAAAAATACAAAACTGGCTGAAAATATGACTGAACCAAACGTAAATTTAAATTATAACACGCTCACATTGTACACTGATATATTTACTAACTTTAGAGTGATTAAAATTGAGATCAAGAGACAGTTCAACAGATTTTTTAAATGATTTATAACAGATTATAAATTATTTTTAACACATTATTTACAATTTTCCCGTTTAACCTTTATTTACCTTGATGCTCTAGTAATCAATGAATTAAAGTGATGCGCACCGATGCGTGGTTATCGCATAAACTTTCGCCCAAAAAAGTGCATGACTCTCACTCGTAGTTGTAGTCTTTTTACTTTGACTCCAACGCCCAAGCAGACCGTTAAAAATATAACTATTCTTTTTCTTAGGCGAAAATTCTTCGAGCAAAACAACTGAGCTTAAAATTTCTTTTATACTTGTACAAATTGTCGCCTGCGACTTCCAGTTCTCTGTTTAAACGTCGACCAACGACCGACTTTTTCTTCTATAGACAATTTACGCATTTCTATGAGACACTGTCACGTCTCCCGAGCACCGCAAAACTCGTACATGCATCCGCTTTTGCGCACGGGATCTAACTGTCTGAAACACTCGATTGACAGAACCGAAGTGGATGGCGCCTGCACGTCCAACCACAGTGCTTTACAAACTTAAATCGTCACTAATAACAGCTGTAGAATATTTGACATGTTACTACAAGTTACCTGCGTAAGTACTTTTTTTTTTAACCAGAGTTAATTCTTTTGAAACCATGTCATCATTAATTTCACCAAGATATCTGTTTACTGCGCGCAAACCATCGTGGTTAAATGTACTGCTCGCCATCTTTTTGGTTGCTGTCAATCAACATTACTTGGTACATTGGTGGGTCATTGACGTCGTTCTTCATCAGTGTTTGAACAAATTTCTTGCTTATACTTTAGCCATGGATTTGTTGCCTCATTTAGCCATCACTTTGCTTTGCGGACGTGACATGTTCATGCAGTTTCTGATGAAGCGGCATCGTCTTTTCAATGGGAAAAATCGCTGATATAACCGCTGGTTTACGTAACAACAATTCTAAATTTCTTACTTAAGTGTCCAGCACCGTTCAATAAACCTATTTTAAATTGTAACTTATTTGGATAATCTTCGAAACATTCATGTTTAAAGAATGAAACAAGAATACGGCGAATACAGAAATAGATCACGAGAAAGAATTCCCCTAAAGACATTGTGATGGTTACAATCACAAACACGAAAGCCTTACGCTGCACAAAAAGAGCAACAGAAGAGCATTCACGCTCAAACAGATACCGCCACGACATCAATGGACTATTTTTAAATTTATAAAGAACTTTTATCATAAATTTAACAGTTTATTTTGAGCGACTCGAAAATGTGAAATAATGCACTGAGTGAACAGTTACTTGGGTTTTTTTACCCTTTTCTGTTCAGGAATGAAATGCCGAAGTAGATGGAATGAAAAGAATCGCTTCCTACTGAAAACATAATACCATTTTAGGAATTGTTCTAGGAATTGGATCGACGTTTTGAACAAAACTTGTTCAGATGTTTCGCTGAAAAGATTGAATAGTTTTGCTGAAAATGTCTTCAGCTGTTTCGAGGGACGAATTCATCCTAAGTAATCAGGGATAATTTAGCACAAAAGTTAAAGGAGTAGTTGACATGTGCTGGTTATGGAACATTTTGGTCTTTTTATTTGACCTAATTACCCTTGATTCACTGCTTGAGCCGAAATCATCTATTCAAAATTTACGACATTTCGTTGTGATCCTTTAATTTTCCTATATCGGATACGCCTCAGGTAGAGGGCCTATTTATATGATACTATTGTCGCTCCTTTTGAGGTATGCAATATTGTCTTAAGGGCTCAATTCCTGTTCACGACTCGCTGGCTAATGTAGCAACAGGAGTTGAACTCTGTTGACTTAATAGTATGCGTCAGGACGACAAATTGCGAATGACAATCGATTTGAGTGTAAATACAATTTTAGCTTAACCGAGTAATATCTTATTAATTCAATTTCCTTTCTAACTTTTTTTTTCCCTTTTTCGAACATTATCCAACTAAGTATCACTTTTTTTAATTCATAATAATTGGGTGCCACATTGCCACTGGCTTTCTTAACTCCATCATCATTCTATTCCAATGAATGAGCCCATCTTTCGTCTCCCGGGGTCCTATCATGATATCCCCTAATGCCTCATCTCGTCCATAGGATGTCCTGTTCACCACCAGTATTTTAAACGCTGCCAAGCTCATTGCTTCTTTGGGAACTTTGAATACGAAGGCTTCGTTGTAGATAGGATTTTCAGTCTTTCTCACCACAACTGTTTTTTTCTTGCTCACTCGTTTTTGGCTGTACAGAAAGAGAACCTTTACGAATACGCCTGAAAGACAAAAGAACGCTCGATAACTTTCCCCCAGTCACCAAATCTCCAAGAAAGTTTCGAACAAAAGTATTCTTCTTGTGGAAGCATCGTTTTCAAAGAGTTTAAGGACATAATTTTTAAATAAACAGTTTGAGAAGCGTATCAATCAAATAATTCATGGAAATTCCTCAATAACGGAGGAAATGTGCCCAGACTGCATCAAATCACTCTTGCATTTAATCTTCAATTATTGTTAATAATATCAATTATCTTACCCCATGTTCCTGTCTTGTGTTCGATTTTTAGATCACGTGCCCTCATGATGACTACGGTCAAGCGTCCAGCGGTCGGGAAATAATTTAAAGACAACAAGAGATCGCCGGAGGTTGGTTTTTTCTAAAGTGAAAATAAGACAAAATAGGAGAGTCCATGAATTTTCCTTTCATTGAATTCTGTAGCGAGGCACTGTCCAGTGCAAGGAAATATCAAAGAAATAGATCACGATTTGGCGTGCTCCATTGAGTTAAGCCTGTTTCATACGTGAGCATAAGGATAAGCATGAGGACAAAACAAAAGGCAAAACAAAGGAATAAAGTCAAGTCTGCGAAATAAGGATCGTCGTAATCATAAGTATAAGATCATAGTCCAAGCATAAGCCAAGAGACGAACAAAAGGCGAAACAAAGAAAAATTCTCGTCGTTTTATCTTTGCAAGTCCCTGAAGAGATATCACGCTTTGTTTTCGTTTTGATCTTGTCCTTATGCTTACGTCGCTCGTGTGAACCAGGCTTTATGGATGCACGCGCGAAGTTGGGAGGGCAGTAAAAAGGCTCAACACCGCCATACCTCTTCTTCTTCTTCATACAAATCAAACCACCCCGTCATTCTCTGCGTAATATCCACATCTTTCATGTCAATCCTGGTCTGCCCCAGGGCGTGACTTTTCGAAAACGCATCCATCTCGTACAACTGTACTTGTATCTTGGCATACATGATCTCCACTTCGTTGACGCAGAACGAAAACTCCTCATTAAACTGAGGGTCGGATGACATGTGCTGTACTTTGGTACACCGATCACTTGTAAGCCTGCTGCCTTCCGTATCCTTGGTCAGCAGTATCTTTGCATATACACTAGCACTGTTCCTGTGGGTTTGGCATACCACATCTTTCGCTTGTAGCAAGAACACTTTTAATTCCCTGTCTTCGATTTCATATAGAATGGACAACTGGATTTTCCCGAGCTGAACGTTTGGTTCCAGATTGTATTCGAAGTCCAAGGTACCATCCTGGGGTTCACGAGCAACTTCAATATGGTTATCCTTGAGGCCTGGTTGCACAAAATTTCCTCTACCGTATGGATGCTTGTCGGAGAAATTCGTCGGCGTTGCCTGCCTTATTTGGTAAGTCTGATAGTTAGGTTTGCCACTGTTCTGTTGCGCATGTCGTCGTCGCTGATGGTACATCTGGCACCATTTGCACAAGACAACGAGAAAGGCGAACGACAGTAAACCAGTAACACCAAAAATAACACCCTGGAATAATTTCGCTTGGAACGATGAACCCACTGTAGAACAAAAAAGGTATTGAAGCGAATACAGTTAGATACGCTCATTTTCTTGACACAACTGGTGATCATCATCAACCTGGAGGAAATTCAATATATTCAACACAAACTGTTCATTTACTGTACTCTAAATTCGTTGACTTTCGGGACTGCTCGATAATTTTGCAGCCCAGTGAACGTAGATATGGCGCTTTATATCTGTGAGAGAACTGAAATTGATGTCCAATACTCGCTGATTACCGCCATTTTTCTTGCCATATCTTTTTAATTTCCAGCCAACTTAGCCATAATTCCTCTCCATTAAGTTAGACTTAAGACAATGGATTTTTGTCATAACCCTTACGACCCCTACTACATAATATTCTATAATATTTTCATAACAGTTAACATAGTGGATGTATATGAAGCGTTGTTCACGTCTATATTATATCGTATATCGATATTGAAATTTTCAAATAAGGTAATTAAGGAAAGCATGACTCGAAAGATTTCGACCGAAGCCTTTAAAAGGACATCTCAATACCGCAACAAAATTTTAGCTCATAGCTGTCAATCTCAGTGCGGACATGTATTAACGTTTTCACTACGATGTAGCACCATGCAGTCTCAGATCGCTATCGAACTGTTTATGGTTCAATTGTATCTTTTTTATAAATTACATCCAAGAAAATGAAATTTTCTCACCAGTGCTAATATGCAAGTGTACACAACGGAATATACGAGATAAGCTTGATTTGACCAAAGGAGAAAAGTCTAACATTATTTACATGACCCACGACACACTTATTTGGTAACGAAATTATTGGGAAACCACAATCAGGCAAACAGTCGATGAATACGATACAGTAAATTCAAATTCACTCGACTATATCATTCGTCAACTCTGCTGCACACTTACTCATTAAATATCGCTATCTTGTCCAAATTTAATGTACTTCGTACAAATCCTGCATGCTAACATCCACGACTGTTTGAAACTCAGCAGAACAAAATGCAAAATTCAAGAAAACGCCCAAGCTTGCAAGTTTTCCCTAAACATTAACAACATAGTTTTCAAGGATCATTTATGACAGCAAAGCACCATGCCTCAATTCAAAACACAGCTGTATAAGGTCTAGGGATAGAATATTCATAAAACAAAAGCGACAGGAGTGCATTTGAATATTGTTTTTCTTCAATCAAACCGCGTACAATTTGTACTTTTTAAAAACATATGTTCCGCCGAAACATGAAAGTTTCATCGTCGTCCTTCGACTAAATGTTTCCTGAATAACTAACAAAACTGGTTCAAGAAGTTTGAGTGTGGATGAGAGTCTGAAGCTAAAAACTCTCGTGGGTCAGTTGCGCTATGATAATCATGAAACATGCGACTTATGAAAGCAAAAGGAAATATTCCAAACAAATGTAAATTCAAAGAAGTAATTGGATGTCTGCAACGCCCCGCTGAAGCTAATTTTGTCGCTTTTTAGATAACAGTGCTGAGCCGTTTATGAAAGTTCAATCATGCAAGCGATGCTTTGTGGGTTTAAATTTTTGGCTCCAAATCCGACCACGTATCGAGACACGATTTCTCCCTGACGATTTCTCCCTGACTCGTAGACATTTTAAAGTGCATACAATGACAAACATTCGTGTATGACAATCGTATCGTGTTAGAGGGCCCTAAGGTGGATAACCCGTGGTTTGGCGAATAAATCGACTTGATATTTGCCTCGTGGATTTATACCGCGTTGGTTTTGTAAAGCTTCAAGAGAACTGTAGTGTCTCTCTTTATAATTAAAATTTTCCTAGAGACGTGGCAGTTGTTGACGAAAAAAGCCTGGTAAAGCATGATACCTCCTCTAGGACTTGCGAAGACAAAACAACAAGAATTTTTCTTTGTTTCGCCGTTTGTTCGGTGCTTGGCTTGTACTATGATTATGATCTTGTGCTTACGCTTACGATGATCCTTATGTTGCGGGCTTGACTTCATTACTTTGTTTTCCCGTTTGTTTTGTCCTTATGCTTATGCTCACGTGTAAGCCAGGCTTTAATGTCCGTAGCACTCGAAATTACTGCTTCATTTCTAAACCGAAGTACACTCCCAGAAGACCGCATTGGCCGTTTATTCCTTGTATTCTTATTCTTACATAGTCTTAAAAGACTGCGTCCTAAACACTTTCCCGGTATGAACGGTCTTCCGTCCTTTTACGCTGGCTAATGTCAGACGATTTTACCGCCATGGGGACATGTTAGCCGTACAAAGCATAGACAGGGAGCACTTCACCCACTCGGGCTTACACACTGGATAAACTATCTCTGCATTGTAGGACCGGACCCAGAACAGCTACTATTGTTTTTCTTTGCTAAGTAGGTTGAAGACGTATTCAGAAATAGTAAATCTTTGTGAGCCTGTGTTTGTACGAAAAAGGGCACCCATAAGTTGGTTTACATGAGGCGAGGAACTGTTTATATTCGGCAAAGGAAGTGGTTTTATTGAAGAATGTAACTCCGTTTGTAGATATAAGTACACGAACAAAAACTATCGTGGCGGTTTTAAAGATACGCAACATAGTCATGAAGAATATTATGCAGCAATAAATATTTCAAACATTGGCGCAAATGGTGATAAGAGGTCGGCGTCAGATTTTCCGTGATTTCGAAACTTTTCAGTTGAATTTATTAACAACATTTACCGATTTGATTGGTTGTTGTTGTTTCTGATAAAGTTTCTTCTTGTTTGAAGTCCATCAAGTTATGCCAGCTACAGAATATCCTTTATCAGGCATTAATTTATGAAACGACAAACAGCTATAGCTTTCTCACAAAATCAGGCAAAGCGTGTGAACAACTACAGCTGTCAATTCAAATGGACTGCAGTGGTAGCTCTTGTGCTGAGCCGGGGGAGCCAACAGAAATGTTTGCACTCCAGGAATCGTAGTAAGAGTCCGGAATATTAGATTCATGGATTTCAGACTTTACGGGATTAAGGGTCATGTTCAAGGCATGGAAACATTTCACACTAACCCTACCGCAGTTTTTATTTTCAAATCCTTCAGGTAAACTTAGTCATCGCTTAGTATAAAAGGCTCAACAGGATCCCCACAGCTTCCCAAAAACTCGTTCACCCTGAATCTTCCCCACGTTTGTGCCACCCTTGAAGCTTGAAGCATTTGAAACAGTATTATCACATTTTATGCTACATGTGAGGCAGCATTTTTGTGGCTATCGGGCATGGTACTCGGATGATATTGGAAAGCAGGAATGGCATAGACTGGAATACATACATATATATATATGAGTAAATTTCATCTTACCGAGTGTAGAGTTCGATTCCCGTTGGGGATCTCAGAAATTTTCTGAGATAAAGCTTGAGAACAAACTTTTCATCATAAATATATATATATATGTAATATTTAAAAACCGAGCTAAAGTGCTTTATCAGGATTTAAAACATGAGGCGACAGCCGAGTGTTTTAGACCCGATAAAGCACGTACTGCGAGTTTTTTAAATGTCTTATGAAATTCACCACCTAATACGCTAATTCGCGAAGAAAGTCTGGAAATTTATCTTTCGTAAGCCGAAAAAATTGAACTTCTTCTCCACGTATAAAGGCACATGCATCTTTATCACATATATATAGATCCGACACGCTTATAATTTTCTTTTGTATTTTCCTCATGAATTTTTATGATTTTTATAAATATATATATATATATATATATCTGAGAAGATAAAACTTTTAAAAACCTTATAAAACTTTATTTCAACATTTCGGGGCGACTGCCCCTTTGTCAAGAATGAGAAATACAAGATAGAGGATGCTCGTTATATACATAGCATTACTTATAAATTAAGGTTAAAAAGTCAGTCATATTTATATATATATATATATAAGCATCCCTCAAGATCCCTCTTAAAGGATATATAGCTGTCGGAAAACTCTAAAATTGGCTCTTTGATTTCTGCGCAAACAGGCAGTAGAATAAAACTTAAAAGAAATGTCGAAAAGGCTTAACGCAGTAGCTTCGAGCCTAGTTATTTCAAATACTGAAGGCACGATGCATCATTGACACAGAATTGTTGCGAAGCTCATGAAGAGAACGTTATTCTTGGCTCATTTTCCAAACTTTTGGGCCTACGCTTGAATTTGGATTCGCAGCTCCTGCACCTGTCTGCAGTGAAGTGCCTGAACTTCATGTCAAAAGTGATTGACTAGCTTCGGCATGATTTTCATTACTGTCTTCGAAAACGATTGTTTTTTTATTACCTTAATATTGATTACATGATTCCTCATAAATCATTTTTTAATTAAAGATATTTTTTCTGACAATTATATCGACCATCAACAGTGTATAAGCGGCCGTTGAAAGCAGTTTGTTACCAATGGACCTTAAATGAGGTGTCTGTTGTTTAATTAGCGTCAGAAAGTTTTTCTGCCTCAACACCTCTTCGGAAAGAAAATCTTTCTTGACCAATTGACAACTACTGGAGATAAAAACTATTCCCTTATATAATAACAGCGCGTGTAAAGATAGTGTAAGAGTATACACATTCTCATACGCTTCATATGTTTGGCCATTCATTGAAGGCCAGTTAAATTTTCGAAAAGCACGAAAGGAAATAAAATTCATCAACGTCTTTCAACAGTTGTAAATCGACTTGACGGTTTACTACTATAATTACTATGGAAGTTTCAGCTCTGGGTGGAATTTCAAACGCATTTCATGGGCTGAAATTTTTGTCGTCAAATCTAGATAATTGTTTAAGATATTTCTTGTTAGCCCAAGCAGAAATTCTTTATGTAATCAGCTTCTGGTTTGTGCTTATCAATACTTCCGATGCAAACGCGCAGAACACTGTCTGTACATGATCCAATGGGCCTCGCAATAATTTGAACTTCGACCTTCGCTAAGGTTATCTTCTCACTGGCCTGGCTGTAAGGTTTGAGACAAATTCCATGAAATTCAAATACCGTCGTGTTAACGCTGAATTCATCAGCGTCATACGCATAAGATTTTAAGCGTTTTTAGTGAGACAATTTTCATTTTTTAAACCACAAATAATTATCTATATTTCCCAATAGCATTGAATCTAAATTTATCTGGTCGATGATATTCAGCAGTAGACTTCAAACGGCCATCATTTAATGAATATGAAAGGAAGGTAAACACCAATCAAAGGACAAGAATCTGAACGCAGCAAAGTATGTTCGGCAAAGCCATAAAGACAGTAAAAGTTTTAAATTGTATAATGGGTATTTCTACTCTTACTGGTAAAATGCGAGTTGATTTTCCTCTAACCAGTATCTTTTCATGCCATTTCAAAACTGATTGATTCCTCTCATTGGAAGATTTTCATATTTTATCTTGTAGTTCCTGGACTTCATTCCACCTTCTTTATTCTGATTCTGTCACCAGATGTTAGTCCTGTTCTTTAACCCTTGTCCCGACTACATTTTCGACGTCACAGCAGATGCTTTAAATCAGTGGTTCCCAACCTGGGATCCGCAAACAATTTTTGGTGATCCGCCGAGACTAAGGGGTCCGCCGAGGGTCCGCGCAAAAGGAACGGGGTCTGCAGAAGGCAACTATTTTTTTTGGCAAATGACTACCTGCAATATTGGTTCAACTATTTTTTATTGCAAACTACCAGTCAATATCACAAATTCCGAAGGGTGTAAGTGTAACATAAGAACTCGTAATTTTGAGGTTTTAACAAGTCACACCTTCATCTCATGTTACATGCAGCCACGCTTCGCCTGTTCACCCCGAGCTTTGTTATTACAGAAAAAGTTCTCCAGCGTTTATCTGTCTATAAATTAATCATGAGTTCTAAACGATCTGCCACTGGGAAGATTAAACTACGAGGATACAATGTTGAGTTCTTAAAATTTGGTTTTATTCCATGCCGAACTGAGCAAAGCAAACCTGAATGCATCTTTTGAGGAGAGATTTTAAGCAATGAAGCAATGAAGCAATGAAACCGGCGAAGCTGCAGTTTCAGTTGGGGAGGAGGTCCACCGAGATTTTTAAAATCAGTAAAGGGGTCCCTGGGAAGCAAAAGGTTGGGAACCACTGCTTTAAATAATAATCTCCCTTATGTATCTGTCAATCTCCAATAAATTATTCATTCGTTCTGTGCATGAAGATGCTGCGTGGGGCAACGAAACGTAAGATGTATTCGACACGTTTTTACCGTTTGTACGACTTTTTTTTATCATTTGACAATGACTCTCGATTAGTTCATGCCTTCCTACATCCGCCACTCAAGTTGTACACGTTTCAGTCACCAACAACAATACTTAGTATTTCTCAAGATTACAAGTGCACATATGACCAAATTCAAAGAAAAACAAACATATTTGCCTCAAGTGTTCAAATTATTTACTGCGCGACGTATTCACAAGGTTCTGTTTGTCGTAGTTGACACACGGTGGTTGTTAGCCTGTTGTTTGATTTAGGTTTATATTTATACATTGCCATGGCTTGAGATACGAATATTTATTTAGGATTCAGCTGGTATTTTGTTCTCAGACCTTGGAATTAATGCAACAAACCCCAAGGTAAATGCTTGTCTTGGTAACACGGTATTTTATTTTTTCATGGCATACAAATTAAGGATATACCAAAAGACATATCAATGAGGAATATCGCTCTGCGACGTGTCCATATGATGTCTCTTCCTCGCGTCAGTCGCATTTCAATATCTTACAGCTGTTGACACAAACAAGAGTTTGATCAAGTTCCCCTGTTTATTTCGAAAGGCCTTGTTCTTTCTTATTTACATCTGGATCACAAAAAGGACTGAAACCTCAACTTTCTGAAAACTGTTAGAAACATGGCGAAATGAGGACGTTTTGGCCAAAAGCCCTTCATTTTTATCCAAGTGATCGTATATAAATAGCTTAGCCCTTTATTCCTCTCACAAGGTATTGTTCTTGTCCGACATGTGTGTATAAGCGGTTTTTTTAGCACTTCTGCGATTGATAAGCGAGACGGAAATCTTAGGCGATGTATAAATAAAATAGCCCAACAAAAAACTCCGGAAATTGGCGTTGTTAAAGGTTTAGTAGTTCTTACGTTTCGTTGCTTCGCACAACATCGTCAGAGAATAATAAGAATGATAATACTACTTTTCTGTTGGGCTATTTTATTTATACTTCGCCGTTTTTTATCTGGAGTTTTTACTCATCTCAGTTCCCACACGTTGTCATTCATGTGACTCCTCTATGAGTTCCCCCTCATGTCTGTTTGTTTCTCGACATTGAAAATAACTGATGACTTTCCGCCATTTACACCTCATCAACTATTTTTATCGGGTATTTTCACCATCACGTGACTTCTCAAATGTAATAGTCTTCCTCGTTTCTTATTTTACTCTACATATCACTCCCTGACGAATGGGCTACAGTTAAAACCTTGTTTTTTTGTTTTTTTCTCAATTCATTTTGGAACGTCATCGACCTTTTAGATTTATACATCATTTTTGTTAAATTTAATTACCCAAAACTCAAGCAGCAAATAGTTGTTACTTTTTAATTGGACGATTAATCCCTTGGAATACTCTCTTCACTTTACATCGGCAGTTTGCCTTATGAACACGTGTAAGGGTAAGTCGTTGCGTCTGATATGGTTCTTCCATCTGATAGTTTTTTATTCTTAGCAAATACTGCAAACCACTGTGCAAGAGCAAAAAGTTAAGAGATGTAGGTGCTTTTCGTTCTGATTTTATCTTAATTCCATAACTTCTTGTTTAGTTAGAATTCGTATTATTTTATGGTCGACGTTTACTAAAGGAAATAGAAACCATTGATTTCACTTGAAGATAGGTCTTGTTAGACAATATTGATAAAACAAAACACACAAAAAAAAACGACAACCATGTAAACACGAGGCAATGTATGTTTATAATCTTTAGTGACTGTAGATTGTTCCTGCAGTTTAAGACCTCTTGGACATGATGTTCTCTTGACAATGAAGTGAAAATGAAGTGACGTTAAATCTACGAAAAGTTTAGTACTTGTTTATGTGTATTCGTATGTGTATATTTACTGTAACAGTACTATATTGTCTATATATGTATGTCTGTCCACACTAGTACTGTTAATGTTTGATTGTATTTATGTATATAAGTGCGATACCGATGAAACAAATTGTGTTTACATGTAAAGATCATCCAAAGATGTGAAACTCGGAGAAACAACGAAGGCCTACGTTTATTACAAATCATGTATATATATATATATATATATATATATATATATATATGTTTGTATGTATTATGTTTTTGTCAATCTTTGGTTTACAAAGCATGTCACAACGCGATGGATAGAAAGTACACATTTAGTTTCATTAAAATGGTGTAGAAGAGTTAATGATACTTCCAATTACGAGAATTTGACGAACAGACAACATACATATGTATACACAGGTATGTATGTATGTATGTATGTATGTATGTATGTATGTATTGGTTTTGTCCAGAATTTTTTTTTCAATGGGTGTATATATATTGAATGTACGTATATATGAACACATAAATGTGCGTGTGTGTGAACTATGTAGTTTATAGCGGTATGTTGGTTTGTAATTTTGACGTAAGATAGACGTATATCCTTTTAATTATTATAATGACTGCGTGTAAATTTTCAGAAAATTCAGCAGCGATAATTGTTTGAATTTTTTCTTGTTTCTAGACGTCAATCCTCGGACTTGCATTGCAGTGCGATAAGGTAAACTATCTGTATTTAATACTCGCATCTGAAAGTGGGGTCAACAAGTGGCCACAAATAACGAGAAACGAAAATATTGATTGGTATTGCCATATGGACATTCCACATGCACATTTCATTCAAGGACACATCAGCTTTTTACTTTGCTCTTCGTGGGCATGACACTCCCGCGACAATGGGATTCTTAAATATTCTTCGGAAATGAAATTCAGTGGTATCGATGAAAAAGTATAAGACTAGTCCTCACTCGTACACAACGGATCAAATATTGAGCTAAGGAAGTACGTTCCGTAAAAATTCCAAACTCCCACCGACGTCTTAATCGTCATATACCTCTGATGAATCTCAAAATGTTATTACTTACTGTTGAATCTTCAAGCCGAGACTTCTAAAACTATCTCCACGTACGTCGATGATCCACATTGAGCCAAAGAGCTATATTCCATTACTCAGTCGATTTAGTCGAATGATAGAAACATTATTTTCTTAATTCTTTCGATGCAGCGGACCAGGGAACTCAGAAATTTCAGCGAACTATCGCTGGACATGTATTTCCATGTTTTGACGCTCGCCGAGCAGTCCTTTTGACTTGACACGTCGCACGAATTTCCGATCTATGATTTTTGTTTTGTGGTTAATATTTTATCACGTCTCGTCCGAGATAGCAGAAGACAACTCGTATCTTCCAAGTTTATCCACGCTTGACTCTGTTATTAATTATTGTCCAACCTGCAGCTGTCTCCCGAGCAACTTAAAATACGGCAAAGACGCTTGCGACTTTGTCATTTACATGATAATAAAAAGGAGACACTGAAAATGATTACTTTTCGGGTTGAAAAATACACTTTGCTAATTTTTTGACACTGATTACGAGCATAAGATGTGTTGACCGCAGCTGCAGCTTCAAAATTACCGATTCAGAATTTGTTTTGTCAGCAGAAACCGAAAGATAGACTCAAAGATAATCAGGGAAATTCGGACAGGGTTAAGATACGTATGTGCAAACTCCCAGTGTTTACTTTTGCGCGATATTTTCTCAATATTTCTTCGTATAACTTGCTTATAAAACAGTATTGGCGGACGCAGTGTTTCACACGCAAAATCAAAGGGTCTGTTTTAAACACCTACGAAATGCTTGCAATTTTTCGAGTAAATCCAGATAAGAATTTGTCGGTTTCATCCATCTTAATTTTTAGTCGTCGAGCTTCGTCTTTAAGAGTTGAACATACCAACTTGTTTCTCGGATGCCAAAGTCCAATACGGTGGTCAAGTCGTGCGAATATCTTCATTTTAAATCCAAGAGATGAGGCGAGGAAGTCATGTATCGAGTTGTTTTAGCCTAAATTGTGTCGCAAACGCGGGTCTTAAGCAGCCATAAGCCGTCATTTGCATGGCAAATAATTTCACCCGCGGGGTTTTGATTCGATTTACAGATTATAAGCAATTGACGATACCTAAAAAAAACTGGCAACTTACACAGTTAACTTTAATCCTTTGCACGCAGTAAACGTACCTTGCTGAATTACAGGAAGATATCGTTTCAAAAAGATTAAATTTGATAAGTAGAAAGCTCCAACCTTCTTATTTCCTACTGACATATAAAAAATTTTTTCAACAATCATTAGAGCTAATTTAAGCTCGCAAATGCTTGTGGTTAAATGTACAGCCGCCATGTCTTTCGAATTTTCGAACGCCTTTAATTTAACTTCGGATTAGAATCTCAGGCTCAGCTCTTAGTATATCACTACAAGTGAACTCTGTTGATGGGAACTTGCAATTATAACTCCTGGCAAAAAGTGAAGCCACTGTGGACGACCACGTACGGCTGTTTCTACGTCTATGTTTCATTCCCTTTTGCGGTCTTGAGGTTGAAAAACAGTGGAAAGATCTCTTAGGAACTCAAACTAACATCCCAAATTATCCTCCATTTCTGAACACTCTCGACTATTTTTCTATTTCTTGAATCGCGCCCGATGTCGAGTAGCTATATATGTCGTACCACACGGTAATCTGCTCTCCTGGAGAGTTTAGTACACTCTGATAGTGAGTTGCTTCGTAGCCTGGTTCGTTCGTTGACAGCCTAACCTGCCCTATAATAAAACTACTCTTCAGGAACAGATAACGGTTCAGTGAAATGGTGATGTTGCTTTCTTTCACTGGCTTTGAATTGAGATTAAGGCTTAATGGTTCGTCGAATCTTGCTTCGTAGTAATGACGGGTTTGAGGCATTCGCAGCAGTTTTGTCGGCTGGGTCTTCATTTTGGCTTGTCTAGCACATCGGTGTCGCAAAATTACTTTGACATAAACATCGTCACCTATTTGGATAAAGTCAAGAAGACCTCATAACCGAGCACCAAGCAGGCTTTCCTACTCTCTTTCTTGGTTTGTTTGTTTGTTTGTTTCTTTACTTATTCCTTTCTCTCTTTTTTCTCTCGTTCTTTCCCACTTTCTGTTTTCCTTTCTTTCCTTGTTTCTTTCCTTCATTCTTTCTTTTTTATTTCTTTCGTTCTTTTTCTCCTCTTTTTCCATCTTTCTTTCTTTTTTTCTTCCTTTCTTTCGTTCATTCTTCCTTTCTTTCCTTCCTTCCTTCCTTCCTTTCTTTCTTTCTTTCTTTTCCTCCTTCCTTCCTTCTTTCCTTTCTTTCTTCCTTTCATTCTTTCTTTCTTCTTTTCTTTCTTTCTTTCTTCTTTTCTTTCTTTCTTTCTTTCTTTCTTTCTTTCCTTCCTTTCTTTCCCTTTATCATCCGTCCTTCCGTTCCGTTCCTTCCTTCCTTCTTAATCCTGTCCTCAGATTACACACATTCTTCCCACTCCATTTACTTCACTGCTACCACTCCAACTCTCCTATTTTTCATATCATTTACCATATTCTCCATAGCCTTTTTGTGGAATATTGCACACGCGAATGGGATTCACAATGATCACGTCCTCCTGTTGGTGGAACTGCAGGGACACTAGTAAAGACCCAGGTGGACCTCTGCGATGTGTGGGATGAAAGGAACTAAGAAATGAACGCTGTAGAGAAAAACCATATGTACCTTAAATTTTATTACAACAGTATATTGATGATGGGTAAACTTTATTTATCACGGGCGTCAACTTCAAGGACGGTTCTCCTTGTTGTTGTCCACAACATACTGGGTAAACCTGACTACTTTTTTCACTTTATCATTGCTTTGTTGTTTTACACAGCACAGCACAATATAAGAATTTTATCTTTTGTCTCACTGGCTCTTGTCTGTAACTCATGAGAAAGTAATTCAATTTACCCAAAGAAATGCCGATTCGCGCGATGAAATTTGCCAAGTGGGAAACAGCCTTGACTGATGCAATATTGACCTATACTTGCCCCCATCTTGCGGCTGCCCCCTCCCTCCACTAAAACCGTAGAGTGTAGAACTACTGCAGGACTTACCCGGCATTCAAGGAAAGGAACCAGTAATCTTGGCCGAGAACTAAGGTCTAACTGAAACAGCGGTAAACGTACTTCACCTCGCAGATAACTCGTACAGAATCGATCCATGTGGTTTAATTCAAAGATCAATACTTGACTCGCGACGTCATCCTCGGAGCTGACGTGGAATTTAAATTTGTTATTAAATACAGGATTAACGGCCTTCGTGTGTAAGCTTGTTCGCTGGACTGCTTTTTCGGGAAGTTTCTTCACAGTTATGTAAGTGCTCATCGACTTAGCGTATTCTTTGGCAAGGAGATGCTGCATGCTGTACACTGTCACCTTTGAAGAGAAGTTCCAATCACTCATTATGAAATCGACAAGCAGAGGATTCTTATAAAAGCTGTAAATGTATCTCGTGGAGGGAAATGCTATTTCACAATCCTCATGCTGAAGTAACGCCAAAAATCTAAATGGACACTTTTGATAAAAACTGATTATGATTTGATGTAGGCTCGATTCAAGCAGTTGGGTGAACTTTTCCATTCAACTTTTGCCATAGATCAGTCTACCTACCTACCTACCTACCTACCTACCTACCTACCTACCTATACCTACATACCCACCTACCCACCTACTTACCTACCTACCTACCGACCTACCGACCGACCGACCTACGTACCTACATACTTACCTACCTACCGACCGACCTACCTACATACTTACCTACCTACCTACCTACTGACCTACCTACCTACCTACCCGCCAGTGAAATAAAAATGGGATGCTGCGTAGGCAGTATAAAATAGAATCTATGATAAAGAATTCGGCAGTCCACCAACCTTTTAACTTTTTTTTGCCACCCACCCACGGCTACTAAACATCGAAGATGATTCGAAAGCTTTGCAATATTACGGATTTTCCTAATCCAATGGCGGTACAATGAAACTGTCTTAGTAAAATAAACTGTCTTTATTTATACTGGAAAACCATATCCACTACCTAAGTTGTTCTCCCTAGAGGTCCAGTAAGGGCCATCCCATATGGGTCCAGTGTTGCTACAGGAGGAAACCGAAGTACCCAGAGAAAACCTGACATGTTTGGTAGAGTCAAACTGGACAACACTCTTCTCACATGTGACAAAGGTAACTTTAATCAAATAACTGCACGGAGCAGGAATGGAACTCAAGTCAAGTCGCAGTCGTGAGAGACACGTGCAGCACCACTGTGCCACCAACACCCTAGTCACAGTGTTGAGAGACACGTGCACTACCACTGAGCCACCAGCACCCCGTCAAAAGAAGACTCGCGATTACCCCTTGTTGAGATTCCATCTGATTCTCGGTCTTAACTATACTCGACACTTCATCGCCGACAATCGGATGGAGGCAAATATTTGCCATTTTTTTGAACATAGCAATACGTAGTCTCAAAAACCAATGACCACTTTGCTGGCTAGATCTTACTGGCGGCGTTTCTATTGGTCAAACATAATGAAAGAATCGAGTTGACCGTTGATCAAGCTGTTGGATAGGAGAGGTAATGCGGGCCCACGCAGTGGTTGGGATTGAGACTAGCGTGCATTGAGGGAGGTTGAGAGGAAGGAACAAGGAAGAGAGAGAGAGATTTGCACGAACAAATGTGGTGGGTGGATCTTTGGAAAAGCAAAAAATATAAAATTAATAAAATAAGTGAACGAATAAACAGTAAAATGACCTCCAGTTGCCTTGCTTTTTCATCAAAATACACTTCCATGTCAATAATTCCACATTTCTTCCTGGAACTAGCTTGAAAACTCTTCAGTGATTCTTCTTTCTTGTAAAGGCTTGGATCAAGATCAAAGGACTTGATATCACGCCGTGATGTAATGATCGAACGCCGCTCAAGTCTAAGAGGAGTTGATTGTTGTCGACCAAACTTACAATAGTTTCTTGAATTTGTAGGAAATCCTGGACTCATGGGATCATCCTTGATAGACATGTCCGTATACAACACGGGTTGAACCGATACGTCTTCGGTATCAAACGGAATCTTGTCCTGTCGTATCATATGTCGCCGTCGAGTATGTATAGCCGTTGAACGGTTCTTGTGCAGAGAGATTTTCCCGACTGGCGAGAGTGCTGTCATGTCGAGGTCCTTCTTAGGTTTTCCTCTGAGCTTCTTCCAACAACGTTTGAAATAGCGACAAATAACTGCGAGAAATACAGTAGTTGACAGAAGTAAGGTGAGTGATGTTATGTTTGCGGTAACTAGCTCTGTGCCGGAAGGCTTTGCTTGCGAAAGGTCAATCCTCATCGCTTTGTTGTCATTCCGACTATATCTTCTAACTTTAATGACAATACATTTCAACCTATACAGAGATTTTGGCGTTAGTAACCATGCACATACCAAATGTCGACTTGTATGTTTAACTAGTAGTAATTATTTGGGCACAGTAAACTTTTATTATCTTGATAAAATATTTGAAGACAGAAACCATGACCAGGCGACAATTTCAAGAAATATAAAACAATACACAACCCCGAAACAAACATCTCGTAAAATCCAAGATTTGGATCAATCTTGTTTTTGATTTGAATCTTTGATTTTACGAGATGTTTGTTTTTGGATGGTGTTTTGTTTTACATCTGAAGAAGGAATTTCAGAAAAGAATAAATTTCGTGAGAGACAAGCTTTCACCTCATATATAGATTAGCTCTGATAACAGCAGAAGCATGTTTAACATGTTTAACTAAGCAGGACCTGCTTAATTCATGGTGACATGTTAAACATTCTTCAATTTCTATCAGAGCTAATCTGTACGTGCAAAAAATTCGGTTACGTCAATTGGTATCGACTTAAAGTAGGCGACAGTTCAGTAAAAAACATGGGCATAAGTTTTGGAAAGATAGCTTGCAACCAAGGAAATTGAAATTAGAATGGAGGAATCGACGAGGGAAAAAGTTGTTTAACACTGATTGAGTCAAGCTGTAGACAACTGCCATATTAAAAAAGAACTAAAGGTCGGGTTTCAGTCTAGTCTTTTCGTGACATAAACATTATGAAAATGAGGTGAAATAGTTTTTCTTTTGGCACATTTACATAAGGCTCGACTCATGAAAAGTTCAAGGTTTAGCGGTGACCTATCTGAATGCAAATCAGTTTCTCAGACACAATTTCCTGCAGATTCAACACCCAGTTCGATGTCTTGTGTAAAATTTATGATATACAACAGCTTTGTTCACCTTTGTCGCAAGAATAGATTTTCGAGATTTCCGATCGTCACGAGTTTTTACGACAAATGAACATGCTTTGAAGTGACCAGTCTGCCAGGCCATCCCAAGCCATCCCACGCGGACGCTGATCTCTTCTCAAGAGACAAAATAACACCATATTTCGGTCGATGCAGCGTGAGCGGAAAGCTATAACTTAATGTAACCGTGTCGAAAGCGTTACGATAATGAAACTGCGTATTTGTAAAAGAAGCGCTTTGCGCTTTTAACCCTTGAACTAAACGGCTGAGATAGGAAGGAAAGTTTCTGAATTGTACAAGCTTAGCTTTTGTGGAGAGATTATATTCGTATTCTGAGTTCAAAATGCTGGTCAATGTCTGTTATTATTCATGACAACGAAACTGCTTCGTTCGGTTCTTCTTCACTAACATGACACCGTAGGTCAAAAAGTCACTAGCTCTTTACTGATTCACTCGAATCATATTTTCGCTCTTGAGTAAAACTATCTATCCCTGGCGAGGGCAGTGAAAGGGGGCGATTGAAGCAAATACCCCGAAGTAATGGCACAAGTTCTCTTTTACAAAAGAAATATAGCAGTTTTATTATGAACGTTGTGCTTAGTATATATTTGATATGTAAAGTATACTTTTGGACAGCTTTGGTAGCTGTTAGATAGGAGTATTTTTCCCAGGAGATCGTCCAGAGATCTCCCATTTAGAAGGCCAATTGTGTTCACCTCGCTTTTACAAGTCCCGATTGTAGTAATCATAATATACCCTAGCATCTGGTAGTATCGCGTATTTTATAACTCCGACGAAATACCAGCAACACTGTTGGTCGTTATAATCTGTTTCAGTTCAGCTCAGAGAAAAAGAACATGTAGCCATGCGTGCATTTACGAACTGTCATTGCTCAAACAGCTAGCTATGCCCGACGCAGGGCCCGCTGAATTGCACAATCACGTTCCTTGTTCAGGTGACCAGGAAAAAGAATTGTTGATGAATTTACACTTCAGATTAACTTTGTCCCTAGGCTAAAACTCAAAGGTAGAACCCATAGGATTTTGATTAATCATAATTTAGTCGGTGCAACAGAACTGACGAGGGAAGGCCCATAGTTAACATTCATTGACGTCTTACTCAACCTGCGATTAAATTGATTAACTGTAAGTGTTTCCGGTATGCAATCCATCGACCTGCTTTCTAACTTTAATTTTTCGAAGCAAATAATTGTTTCATCGATCAGGATAGCGGTAAAGATGATGAACACGCCAAGCAAAACATTGTTTTTATTGTGAGTAGCGGTTAAGATAGCCACACGTTTGGCGAGCGGAGACAAACTGGAGACAGACATAGCAACTGCAGTTACCCATCACAGGCCTTATGTCATTAGAGACATTCACTCGAGACAAAATATGGCGAGGCATATATAACATGCGTCGTAGGTAAGACAAGAAAGACTCGCATAAAAAGTTGGAAAACAAACGTTCACGTCTTACTCAACGTCTTAAGTTCCCCTCGAGACAAGTCGCACGAGTTTTACTCGCATGAACGAGTCTGATTGTACTTGATGTAAGACACATCCTACGTAAATCTTTTCTTATTTCTGCTACATATATGGCGATATTTGAATTATTGATACATGCTTTTGGTTTGACTAACGTTTGAAAACTTACCACGATGATTCTCAGTAAGATGTACTCTGATTTTTGCTAGTGGTTTCCAGCTTGTAGAAACTATTCCGTGTTTGTATACATATAATTCAAGTTAATCCTTGTCCACTTAAAATGTCAAAAGCGTCAGGTATTGCATTTACCCGGGTCGCTAGCAAATAAAAGCAAGGAAGTTTATCTGACAGGTAAATTTGCAGCTCATTAGTATGATTGATGTTATCTTCTGGAGTTATTTAAGTTAGTCACACAAAAAAGGACTGTCGTTTACGAATTACGATGTTTAAAAACCAGACGTAATTGCTCTGATAATATTTAATCGAAGATGAAAGGTGATTAAAGTCATGAGTCCGGCTGAATGTTGAGGAATTCACATTTCCGTATTGCACCATTGTCGTGCTCACAGTCGTTTGTAAAGGAATGGGCCAAGAGGCTAGAATATTCTGTGTGGCGGGAACAGATAGTCCTGGCAGACTCATCACAAAATTTAAAAATTTTGTAATTTTCACCATTATCAACGACATGCTATATTTTTCAAAGTCATTTGAACAAGAGGTCCTATCTATAAAAAAGTATGCGTGCGATTATTATGTAATAATCGAAATCGTCGACGTTTTTACAATTTCAGTGTATTTCTGAGACATTTTCTCATTAAAAAGTCAAGCGACAGGCACTTCTAAAACATTCTCAAAATCCTGGCATAGGTTTTTGGGAAGGGGCCTGGGCAGATCAGATTCTTGTCACCAAAAAACTAATGGACTTAAAATTATGTAGGTTACAAAATTCTTTTTCGGTGACGTCATGATGACGTGAAAACAGCACATCTCCTGACAATAGAACTTTACACCAGTAAACCACATAGTAACTGGCTCTTAAATCTACGAAGATGTACCCACGAACCAACCTCGTACCCAGGGTCTTGTCGGGGAGCGGAAATAAGACCCTGGGTACGAGGTTGCGCGCAAACGTTCGTCAGAGTAGATTACCCATAAAGTCTTTGGACGGAGATCGAACCCGCAACCTTTGGTATCGAACCACTCAAATACGTGTTTTCTGTATCAGTCCTGCATGCGAATTCAGAATGACATCATGACATGCACAGAGTGTATAAGTAGCAATAGCTAGCAATCTTTAATGACGTCATGGGACGGCAGCACTTTCCAGGACGTTAGACTGCGTTGAATCGTAGCTCTGCCGACAGAGTTAAGAAGACTTTTACCAAGAATGGATTTCTTCAATGTCACCTTGCTTGTATGTGAGTTTGAGTATAAGCATATTCACCGGCCTATCACATTACGGCTTCACAGGTCGCTATGGCCTCGTTACGGCCCCGAAATCCTAATGTCACGAGTCTGAATTCCGCCATTCTTGCTGTTATTTGAAATGCACTGAACGTTTCCACCAAGTTTTTCTCTGCCGTATAAATGCAACTCCGGTTAACTACTCACCTTTACGCAATCCCGTGTTTTCCCCCATAACGACTTTACGTTTCCTTCCTTCCGATTATTTCCCATGGTCACTTCAAGGTTCTTTCAACTGGCGAGCTCTTCTCATCTTCCTCATTTGAAATAGTTCGTTGAAGTCAGAAGCTTATTCCGGAAATTTAGTAGTGACTGATTTTAATTAGCTCACTGAGCAATACAAATAATCAAAACAATATAATCAACATAAACTACGTGAATAATTTAAACAAAAGCTCTTTTAACGGCCATTTCAGTTATTATGTAAAAACCGTTGAAAACCGTTATCGTCGACGGCGTGTGTAACATTACACTTCATTTTCTTCCTGGAATTCCTTCTAATGCTGGAAAAATCCGTCACGCAAAAACATACTCACTTATTTACAGAAAGTATGAATTTTCCTGTGCGTATATGTACACATGGGACGAACTATTTAGTGAGACGGTTTAGTTATGTAGCTGACATGTTCCATGTTTCCATGCGACATCAAAACGGCCATGCCGGAGAACAACTTCAAACGTTAGACGTTCATCGGAGCCGATGACAGTCAATGGAAATACTTTTGTCAATAAACATTTTTTCTTTCAGAAAGGCAGTAAACTTTTTTGGTCGGAAACTAAAATACGTCTTTAGATAATAACATACAACGTTACAGATGAACAATCGAAAGTCAAGGGCCAATTAGCGAAGCTCCTACTCCATGACAGAGGTAGATTTTTAACTGAAATACACGAACATTTTATCTATTTGTCGTTTTTCCCAATAAGAGCAGTTCTTGGCAAAAGGTTGAGAAATGGCGTGACTAAATCAGTAAATTTTGGACAGTCACTATCTGGTACAGGTTCTGAGGGAGTGGAACTCAATCACTTACATATGTTATCAAGTACACCTACAATTATGGCAATATCTAATTTGGCTGAATTTGATGATTAAATAACTCTACAAGTTGAGGTAGCCCTTGAAGCGACCCAGAATATATTTTCGCGTGTTCGGTCCCCCACGTCCACTGATGGTTATGCCACTACTTTCGTTGGAAAGAAATACCCTTTTACCTACTGTCGTGTCACCCTTGACTAAGAGGGAATACTGAGGAGACCAGTGAAGAGATGGCCGATCAATGATTCGAACGAAACCTGTTGTCCGAATTAAGCATGAAGTTTAATGTGAGAAATATATGAAAGCCGAACGAACTATACACCTCACAACCATGCACGAATGCTAAAAACAGAATTACAAGAAACCTTTGGAAAGACGTTGCCTTGCTGTCGGCTTTTGTTTTTCGTTGACGTTTCAACGGTAGCAAGCAATATTAATGTTTCTGCCAATTATTAGTCAAGTGTAACATGACGAGCGAAACTCAAGTAATCCACTCAATCTAAAATATTCTAATTCCTTCCCGTGGTAAAGCTCTGAACATCCGTACACATTTCTTGGGTGTTGACATTTTGCATTCTTTCCCGTTTGTTACCTAACGTTCGTTGCAACTTGGCCCAACGCCTCTACTGAAATACATCGGGGATTCAAAGCTTTATAAAAAAAATAGAATTTGTATCCGCACTTTCAGCATTTCTAATTATAGATCGTGTTTTTCATAGTAGTGAACTGTGAGAATTGCGATGGCTTGACGTTTTGGAGAGAATTTCTCCCATCGTCAGTAGTGTTGAACGGGGTTACATGTCCAAACGGATCAGAATCAACCGGCTGTTTGCCTTGTGGTCCCGTTCAACACGACTGAACGTGGTTGAAGTTTCTTCCGAAGGGTCATGTCATCAAACCCTTCCTGTTTTAAAAATAGAAAAACTACAAACATTATTCTGTACTTTGTTAATAATTAGTAGTTTTAGATTCTTTGAAGTTTGTAATTATCATTGAAGATTCTTTCGGAGAGTGATCAATAAAATTATTTTGTATTGTATTGTATTGTATTGTATTGTAAACATTGACAATAGTTTGTATCTGTTGTTCAACGTTCAATACCCTACTCTACTCAATACTCTATCCTATCCTACCCGATCTTCATCCATTTATTCTCCGCCCATCCATTCAATTCATTAATTGATTCCATTCCTTCGTTCGTCCGTTCGTCCGTTCCGTCAGTCAATCCGCCAATTACAATCATCTATTGTAATTAACTTATTAAATTAACACTGTGATGTTAAATTAAAATTTAACATCACAGTCTGGTTGTGCTTTTCGATTCAAGACTTAGGCCCAGTTCAAATGTCGAACTTTTCATTTACCGAATCCAATGTCAATGAGCAAAATCCTTTATTTTAACTGATTTGCATTTGATTCGGCAAATGAAAAGTTTCACGTTTGGACTGGGCCTTAGTGTAATTCCTGTTAAACATTTTGTTTTCAAAGCCTCGACTAAGAAATGGCAAAACGTTTTCTGGATGAATGAGAGCTGTGTAATCACGTAGAAGGGCATAAATTGCAAGTGTGAACCTACTCTGCACCCAAAAATACCCACTCACTTAGTCACTCTTAGTCATCCACTGTAGTAATATTGGGCTTACATGTCATGGGACCCACGTTTCTCTAACATTCATCCATCACCATCTTGTAACACAACTGGCAGAATGCTTTAGGCGTCGTTCTTGGTGAAGAAGACGTTGTTCAGGGCATTTGAAGGGAATTTCATAAAATCAATTCTAATTTGTATTGAAATTCATATTAGAATTCGTATTGGAATTCCAGATTCTAATTCGAATCCGTATTACAATTCGTGTTAGAATTTCAAATTCTAGTTCTAATTTATTTTAAAATTGCTTCTAGAATTCCAAATTCTAATTCTAATTTTTATTAGAATTTGTATTATAATTCGAAATTCCAACTATTATTCTAAATCCTATTAGAACTCGTATTAGAGTCAAAATCAAATTATCAAACTTCTGATCCATTGAAGAATGCGGCCAAAATTTAGACGGTGAATTCCTATGCTTATTATACTTTTTTTTTTGTTATATATTACGTGTAGTAGAGCTATAACTGTTAGTTAAGTTCGCAATACAGAGATATTTTCGGTCAGCAAGAGTGTTTTTGAGCAAGGCTTCCTTGCACAGCGGTTCAAAAAAATATGTGCTTTTAAGTTCTATAAGCTAGAGCTTCTGTATCAATTACATGCACAGTTAAGACAAACAAATATCTTCGAGCTCCAAAGTCGAAGCTTATTTCACAAAAACTCTCCTTTTGAGTATCGGATCACGGACCGCCTCCAAAACCCGACAGATTTGCCTAAACCTATGTTAGAATACCACATACCAAACTCGAGCAGATCTCGTGTAAAATGTTGGTGGCTACTTTCATAGTATTTAACATTTGTATCAAATATTTCCTGTTGCACTGTGACAATCTTTCGAACTTTCGCTTCTCGAAAAAAAACTCATTGATCTTGACATCTACATCAGACAAAAAGTGGACTGTGTACACTTTGTTTAATAAATTCTCATTAATTTCAAAGCTCATCAGTCGGCTTCTTTATTCTGGCATGGTTGCATCTTCCGATAAGTGATTAATTTGAAGAAGTAATTAAGCTCTCGTGTCAAATCAATTTTGATGAAAACCAGAAATTAATTTGCCAGTCAGGCGAAACGAATGCAAAAGTTAGCGAGAATCCATTTCATGCATTCAAAGGTTTCACACCGGTTCAATGACGTGGTCGCTCAAACATTACAGGTAATAAGAAGACGGAAATGCGAGCTTTCATCTAGCCTTCAATGAAGCCTGAAAGGGCATGGGACAACGTTTGAATGCTGAATTTAGTGCTCAAAAGTAGGAATCGTTTTCTCCAAATGTCAAGCTTCATAACAGCATCTGTTAACCCTTTCACGGCGGCATAAAACTTCTATTATTTTACTCTGGTTAACGCCAGACGATTTTACTCTCATAAAAATTGCTATCAGAATCCGTCTTAGAATTTCAAATTCTAAGCCTAAATTTGAGTTTCTATTAGAATTTTCATTAGAATTCCAAATTTCTAACTCCAAATTCTAATTCTTGTTAGAATTCCTCTTAGAATTGGAAATTGTCGTTAGAAATTCGAAATCTTCTTAGAATTAGACTTTTCATCAGAATTAGGATTTCTATTAGATATAGAATTTCCATTAGAATTAGAATTTCCATAAGAATTAGAATTCCCATTAGAATTAGGCTTTCTATTAGAATTAGAATTTCAATTCGAATTTGAATTTCGATTGGAATTAGAATTTTGATTAGAATTGGGTTTCGATTAGAATTGGAATTCCATTAGAAATGAAACTTCAATTAGAATTAGAATTAGAATTTCCAGTAGAATTATAATTTCCAAAATAATTTCCATTAGAATTTCTATAAGAATTAGTGTTTTTGTTAGTATTAGAATTTCGAATTGATAGAGGAATTATAAAATACAATCCTATGCACAGTTTTGATTGGACAAGCGTAATTTTTTTCTCATATGCTTATGCATAATGTAAATACCTATACAGTGCATGTAAATTATGGAAAGAATCAGTAAATTCCGTAAATTAAACAAGCAGCGATAAGTTTAGAAATAAATTCTCCCGTCTAGGTAATTTCATAAGACTACATGATATTCCTTGTCTAGAACAGCCGCTGACCTTCTCACCGCTGTCTCGGAATTTGCACCACGTGGGAAGAAAAACAAAGATGGCCGCTTTGCGTGGAGGGTTAGCAAAGGTAAATAGAGAATATTGATCCTTTCCGAAGGTTTAGGAAACTGTAATTTACAAGTGCTGCTTAATTATGAGTTCGTACTTTTACAGCAAGTCTGTCGGGGATTTGTACGCTGTGAAGAGAGGACTAGACCTCTAGAAAAATGTAAGTTGTGGCTTCTCTGACTCTGTGTTGTCGACACAGTTGACTGTTTGTTGAGTTTCCTGGAACTAATAATTTTACTTTGCACTTACTAACGTAATTAAAATCTCAAAATGATATCTCCACTTTTGTTTGCGTCAAAAAACTTGCATACTGTGAAACGCATGATGTTTAATTAAGTTTAATTTCCTAATAAATGCAGAATCAACAAGAAGAGGATCTTAACCTCAAAGCATAAGCCAAAGATGCTGAGTTTTAGTTTGTAGTAAATTTGCCTTGGTCAAGTTTTGATCTTGATATTCAAAAATTAATTTGGCTGTTCTGCAGTTTATCTTACCCAAGACAGACTGCCATTCAAATACCACGTTTAAAACAAAACTAGATACTCCACATGGCTAACATTCATCAACCAAGTTAAACAAAAAACAGACAACAAAAGGATGCTGACGTTGTCCATCACACACATATATAACTGTCAAATTACACTTAAAACTTTAAAGCTGACCTTAACAATAACACCCTGACCCTAATTCTTATCCTAAAAAAACACTTGAGTTGATGATTAAGGTGAAACCATGTCCTTCCAGCATATTGAAAGAAGTGCTTCCATTGTTACACTTGGGGTGGGGTCAGCATTTCATCATAAATTGCTAATTGCGGAAATCCCTGGTCTGGTGAAGTGTAGAGTACCTACTAATTTACACCTTTTATCTATAGTCAATGTTAGCATGAGGAAATGTGCCCACAAACATTAAAAGTTAATCACCAGTGTTTCCCCCAAGCAATTTCACAGTAATGGCCCACCAGTAAAGGAGAAAGTTTGCATACCAATGAACCTTGATTTAGTCACAGAGCTTGTCAATGATCCTCAGCAGTACTTTTGCATTATATAGCCATTTAGGTGTCTTTAACTAGAAGAAAGTGCACTTGGCTTGGCCCAAGGGCCCATTTGTTTGCCTTTGGTTGGGATGTCCCTTTTAAATCCTGAGGGAGTACAGTATATTGATTGCATGAGAAATGAAGTGAAGCCTTAAACTGGGAATTCTGCACAGTCAAAGGCTTTACTAAGTTTTGAAATAGACCACCAAAAAGTAAAAATAAACAGCCATAACTTTCCAAGGGACCAAAACCTGTGAGCCTGCCATTGTTTTCTCTTCAAGTCTATGATCAATCAGAGTCATGAACAAAGTACACAGCAGTTTGGCACCAGATAGGGGGTAGAAAACTGCTCCTAAGCCATCTTCTAATGAAACCCCTGCACAATCTCCAAAGAATTCCTGGATAATCTTAGGAAGTGCTAAAATAGGTTACCAATGATATGTTAAGCTCTGAACCAAAATTGCATATTTGGGTAAAATTCCTCATACACAACAGATTTTCCAGGCTGCATGAAATCCATAGCATGTCACCTTAGTCTCACTAACTTACACAATATTAATTATTAAAAGCACAGGATTTTGCCTGAAAAGGATTCAGGTGTTGAGGATATTTGGGAGCTATGGTGGGATGGAATTCCAGAAAATCTTCAAATTTTGAGTCACCAGAAGGCTGTTTTTTGGATTCTGGATGCAAAACAATACTATGGTCATTCCATACCTGGTTGACTTGCTTGCAGTATATCATATGACTTGACTGAGTCATATTAAATATTGACTCCATTAAATCAGGGATATTGAATGTTTGCTGGTGACATTGGATGATGACCTTTATTAATCAAGAATTTCCTGATAATTCCTGTCCGATAACTTAGATTTTACCAACCAGGTTATTGAAAATGAGCAGCAGGGAAGAAAGAAAATAGGGAACAATGTGGGGTGATTGCCACCCATCAGTAGGACAAATTTGTTTTGGAATCTCAATAAACGGTTGCAACTGTTTTTCAAGAAAGTGTCTATTTTACAGTATTTTTGTAAGGTGATGCCTTTTTGAAAGCATTTTCAGGACTTCTAAATTGGAAAAAAAGTTTTCAAGTGGTTGCATCACAGTCTCCTAATCAGTGAGTTAACTCTTTGGTGGAAGACCATCATGAAATTTGTCAAATATCACTTGACCTTCATATTGACTTAAGCAACCTTCCCCAAAAAATTATTTAATAGGGCACCTTGAAAATAGCCATTTTTCTTGGTGAATTTTAAATGCAAGGTTACGTATAGGGAAGGAAGCATCAGATCTGGTAATGAAGAAGTAAGTATTAAATGTACTGGTGAAATTAACTTTAACTCTTTAGTGGCAGACCCTCGTAAAATTGATCACATAATGGCTTCAGTAACCTTCATATTGACTTAAATAACTTTCCCCAAAAATCATTTAATAGGGCACCTTGAAAGTAGCCATTTTTCTTGCTGCCACCAAAGAGTTAAAAATGTTTTTGACTTTTACCTGCATTTTGGGGAGTTATGCCAGTATGATGTGTGCCAATTGTTACAGCAATGTGGATGTTTTGTTTCTTCAGGCATCAACTCTGTGCAGTTATTAGGAAGAGTTGGGCAGTATCCAAAGAAAGGCAAAGGAGATGTATGGAGATTTCCACTTGCAACAAATGCATCCTATTACTCTAAGGATGAATTTGGTGGTATGGATCTAACATTTGTTTTGAAAATTAGAGTGCCTCCTGAAAGTTGTATAATGTTTCCATTGTTGTATAGTTTGCATTGTTTAAGGATACATGCATGACTGTTTCACCAACTCCATGCACTGTTTGGAGATGACTTGACTTGCTTTATGTAGTTTTTCTTTGTTATGCATAAATTTCAAGATTTTACAAAATGACAATGCTAATTATGCTGATGCCAGTTTGACTTTTTTTTTTTTTTTTACTAAATTACTGTACTTGACAGAGCAAGCTTAGGCTTTCAAATGTTTAGGGTGTTTTGTATGGTCATAAACCCTTCATGGATATTGCAAACATATTGTGTACCACATGAAATAGGAACCCTTGCCCTTGGGTGGGTTAAAGGTTTAATACAGGTCAGCAATGACAATTTGTAGTAAGTAGTTTGATCGTGGTGGTAACTGTTTATACAGCCATTGCAAGACTCTAATACTTTCATTATTTTCCTTCCAAACCAGAATCCAAGCTCGTGCATAAAACTCAATGGCATAACATTGCTGTATTTAAACCATATCTCCAACAAAAAGTTCAAGATGTGGTTATGAAAGGGTAAGTACTGAAGGACACGTGTACAGTGAGAAGGTTCACTCTGATCAGTCACGTAATCATTTCTCCTAATGTCAATCAAATGACACGTAACATTCATAAAAATTTTTAAAAGTTAATACCTCAAATGAAAGCCCTCAAAGTGTATGTATACAGAACCATTTACAAGACACTGTAGTCATGTACTGTTCTTCACTTATGTCCAGGAGATATTGCCATAAGAACAGAATTCTTTCTTGCAGTTTGTGCACAAATGTTGCTGTACATCCTAAACACCATGGTGAGTGAATCACGCACGTTAGGATAAACAATCATATATGACACTCGTTTCATGTAGATCAACCTTATGTTTCTTGTGTTGCAGTTCCCGTGTTCTTTTGCATGGTCGGTTAGATTATGTTTCATATGACGATGAAGAGGGTACCAGAAGGTCATATGCTTCAATTGTTCTTGGTAAGCTTTGTAATTTATGGTCAGGTGGTACATCCAACATGTTCACAAGCCGATAACACTAGTACTGAACTACTACTCCAGTAGTTTTTCCTCCTGTGAGATTCCCTGCGTTGACTTGTCTTCTTTAATTAGCCAGTTTCCAAGAAATCTCAAACGAATCAAACTTTAAATTTTCTATACTAAACTTCAAATTTTCGTGCTACTGCAAGAAGATGTTATTGAAAGAGGTCAAAAGGTTAATGAATACACGAAATCCAATCGACATAAATACTTGAATTGGTGCCGTCTTCAAATAAGTGCTTCCGCCTTGGAATAAGCGTCCTCCTAACTGGCAAAAGTTACGTTAGCGCCCTCCTCTCAAACGTCGATTGAACAATGGAGAAGTCACGGGAGAAGGACGCTTTTGAACAAATTACCCAAATTACCAGGATTACAGAGCATCATTATTTTAACTTTTTTTACAAAAGTAGCCATTCAGATTGTATCTTTTTTTCAAGGGGCCGTATCCTGCGTATATACTATTAAAACAATGTTATGGTGGATGAACGATCTTCAAGCTCGATACTCAGAAAATGATTTCTGAGCCCCAGACGGGGATCGAACCCGCAACCTTCTGATGACCGGTTAGACGCTCAGAAGGTTGCGGGTTCGATCCCCGTCTGGGGCTCAGAAATCATTTTCTGAGTATTGAGCTTAAAGATCGTTCATCTACCATAATATGTCCAAGCTCTCACGTTTCTCTAACATCAAACAGCTAAAACAATGTTATATACTAACGTCGGCTTAAAATGCAATTTTACGAAGTATTATCGAAGATATTATGATTACAGTAGTTCTTCATAATATTTTTACGGTTTTACCACTTAAATGAAGAAAATCCGAAGCCCATTTTGAGGAAAAGACTCTGGAAACAAAATAAGCGATTCACTTCGAATTAGCGTTTTCCTCGCTTGGGGTCAAAAATGCATTAGATTCACGGGCGCTAAATCGAGCGTTTTCGATATATGTATCACTAAACTTTCCCGATCGAATTCGCAACCCTCTGACTTTTTTATAGCCTTCTTTAACCATTGAGGTAGTGGAAAACTGATGGTGAGGGAACGTTGTGATTGACCCATAATCTTTTGATTGCCTTTAGAACGGAGACTTTTTCTAAGCGTGTGACTTTAAACTTTCGTTTCTCAGCGTACTGAGGGTAAAACTTTTTTTTCACATTAGATGATCTCATATTGTTAGCGAGCCCCGAAGGGAGAAATATGGAGAGAAATTTTGACGAAGATCCAGATCTTGAAGAAATGAGTTAATTATTGTCGTAATGAGTAGCAACCGAGGAGCCAATGAGCCGTCGAACTCATGAACACTAATCCTATGTGATGCCGAAAAGACATGTATTTAGTCTTTGAAGTCCATTTTTGTCCCCAATGAAGAACATTTAAAACTGTTTTGAGAAAAACGTGAGACAGACAATTCTTACAGAGGAGTATAGTGATCACACATTTGTAGTTAGACTTTCGTTACCGAGTTACAGGGAATGTTGAACTTATTGATGGGCAGGTAGAAGTGGTTGGCTGTTCCCTGCTGTTGAATGTTACGGTTTTACGGAACACCATCTTTGACCTAATGTGTCGGAGTTATGGAGAACGTCAGGGTGCATTCTTCGCTGCTTCTTTGTCTGTCTGTGTGTCTCTTTTTCTCGCTGCCTTTCTCGCACACCATGCGATGCATGTACAGAACATGTATGTCAATCTTTAACGGGTAAAGCGGTCTCTTAATACGTGCGACTTCAAAATAAGTCCAGTTTTGACTATATTCGAAATTGATGGACAGATTGGTGAATTCCGTACCACACGCATTTTTCAAACTCACTTCCGACCACTTGGTGCAGTCGGATTCATGGATTGTAATTTGTAGATGGTCTTGGCAAAGTCGGCCGGCATCTCTTGCATGGTGACTGCGACAACGTTGCCTTTGAGTGTTAAATACATAACATTTCATTCTTCTTTCAACACGATGTACTAAAAGCTAACGAAAGAGTAAATTCCAACTTTATTTCTCCTCCTCCTGGGTTTTGATCGCAACTACCCAGCTACAGCACACACAACGGCACCAATATTTTCATTTATTTACAATCTATATTAACTTTGTCGAGCGCCAAACTTTAGCTCGACAGCAAATCACGCCCGGGAGTTACGCGTGACAGATGCTTCTGTGACCATGACAACGACATATGTTTGTATATTTTGTTTTGTCTGGTGCTGAAGAGCAAGTTAATTTATCTTAATACGAGGAAACGGCGAGGAACTTCTGTTGCAAAAATGAATCAAATGGAACACAACGTTAAGATTAAAGACTACCAAAGATACGAAGAACCCACTCCATACGTGCAGACGTTGTACGCGTTGAATTTCCCTCAGAGCTACCCAAACAAGATGGAACAAGACCGCATGGCTGACCGATTCAAACAAATTCACTGGAAGAGCGAAAAGAGACCGACGAACTTGCCATCAGAGCGAGACCAGCTTCAGTATCTAAGGAACGAGGCATTCGGAGTAGTATCAAACGAAACAGCTGAAAGGAGAGACGAGCACTGGCATAGAGCAGAACATGTTCGAGAGATCGATCATAAAGCTCGCGTCGCCAGAGAAGAGTTCGCTCGACAAGTGACTCGACAACGACCGGTATATCCCGACTACAGCAGCACGAAATCAAAGCCCTTGTTTAAAATTGTCAGTTAGTAGCAATTCGTGAATTTTGGTACTTGCGGCAAAGCTCAGAAATTAATGTTTCATACCATTCGAATGACATAAGAAACTTGAGATCATGATATCTGAGGTCTTACAGTAACTGTATACCCTGGAATTCTAGAAATTGAGCTTCGGTGGTTGGACACCGAGTTGTTTTTCTGTTAGATATTACGACCGTGATACATGCCACTCTTCCTCGAAATTACACCGCACTTTTTTATGTTTTAGTGCATTACGTTCGTGAAAGAAGATTACAAGAACTACCAGACCTGCTATTCATAGAGTTTGATCAACTATAGACGCGGGCAGTTTTTTGGCATAGTTTTGCTGCGTTCAACGGAATCCTGACCGCTAAAACTTGTAAGAAAGAATCAATTTGCTCTTTTTCATCCTTTTTTCTTGGATCCAGGCAATTCAGGCAAATTACTGTGTAATACAGTAGCAACAAAGTAAATGGAGATTCTTGTCTCTCTTGCTCGTTTTATTAAAAATACTGTTCAAGTTCAGTCCCGTGCACCAATGCAAAATAAAAAATGAATGTGTATTTACTCTTTCTGGTCGGGCAGTGCAGAAAAATATTTTCCCTTGACCCCAAGCTAGCAAACAGGATCTGTATATCGAAGTCATCCACGTGCACTCTGTATATAATCTCCATGGTACAACCACCCACAAGCCGTATAAAGACCTTCGAAGCGACCCCGGGCGTTTCTATTTTCAGTTGCATGTACCTGACGTTTAGTAGTCTCGTAAAGCAATTTTTTTAACTTTATGTACCAAACACTGCGAAATACGTAGTCAGAACAGATTCAGAAAAATTTTTATCTTCAATTCAATCGGAGCTGAAGTCCATAGACTCCATTGCCGTCCGAATTTGCTCCGATAAATCTCTTAACATGATTCGGTCGCTGGTTTATGCACTTTTTGCGTTACAGCAGTGATTTCATTTTTATTATACTAATAGCGAACCTACTCTTCCTCTTATAATTTGTTCCCGATAATTTCTTCTGATACTCGTTTGGGAAGGCAGGTGCTTGAGATAACATGATTTAAGAAGCCGCAATTGTTGTCAATAAAACCACTGGTAATTCCTCAAATGCAGTGCCCATACATTATTGCACTAATGTAGTAGCACTGAACAGATGCGCCGCGCATATGTGAAGGACCAACAATCTTCGATTAATTAGCGAACAGACTTTAGTAGCCCAAATTCAATTTTGATGTTGAATTTCGTCAATAATTTACAGACACACGCATATTTTTCCTATTTACATGAGTAACTGCAAGTTATTATGTACAGATCGATCTAATAGCTTTCTTTGTTAAAGCAAGTTTTTCATTCTGCATATTTCACTAGGAAAGTTTTCTCAGATTTAGTTCTATTTAGCCACGGCAGTTGAGCTTTACTTTCATAACATGGCATAACAGAAGAAAAGTGCTTTTTTTCTAGTCATCTATTATTGTGCAAAAACAGCTTGAGCCTCGTGTCTCGCAAATATCTCTTGCTGACATGATGAAGCTACCATTGTCTGCCTACGCAGTTGAACTGTTTTAATGGAAAAAACCGATCAAAATGAGGGAGATTAAGCTTCTAGTTTGAGAGCTTCAGTGAACTGTGGAGTTGACTGAGTGGGTGACCATTTCCAGCCGCGTGCAGCATGTAGCTTTAATTTTCAGCATCACCTCTACACGATTCAATTGTCGTTTACGATTGAGCCTTCTGATGCTTACGACTTATTCGCAACAGTCTCTTGGATGTATTGGAACATTTGCGAGAAAATAGGATGCTCAAGTTGTGCTCTTAAATATCATACCGTAAGAATGAAGAATCGTAAATGATAATGTCGTAGTGCTGCTGGAGTTTCGGTGATTTCACGTGTCAGTTCAAAGTGGAAAGTATGGTTTCTAGTGTTCTTTTACATGGCAAGTTGTCGTTCGGTATTTGGCACTCGTCGAGCCCCCGAAGCTTAATCTTACTATTTTCATTCACAGCCTGCCGATTTAGGGAAATAATTTTCACGAGTCTATCACATAAGATCGTAAAAGCACAAATGCTGATATAAACTTCAAGTAAACGACAAATTTATTTATTACATACATGTTTCGGCAAGACTCATGCCATTTTCAGTGTAAATAACCTATTATCATTTGCACTGAAGATGGCATGGGTTTTGCCGAAACATGTATGTAATAAAGAAATTTGTCGTTTACTTGAAGTTTCTATCACATAACCTCGATACCTTGCTACGAAATGCATAGGAGGAACCCTGTTTAAAAACTGTCCTATCTGTGGGTACATACAAAGCCATTGCGATAGGTTTTTCCCAATTTCGACGATTTTAAGACAAAATACAACATACTTTGAGGTGCAATTCTCTGATTGTTGATATCATCAAGCACATCGCTGAGTTTCTCGATTAACTCGGAAACCGCCGATGAGGAAGTGATTTTCTCAAATCTGTCAGCTAAGCGCGAGACCATGCTACAAAGCGCATACGAGAATCCTGTTTTAAAATTGAATTATTTGTGGGTACACACGAAGCCATCGCGGTTTTTCTCAATATTTGGAGGATTTAAGAACAGTCCACAACAGACTTTGTCGTGCAATTCTCTTGTTGATATCATCAAGTGCATCGTTGAGTTTCTCGATTAATTGTGGAGACTTTAAGTAGGTCATGTTGAGGTCACCTGGTTTAGGTTTCTGGAGTTGTTGTGTCTTGCTGGCGAGATCATCGTTTGTAGTCGTTTCTTTTGATAATCGTCTCTTTGGTCTAGGGTTGTTGCCAAAACGCTGAGGAATATAAATACAAAAATTACGTATTTAGTGGAAATGCATCTTGATAAAGTAAATCCCCAATCAAACACTTTCAACATTTTGTTCAACACCTTTCAACATTGTTGCACGATGTTGAATGATGCTGAAGTGAAGTTAGAGGTGGCCAAACGCATTCAACGTATTCGATCGTCGGCGAGGTCAATACTAACGTTGAATGCATGTTGAACAAAAATTTGAACATTTTCAAATTCCTTTCAGCATTATTCAGCATATTAGACTCAACAATGTTGAAAGATAGTGGCAATTGAGGAACCAGGCGGAAAGCGTAATCTTGTTAGGAATATCAAAGCCCAGCATATAATCTTGAATAAACCCATATTAATAGAGACATGAGTTATTGAAAAAGGTATTTTTAATTTAGCTGACGTTTCGTTGCTAACCCTATCACTTACTCTGAAGATGTTGCAGGATTAGCAACGAAACGTCAGCTAAATTAAAAATACCTTTTTCAACAACTCATGTCTCTATTAATATGGGTTTATTCAAGATTATATGCTGGGCTTTGATATTCCTAACAAAATGTAGAAAGATGTTGAATTAAATGTTGAAAGCGTTTGGCTTGGGCTTAACGGAATCGCCTTCACATTCGTAAAAGAACAACCAAGACAACTATAACATTCTGAGAACTTTGTAGCCTTACAAGAAAAAGAGACGACAGAAATTTCCACCAAATGGGGCAGTGAACGTGAATTGATGTCAAGGCTTGTGTCTAGTTGTTATTGTATACTTCTGTACCCGTGTGTAAATTTGTTAAATATCCAAGGTCTCGAAAATCCTTTAAAAAAGGGGATCTTGGAAAACCTTCAATCTGTTTTTCTCTGGACTAAGTCTGATTTCTTCCTCCTGGGTCGGCAAATGATTTAAAAAGCAGGTGTACTTTCAAGACGCTATACATTTTAACATCTTCAGGAAACAGTTTGACTATTTTGAAAGTCAGTCATAAGTTGTACTTAATAATTAATACCTAATAATTTTTGTATTATAATGAAACAAGGATCCTCTCACAAGGGGCATGTATTAGATTTTTGTCGTTGAAAGTCTGGGCCAAAAACAGAAAGCTTGGAAACCTTTTTTTCATCAGACGTTCTCCTTCCGTTCTTTACCTTGTTTAATTTTTTCTCAGCATGAATCATCAGGCGACCATTTGATTTTTTGGCTGAACCTCTCCTGGGATCACTTCGGGAATACCACATAGCTCGATACCCTGTCAGTAAAAGTTGTTGGGAAAAAACTGCTTAAAGTCGAACTAGTCTTAGATTACTGGTTTGGGCATTATTCAGTAGTTTTCCAATTAGTCAGGCTAGCCTTCCCAACGACTGTTGTCGACAAACGCCGATGGAATTAGGCTTGAGATAAAAACATGAATACATCGAGTAAATTGAATACAAAACTACCCCAAAGCTGTGCAATTAAAAATTCTCGATTACTTACCACTAAGTGTGCGCAATATAATGTTGAAAGCTCTAAAATAGAACTTACTAAATACGTACATCGGACCGTTGTTATTTATACAAGAAAGACGTGAATTTTTTTCTGTTCTAAAACTATGATCCAAACGCATTTCTCCTATCTCGCGACCTCTCGGCTGTTTTAATCACACTATCCAATCCCGAAAAACCATTAGGAAATTTTTGGCTGAACTTAAATTAATTTGCGATTAAAATCAAGAAAAGCTGAAGTTGACGTGTGGACGCATGTTTCATTTCACAACACCTGCTCAAGATCTGTGTTTATACTTACCAGAGTAACGTTTTCCACCAATCATCTTGGCCTGTGTAAAAACGTGTCCACAGACGCACGTCTTTTTTGATCCCGGCACCTTGGAGATAAAAAAATAGTTCGCATATATTATCTCCGGTTTATTTTGCGGTCGGCTTCCTGTTGTTATGCAAATGCTTTACGAGTGGAGAAGCGAATGACCTAACCTCTCGTTTATACTATAAGATATCCATTCGCCGAATTCTGTCTCAACGACATGTAACGCAGCAAATCTAGGAAAAGTGTGCCTGGCCTTTACGATGACACAATTGTGTCGCGAATCGTTGACACCACATCGAAAAAGTGTTCATGAACAAGAATTATCAGCGTGTTGAGTGAAATCTCGCACAATTGTAAAGGTGTTCCATGTTCTGTACGGTATTTCGACCACTCTTTTCGGTAACATGCAAAGCGGTTTGAATGGATTTTTTTTTTTCACCCTACACAGAGATTAAGAAGACGTTAAATTTTAAAACAGCCAAAACTGGTTACTTTACTGTGAGCGAGTTTTATTTCAATCCACACGCTGGGATTTCTTTGAATCGGTAGAAGTTGTTGATAATCCTGTTACAACGGCTGTAAATTTTTGATCATTGGCTTCGTTCGCTTTGAAATATGTGACATATCACAATCAACGTCCTTGGATAATTTTTAGTTTGTAATTGAATAGTAATTGAAGTGGATACACTAACCAAAACTTGCGGGTGTGGGTACTTTTACCGGGTGTCTATGCATGCGGGTTAATGTTTGTGCCAACTTGAGATCCATCCGTGGGAACTTGAGAAACTACCCAATGCTAACCACTCGCCGAGCGTATGTTTTAAAGCAAACGTTTTCCACGTTGATTTCGACTAATTCTCTCTGGTTGTTTTAAGTCATAGTTACAGAGGCAGACTTGTAGAACTTTTCCCGTATAACAGTTCAGCGACAAACTGCATAAACACTCCAGCATATCAGGAATAAACACGTCACATATTTTATCGCTTCGAGTCATGAAACACTCTTTATACTCATAATAGATGTTGCCTATCCCTATATTGCATAGAGCTGAAGCTTCATGGCCCTCAGTGGTAATGAACGCGTTTTAGGCAGATCCGACATTGACGACTAAAAGAAAGCTGGATTGTTTTCTTGAGTTTGTCTGGTGAATGCTTTAAGGTTAAGAGAGCTTGTAGTATTTGTTAATACTCAACCTTTTTGTTTGATTTGGATTTAACAATTTTATCTGTGTGTAGTCACATGATGGCTTTCTGGCTATCCCGCTAAATCCTCGACTATCTAGTCAAACCTGCTTGATTAACGCCGTCGCGTAAGTTAAATGTCGCGTTTGTAGTCGGGGGCTCTAGTCTTCCGAACGGTCTTGTTTAGGGCGGTGTCGACTTGATGTAGTAAGATATACTGGTGAACAAATATGCCATAGAAACCACGTACAATGTGTGGCCGATGTCCCACGTTTTACATAAACAAGATGGTTGTTGAGTTTCGTAAGAAACAGCCAAATGAAGAGAGATTATTGATACCCAGATGTTTTAAGGCGAGCAAGTTCGCAAATTCGTTTTACGTTGTACGTTCAAATGAGACGGCACAAGCCGTGGTAAGATTTATATATATTAAGGATTTTTGAGATTTGCTGTTAGTTATAGATTTTTGTCTGAAATAACTTGAATTAGCTTGCCCAAGTGACAAGTAAAGGCAACGGTCTTTCTTGCTCAGTCAAGTTCGAATTGGTTTGAAAGTTCATTTTTTGTTGCCTTCGGATGAATGAAAGGTTTGGAAGTTAATTACTCAATACTGGGATCAAGATATTTCCTAGAAAATCAAACAGACGTCAATATAACCCTTGGATTGATGAAATTTTGACCAACTTAAGCACAGTACTTTACTGAAGGGTAGGCGTGCACAAATTCATTACTTATTTTAAAAACTCCAGTAATACAGGAGGAGTCGACTAATTCCGAGACCTTCACTTACTCGACATGGTCAAATTGTGATTTTTTCAAACGTTTGACTCCTCCGAAGTGTGATATTTTTAACTATATGGTATCACCCAGTGTACCTGGGCGATATTTTTCGTTCTGGTGCTTCGCATAAATTGGTAGACATTGGACACGACCGTCGACATGCAAGAATTTAAGGTGTTTTGTGTATGCGGGCCACGCACAGGGTTTCCTTTGCCCTCATTTAACTCGTTCATAATTTGTCTCACGTTTAACCTTCCTCTCTTTTGTTCACGGCGTCCTTTTACACTACAACTTCAGCGGCAAGTGATGTCTGGCTACTCGAAGAGTACGCGCTACATGACTTCGGCTGTTGACCAATTTTATACTAACAGCACTCCAACTCTCCTGCTAGACAAGTCGACACAAAGACTTCACGACTATTGCAATTTACTACACTTACCCTGTTATTACAGGCGACACATTGCTTGAGTGCCATGTTCTTCCTTTGGAACTTCAACCAACAGTGGTTGGTGGCGAGTGCAAACGAGATATATCACTGGTAACTAGAACGACAGAAAATTCCTTGCTCTTCGTTCGTTGACGTTAGTATGTTTTGTTTTTTTTTTTACCGCGCCATAAAGTGGGGGCGAGTATAATTACTGCGTAAGCAACGTTTAAATACTTTGCATACGTAAGTCATGAGACGTTTTGTCGCCGTGTGGTAACCATGACGATATTGTGAAAAGATTGTTAATAATTCATCATCTTCACTGTCAGCTCGCCCGAGGAGACTGAACGCTGAGCTGATATAATTGAGCTATTAGTTTCAGTGACTTTTCAATTTTACTTCAATTGTTGTCCTAGCTACGCGGAATATTAAATATTGGAACCACTCGGAGCAGTTCTATTCGCGAGCCACAGCAAAGAACAGCGTTGTTTTTGTGACTGAGTTTTTCCGGCTGCGTACCACATAATGGTTAGCTTTTAATCATTAGTTTGATTTCACGCTCTGCTTTAACGTAAAAAGTTTTCTTTCTTCAAATATTGTTTAATATGGGGAAAGTTATGGTTTGGCCTTTAGTGCAGCAGTCGTCATGAAACCTAATCCTTTCATCATCCCCATAATTTCTGAGCACAATTTCTCCTTCGTTGGCTTCACTAGGCAGTTAATCTTCATCCAGACAAAAACATATTTATCGATCGGAGAAGCAGATGTAGGGGGTTTTCACGCATACGTCTGACAGCTTTTATGGTTTTGTTTATCTTCTCTGGCCATTCAAATTTGTAACTAGAGAAATCAACATTATCTTTTAGAGAAATCAACTTTATCATGAGGCAGATCTTATGTTTTATCGTATCCTTTCCCTCGCTGAGTCTTCTTTCCCTTAACTTTTTTATTCGGTTAACGTTCAGTTTACTCGACAAACATAAATTCAGAGCTTAGAATAACGTGGGAGAGAGAGCACAATGATCAAAATGTTTCAGAAACTCAATGAACACAATGCACTTTTGTTGGCACTTTCAACGAATAAATCGGCAGACACATTTATTATCAGGGTTGCCACTCGGGTTTTTTGCATTTCACCAAATCGGTGCCTAAATTTCACCAATTGCCCCTAAATTTCACCAAATGCCCCGTTTTCATTATAGAGTCTGAATAGAGTTATAGAGAATTTCATATTTCCTTCACCAGATCACCAGACTCAGTCCGATTTCACCAGGTTTGGTGAAAAATCACCAGGAGTGGCAACACTGTTATTATTATCGAGAAGATGAGAAAAAAAGAAGAAATAAACAATTCACTGGTCGCCGACGTTCAAGAAACACGCATGTTGACAAACTGGCCAGAAAAACAGGAAGAAGCGAGACAGCATGATTTGAGAAGTAACATTAAAAGAATTAATGAAATATTAATCAAATGAACACATCTGGAGCTTCGGAGAAGATTCCAACGTGACTAGGTTTACATCTCTGAGTGATCTGATCGATTGTGCTCTTCATTACAACAGCACTTTATGAAACAATCATGATGAAAATTGCTTGCCATTACCGACTGGAGGTATCAAAAAAAAAACAAAAAACATCATAGAACAAGTATGAAATCCTAAGAAATATCCCCTCTGTCCATTGACTGTTATTAGATGGAAGATCAATTGGTAAAAGTTTTGGCATCACCGAAACAGGACAGTGTAAAGACTGCTAATGGTTACACCTTGGCAACTCGTTTGTTGATGTATCAAAGAGCCCCCAACCTCGTCTTCAGTGTTGTTTTTACGACATTCTTGTGATCTGGTTATTGTTCTCGTTTTAATGACTGTATAGATCTTTGGTTTTTCGCTGCAAACTCTAACATTATCCTCGTCGGTTTTCATTTGTTAACCCACGCGAAAACTTCTACAACAGCTGGTGTTATCGTCAGGAACAGAAAAACACGCTTTCCATGAACAAACATGTCGGCTAATATTTAATCACAACAAAAATGTTGGGAAAAATGAAAACTTCTCATAAATGACTTAACAGTACAGTATACACATGCATTAGTCTCATAACCGGGCCAGGGCAGAGCTTGTTCATCTCTAACGCTGCTCACTAGCACCTAAAGCTCTGAAACTTGGTTTATAAAAATCGCATTTTGGTAAATTACGAGTTGTTCAAAGCAATCTGTCATGGCTGGGTTCATTCAAGGACATTCCTAATTAGACTACAGTACAGCATATATGATACACCATGCCATATATAACATATTACACACACATATGTATACACACATACATATATACATATATATGCATATAACTTGAAGCAAGAACCTTCCACCTCCAATGTTTGAAAACATTTCAACATATTCGTCAATAAAAACCTTTAATAAACAGCATCTCGACGTTTCGGGGTTCTGCCCGCATACATTACCTATCATATATAGTGTGTCATATATCATGCATGTATCGTGTCATATATCATGCATTATATTTGGTTTATCGTACATCTTATATCCTATATCATATTACGCACATCACATAAGCACACAACACAGTCTATCTTTGATTCCTACTGAAGCAAGTTGGTGAGTTGCACATTTTTGACGTCGCTTGCGTTTTGAGCAAAGGGCACTTAGCGAACTTTGAACATTTGTGATTTCTGTACTGTGTGTTAACGTCACTGCCATCCTGCGATCAAGTGTTAGTGTCTTGGTGTTCATTTGCCGAAACGAGAATGCGTTAACTTTACCGTATAACGTGTCATTTTCAAATAACTTATCCAAGCATTTCTGACATTCATTTCATACATCTGGCAGAAGGTGGCCTGTTTTGACCAATGCACTAAAGTAGATTTAATTCTGTACGTTCTGTACAGGATTCTGTAATGTTCTGCGTCAAAAAATGCCATCTTACGCACCACTGAGTGTGACCGTATAATTGTTGTTTACCTGCAAGGATTCCTTATATTGTACAAAATTTATTCCCTGATACTTGTAATCTCAATGATCCAACATGTTTTGATCTCATCATCTGCATGAGGGTTTAACATTGCTGTGTGAAGTGTATTAACTCTTTTTCGTACAGAATAGCATTTGATATTTTATCGATGTATATAGCATGTGCCAGGCTTAATACAAAACAGAGTCGCTTTATTTATAAGGAATAATTTTACCTGAGATTTGTTTCCCTGCTCTTTTGACGTTAATGACCGAGCGTTACGAACATCTTCCTGTCTTGTATTGCTTCTATAACCTTCCCATAGTACGAATTAACATAATTTGAGTTAAAAATACCTCCCTCACCTGGTGGTTGTATTGGACTTACAAGCTAACTTCGAAGGATAATGGTTGTATAAAGATAATGGTTGTAAGTTTGAAACTTCTGGCATCAGTCAACGTCCTCTGTCGGTTGTAACAATGAAATAAATTTCGGAAATAGAAAATGAAAACAAAAAACCTATGAGGTAACAAGAAACAAAATACCTTTCAGCGAGGAAATGTTCCTACTGGAGAAATTTACAGGCAGTTGGCGTGGGTCTTTGAGCAGAACATTACAGTTTTCCGTTATCATCGTATTGAATTAGTTTTTGTATTCTGTTTGCCTTATGGATAATCGCAGGTCAATCAGTTAGGTGTCTGTACTAGCCGTTCAAACGAGAGAAATAAGCCATAGCTAAAATAAACCAGGGCTAAACCAAGTCACGGACGCTCCATAAATCCCGCCTGCCGTGAATTTGTTCGCGACCAAAACAACCCTTAGCTTATATAAGAGGCGAACATTCTCGTCATAAATTTACTGTTCGGAGTTTATCAGTTTAACCGTGCGTTATGCCCGTCGTGACTGGTTTTTTTCGCTTGTATTTACTCTTCGTTACTGTAATAATAGACATATTATGATTCGCAATGCTTATATAAACATGCGTCGTGGTTGTTCAGAATTTGGGTTACAGAAGTTAAAGGCCGATTTACACTATACAACTTCCCAGGACAATTGTTCATTTTGATGTATGTGATTTAGACAGTGGAGCTTTCTAGACGCATTGCTGCGTTTCTTCAAAATACGGGCGACAGAGGTACCAGGCGGGAATGGTAAACGAAGAAGAAATAATAAAGCCCAGCAAAAAACACGCAAAACAGACATATTTAAAGGTTTATAATATAATTCTAACGTTTCGTTACTGCAAGCAACATTCTGAGGGAATGAATAACTTATATTACTGGGTGATAAATATTATAGTGGTTATGTTACATGATACAGTGTATGTGTGAACGAGATATTGGCGTAAGAACGAAAGTGGGAAAGACAAAAGGAAACAGCAGAATGAGATGTAGTGGAAATGTCAAAAAACGAAAAGTCTTAAAGAAAGTGGAGAAGAGCCCATGTTGGCATTAAGCGATGGATTGAGTTTGCGGATTAAAAGACTTTCTCTGACGAGAAGGTCAGAGTTGAAAGGAGAAGACAAAATGGTGAAATCATCAGGCGAGACAGGATGTTCAGTGTCATAGTGATGTGACAAGATGCTTGTCGGAGGAGGATTGACTCGCTTCTTGCCAGTAAGTGCAGAGATGCCCAAGTGCTCTGAGATTCGTGTGTGGAGAAGCCGACTCGTCTGGCCGACATACAACGAACTACATTGTTGACACTTAAAACGGTAAGCAACACCAGATCTCAAGGCCCTGGGAGTCCTGTTCTTTTTTTTGAATTTTGTCCTGAGAAGACAAAAAAGTGAGACAATCGGAGAGTAGGGCGGAAAACAAAGCGGAGGTTAATGTGAGGAAAAGCACTAGAGCATAACTTCCGAATCTGAGTGCGAATTTGGAGGCTATGTTGTCCAGTTTAGGGAAGACAAAAGTAAACGACCTTCTTAGGGGCGAGCGAAACTTTGGGGAGGGCGAGAAAATCTTATCTAGAAACCGGCGAATACATGTGTCTATGAACGAATTAGGATAACCATTAAGTAAAAGCGTTTTCTTAACATTTTGAAGATGCGAGTCAAAAATAAAATAGGAGGAGCAAATACTAAAATAGCGATTAAGTAGGGAGGAAATTAATCCTGTTGTGTAAACGGAAGGAATAAAACTATTGTAGTTAGTGTATAAGCCGGTAAAAGTGGGTTTATGAAAAACAGAAGTAGAGAATGAGCCATTGGATTGTGTTATAAGAATATCAAGGAAAGGTAAACAGTTATTGACTTCAGTTTCTTGCGTGAAATTGATGTTAGGATGTTGACTATTTAAATAATTGAGAAAAAGTGCAATATGATTGGGGGAAGCAAAAAGCAAAAAAATCATCGACATATCTACTTATTTAAGTTTCAGTTGATTCAGGACAAACAATGGTGTACGAAAATCGTATCGGGTAAATGTGTCCTTATAATCGCGGGTAGCCTGACTGAAATCTCAACGCGGGCGCGCGAAGAAATTCCTTTAAAAATTATCTTGCTATTAGACGACGAAAATTTTAGCCCAAGCTGAAACCGTTCCATTTAACAAACCGCTCAAAGTTACCCAGCCTTTGAACGACTGACCTTCGAAAACGTTGGAATTTCAACGAAACTTCACTTTAGGCTCATCAAATATTGTATTACCGGTATTCTCTCTTGTTTTTTTAATTAACTTCGGTCTATTTCAATAACATAATGGTTGGCTAATATTCGTCGTGAGATTACAATTCTATTAGAGTTTATTTAGCTATTCGCATAATTTAAGTGCGCAGTATCGAGTGAAAAGCACGAAGTGCATCGTCCGCTAAAACAGGACTTACGAAAGATACCAGGAAGACGCGTTGTCTGCACAAGGACTGAGCTACTAATACGAAGCTTACACAAACAAAACATGCCTAATTAAACAGAGTTTTTCTGAACTTGTTTGAATGTTCAACCTGCTCTGGAAATGCTTATTTACTAACCAAACTTTTCACTTTTGTGTTGGTTAGCTGGTTAGTTGGTTAGCAGTTTCATTTTACTAAACTTGTTCAATAAAGTGCGTGTTAAACGTGTTTTAAGTTGTGGCGTGCACGAGCTATGAGCCAGTCTTAAGCCTGGTTTCCATTAAGTCGCAAGAATCGTAATAATCGTGTCGTGGCAGTCGTCGCGACCCTTGCGATTTAATGTAAACGTGAATCGAAGTGACTCTTGCGACTCAAGCGACTAAATCGGAAATATAGGATTATTGCGATTTTTGCGATTGCGATTGCGATTCGTGCGATTCAAACGATTTAATGGAAACCAGGTTTTAGTTATAATTCCCAAGGGGTTAACTATTGTGACTACCCCACAAATATGGATACTAATTTGGCTACATTATTTTGAAGTGTTTCTTGACAAAGTTGTTTTATAGTTGAGCTAGCTGTGAATGTAAGATCCTTGCCTCAATGTAGCGTAACAATTGTTATGAGTTACGGGGATGTCGTACCTTGGTGCTGCTGTACAAATAATTTAATAACGCTATATTTTGCCATTCCACAACTATATCATTTCAGTTATCTGATATTTGATAGCTTTGAAACCTTTGTGTTGGTGTTATTGAAACATCAGTCATGATTAGCATATTCTTTTATGTTGGTATGCAAATTTCTACCAGAAAACTCGCCTTTAATCCCCTATGAATATTCACTACCTTGTTGCAAGTAAGTGGAGCAAGTAATCCATGCACCGAGATTGCTCTGACCATCTGTGATACGAATCTCCGTGGACGAGTTAATTAATCGCCCCTGGCGGCTCAACTGATGTTGATTATCATTTCTCCAATATCACTGATCTGTGGATCCCAGCACACTTTCTACGTTGTCTTAATTTCGTGAGTTAACTCTGGGACTGGATGTCGAAGGCCACCGACTCCTACGGCGTCGATGAGTTAGGCAGTAGACAAGTGGTCGAGCTGTTCTGTTGACCGCTCAAGCTTCAAACACTCCCTCATGACGGTATCATCGACTTGGAAAAGTATTTTTGACGATTTGGCTAACACATACTACGACAGTAAGACGAAGGGAAAGCATTCGGCCAACGAAGGTATGAGGAATTAAAAATTTTAGTGAAATACGTTCAGCTTGATGCGAATCTTCGCGAAATGCTCTTTCGCGCTTGGTGCTTTTTGGATATTAACAAGCCAAATCCAGACAGAGCAACGCGTATTGATTGTTTTCAGTTTTGTATATTGTGATTCCTTTTCTCATATGTTTCTCGCTAGGTTCATTAATGAAGGTGAGTTTTTTTATGCCCATGGTTGCCCGTAATGATTCAAGTAAACATTGTATAATTATACTCCTGTGGGAATCTCTCTCTAAGGCTCTTGTAATGGGTGATAGCTTCTCGCTAGAGTGCTTGCATCATATGGTGAAGACGTTCTGCCGGCTCGTGCTTTCAACGTTCGTAGTTGACTAACAGATGGTACACAGTTGTATGACTGTTACATCAGTAAACAATCAGTTTATGATCTGGTTATGAACCGATAATATTCTAATTGACTGTTCGATAGTTCAAGCATTATCTGAAAATGCTGGAAACACAAGAGCAATCCGCTCTGACTTAATTACGTATACAACAACCAACGCCCAAAATACTCACCGAAATCCGAATCGCAAAGGCATACGTACAGATCGATATCGTTCAGTTAAGTTCCCAGAGCCTCATCATTCCTTTCTATAGTTATCTGTTTGAAAGATTTGTAATCCCCGTTGGGGTTGTTTTGTAACAATATCAATATTGAGAGACCGCATAAACGCCGTGGGTGTGAACCGTCGTGAAGTGTATCTTTCCAATCTTTAGCCAACGCTGGAATCAAGTTGATCAGAAATCTGGACTGAGATCATTCATTGATCCGCAGATTTTGGTTTTTGATCATTTTTGAGCTCAACAACCTCTAGCGAAAATGCCCTTAACAGAACCATGGCTTGGTGATAAGCAAGGGTAGCCCTATTTCATGTCAGTTAACGAGAGCCAGTTTATACATCGAACAATGGTCAAATTTTGTTTAGAGGAGTTTAACTGAAGTAAATAAATGTGGCAGTGATGTGACGTCTAAATTGAATTAAATTTGTAAAAGCCTTCATATAAGTTGGTTAACGTCGACTAATCGAGGAAGCTAACACGAATTAAATTCGTCTGTATTAAATATGTCGATTCCATGACAGATAAAATAGGGCTGTTATGAGATGGCAACTGGAATCTTCGTGAAGCATTGTTTTCATTGCCGACATAAGCATATAGATTGTGATCTCTCGTTTGGAGTTCGCGTTAGTGTATGAGGTACGAGGTTGGTTAGCGTGTGACGAAAGGGGTGGTCATTGAATGAGGATAGGGGTGATCGGCGTATGAGGTAAGGGGTTGGTTAGTGTGTGAAGTGAGGGGTGATTTGTAGATGATGTAAGAGGTTGGTTAATGCGAAAGAGGAAGGGGTTAGATGGCTTCACCATTAATCAAACGGCAGGCAATTACAGTCGATATGCCAACATTTTGTTCTGAAGTTCGAATATAAATGATAGGATTTTTTTTAATACCTAGGGTCTGGCGTTATCTCTAACACTTAGGCAAGTTTTCGTCACTCCTCTTCAAACTTCCTCCCCTGTACAAACGGGACTTGGACTTACCATCAGGTGAAACTAAAAACAAAAACAAAGAAAAAACACAGACAGTTTTTCATTGTTTCATCTGCTGTTCTACTCCTGCTTTTGCTTACGCTGAGTAGGATTTCGACTCACGCAAGAGTTCAGTTCGTTGTTCTCTAAAGAATTACTGACGTATTTAGTGAATGATACCATGTGTGCATGTTACCAATGCACTGGTTCTGTCGCAATAGGATGTACTTACGTTAGGCTGATAGAGCTTATATCACTTGTCAGAAGACATCTTCCCTTTAGAATGACTCACAGAAACTGATCGATTGATCTGGATTTTGGTCATTGCGGTTGGCCGTTTTCCTCTCAAAGAAAGTTCTAGCTAGGCCAACGAAAAGCATGCATGGTTTGACATCAGTTTAACCACTTTCATAAATTAACCCGACTGAAATCTCAATTTTCTGGTAAAATACTAATTTGTTTGAGAAGATCTGTCAACAAAGTTTCATGCCAGGGATTGAACCATCGCATAAACACCACGAAGAGCTTTTGAAAATTCGACTACGTCTCATTTCTCATTGTGTAATTTGTATCAAATTCTCGCCCTCTTGTTTGAAATATAAAGTGAAAGTTCAGTCTCAAACCAAGATCATGGTGTTCTCTTAAGTCCTGACTCGTCTATCAAAGCTAACTCAGCACCCTCGAGACCCAATGAAAGATTTCCGAGGTGATTTCAACAAGAGCAGTTTCGGTCAATTTATCTGAGTCAATTTATTGTGTCATTTCCAGTGATCCGTATCTTAACATCCTCCAATTTACATAACGATTCAGTCGCCTGTTTGACATGTTCAAGTGATGCTCATTTCAAACTTGTTCCTGAAATGTTGCATTTCTCTCTCACTTAACGACTTCGAGATGGTCATATCTAATGTCATTTATGCTCCGTCGCTTTGATGTTTTTGGTTTTGGATTTCGTGTTCGAATTCTGGAATTACGAACTGGCCATGTGAGTAAGACATTAAGACTGAAAAGGGCGGGAAGTCGTGTAGAGGAAGAAGAAGAATAAGAGGCGCTGCCACTGGAGGAAATGAGAAGAAAACTGCATAAACAGTCCACGGTCAACATTGAATGTAAGAGATATCACGACAGTAGAGCCATCTGTACGAGATAAAATAAACCTTGGCTAAATAAGCCGCAAACGCGCGTATAAATTGTCAACGATGAAATTGTTAGCCAACAAAACGAGCCGCAGCCAAAGTAAAGTCGAATTTTTGTGCTAGCGTTCACCTTCCCCAACAACAGTCACTTCTACAACGGCCACAATTTGTCATCCCGGCCAACAATCAACACATTAGATGTCACCGAAACTTCTCCTCGACGGACACCTCTCGACAACGGTAACGGCGTGTAAAACACATCCCAAACTCCAACATAACTTGTTCACAGCGGCCACATAATCGATGGCTGAAAGATAAATGGAGCTCGCATAGGCCATTTTTGGCTTAGCGCCTTATTAGAAAAGTCGATCTGTGTCACGTTCGATTCTTAAATTCCAATTTCACTGGCCATTTGACTTGAAAAGAAAAATTACTTTTCCTTGCTTTGAGCCGCTTATTGATGTCAGGAAAACTGAAGAGATAAAGGAGGTTACGACTATCTCTGATCTAAATCAATTCAGTGGATCTGTGCATTGTTCTCGTTGGTGTGGGAGGACACGATCTTGGTCCTGTGCGTAAACCAAAATTGACTTCGGTAAAAGTAACGCTAAGCTGATGGTGAATTTGTATTCGTAGGGATTTTAGGTCTATAGACCTTATCCTAAAATGGGAACCAATTTATTATATTTTTCTATGCATATGAATTAACTTTTATGGCCTCGTTTTGGAGTAGAAATTCCATTGAATGTCATACGTGTTAACCAGGCCAAGACAAGCCAATTCACATCCGCACAAAAGAATAATAAATAGGTTGCCCCATTTGGAGTAGAATTAATGAAGAGCCTGAAGAAGCCACCAGAGTTAGCGCTCTGGTCAAGACCATGAGAACAAGAGCATTTCATTCATCTCCAAACTGATTTTCGACCATACATCTTTTTGCAATTCACTTCTACCGCTGTAAAATTTGAAAAACTAACCAGTAAAACATGCTTATTTTAACGTTGATATTGTTATCATTCTTATCTACACATATTCAAGCACGGTGTTCAAAGGGCGTACGGGATGTAATTTTAGAAATTAAGGAAATGAAGATTCTGCTCGGTTGTACTCTAATGATTTCTGCGACACACAACCAAGAGCTGATGACTTTAAATTTTGTAACCACCTTAGTAGTACTATTTACAAAATTAAAACTTATGTAGACAAGTATTTAACATTCTACAAGATCACTTGTATTTCCTTCCGACTTCTTATTACGCGTCAATATCCTGTCATTAGCGAGAAAAACCATCGTATTTGTATAACCTACAATCATTTATCCTCTGACGATGTTGAGCGAAGCAACAAAACGTCATAACTTTATTGAACTCTATTAAATTTTATGCAGTCGTACCTTTACTTTGTGTCATGTGCTGGGGTTTAATATTCATCCTCCGATTCATAACAACATATTCTAACGTATTCTGAAAAAAAAAAAGGGACCAAGTTGGGTTCAGAGGAATGCTCTGTTTGGCGATAAGTATTTACTGATCACTATACACTTCCTGATACGTCGTGGTAAGGAGTGTTGGTCACTTCCACTGAGCAAAGACTCCTCAGTATGATTTTACAGTTGTGTTTTGCAACCGCGAATTTCTGTTGATGTTCTTTTTGATTCCTGTAATGTTCATCATCTTGCAAAGTCCCTTGGAATTGACCAGTGAGGTCCCTTTCTCCACTCCTTTTGGTTCACCCACAGCATCGCTTTAAATTTTAATTAAATGTATTTATTTGTTTTTTTAGATCCTCACTACAATGCAAAGATTATCGCCATTTTAGTAATAACCACTTTCTTTGCTTTCGTAATTGTCTGTCTTCTTCTTGCTGTCTTGGTCAAGTGGATGAGAAAGAGAAAAAGCAGAGATGAAAACCATAATGGCAAATCCCAACTATCATCAGCGAAAAACTCGCCTCGCTATGTTCGAACCGATGGACCCAGTCGCATGAGATTCATGCGTTCCGACAGTTCCCTCTCCGATATCGACGTCAGTAGGGACTCTTCGCTTCCCCCGACACCTCTCAGCCCACTTAGCGAAGAAGACTCGTCAATGTTCCCGTTCGAGCGAGGACGCCTTGAGTTTTCTATGTCTTATGACCAGGAAAGCGAGTGCCTTAAAGCAACGGTCATCCAAGCGCATGGTCTACCTCAACGACATTGCATATTCTATGTCGAGATATTACTTTTTCCTGACAGGAACACGAAACAACAAACTTCCATTCGATACCACAACCCAAGCCCCATCTTTGAAGAAGCGTTCGAGTTTGATTTGCCTTTTGCTGAACTGCCTGAGCGGACTCTGTGTTTCAAAGTGGTCGAGTTTGATGGGTTTTCTCAGCATCAAGTCGTTGGTCATGTCTTGTATTCTTTTGACGTGGAGAGTAGTAACTACCTGAAACCGATGAACATGACGCTGGATTTGTGCAGTGGTCTTCCTCAGGTAATCTGTGTCAGAGAAAATAAACCCAGCAGGGAAGCTTGGGACCAAACTTCTGCTCCAGTTCACTGACTTGTATAATTACAAAACTTAACTGCTGGAGAACTCTAAAATGTGTCCCCCAAATAATGGCGTCATTTTTGGACATTGTGTTCGTGGTAGCGATCACTGACCGAAATTGTGGCTCGGGTTTTTATCAACGACCAATCAAATGTCGTGTAATATTCTCAGGGACAGATCGTTGTACGGAACGAAGCAATGTTCGGACGATCCCTTGACACTTGAAAACCAAACGAGAGTATGACATTTCAAAAAGGTTTTGGGCAAGAGAATTTATCAAAAGTTCATTCCCTTTCTACTGATACTTTTAAATGAATACTTCCTTACTGTGAATACTCTTTGCGTACTTACTTTAGATACTGAGAAAAAAACAAACGTTTATCAAAACGGCTAGTCAATTGCCAACAATTCTGTTAAAAACACAGTTCAGTAGTAGTTGCCATTAGCAGAAGGATCCAGAAGTTCCAGTGCTGACGCCATCATTTTGAGGACACTTGTCGTGAGACCAGGCAGTAGTGTTATACCTGTACATTGGTCTGTGTATCAAAATTAATCAAATGGGTTAACCAGTTGACAACAGCCATGTTAACTTTTTTTTAAAAAGTTTTAATGACGATGAAAATTTATAGTATGATCCTTGTTACACAGCTTGTGGATATTGTCGACAGCTGAGCTTGTCGTTGCGTTCACTCTTGACTTCACCTGAGTAAGTTCTTATGAAAAAAGAAATCTTCACGATGCTCTAATCAAGTCGCTACTCAACGGGACAAAAGCTTAGTTATAAAAATAGAATACTGAGTAGATAGTGGCAAATAAGATAAAAAGTTTAAAGGTTGACAACTGCCGTGACTGATCTCAAAGAATTCCAACGTTTCCATCAAAGGCCCTTCATCAGAGAAAGAAACGGGCTCAGAACACGTTGACAGAATACGTTTCTTTTACTGACGAAGGACTTTTGCTCGAAACGTTGGAATTCTTTGAGAACAGTCACGACAGTTACCAACCTTTGAACTTCAAAGCTTAGTTTTTTTGTTAATTTGAATGGTGTATACAAGCAGAAATCGCGCTGTACGTGACGCCATGTTGCTCACTGACAGCCAAGTGCTTTGGCTTTCTTGCATACGTACGTTTTACTCACGTTACCATATTTTCTGTTTCGGATTGCTGTCACAGGATAAAACTGACAAGGAGCACGTGGGGGAGGTGTTGATGTCTTTATGTTACCTGCCAACCGCTGGTCGATTGACATTGGTCATCCTCAAGTGCAGACTTTACAAGGCCTCCGTCAACAGTGGATTACCAAGTGAGTAATGTCATTCTGTTATACTGACGTTCTACTCCTTACAAGTGCAAAAGAGCACGGGCAAATTGCACAGGGAAACAACAACTAACAAATAGAAAATTGCTTGAGTGTCTCTGTGCTGTGATCGAAACGTGAATGACGTTATTTCAACTGGAAAAATGCTGAGTGGAAACACGAGACGTAGCTGAGCGTTTTCTGGTATTTTTTTTCTGGTTTAAATGATGTCTTGAATGTTTCTATCACAGTACAGAGACATGAAAACTATTTTCCATTTGTTTTATAAAATAACCGAGGTTTTTTCGAGTTTTTGTGATGTCAGCCGAGAGAGAAAATTAGACTTGTCCAGTCAGAGCGTACGCAGGATGGCTGTTGTTTTATAAAATACTTTATAGGAGCCCAGAGGAGTAAAATATTTTATTAAGTGATTGCCTCAAAATCACCTTCAAAATAGCCTGCAAGAACGGCGTTTTTTTTTTGTTTTTTTTTTACCAGCAGTAAGCTGGCTTGCTGTTGTAAGAATGAAAGACAAAGTACATTGTAAGTCTTAACTCATCCACTAATCTTATGTTTTAATATGTTAAAAATACTTTCATGTTGAATATCGTTGTGTGGTGAAGAGTTCGTTATAGACTATGCAGTTGAGGCTGAAAGAAGTCTTCGTTAAGAACATTACTTTTACACTGGTCCGTCACTTTAGCCTGGTTTTTTTTTTGGTTTTTTTTTTGTTTTTTCCATTTCGCTTTTGCATTTAGATGCACTTTTTCAATCAAGAAATAGTGGTGGCGTCTTTGATAGCTTTGATTTGATATGTACATCTCACTTTCTCAGTGCGGTCCATACTCTATATCTTTCCCTTAAGCTTACGTAAGTCTTTTAAGCTGGACCATCCACTATTTTTCTTTGGGCTTTCCAACGATATCTGTTTCTTGACGCGATTGATGGCAGGATGAACGCTGTGACTCGACAAGGATTCAAACCCTTCATGTTGTGCACTGAAGGATCGCGGGCGACTGCCATCAGGTACAACCAAACTTGTCGGCCGCGGCGTTTGATCGCTCTTTACTGGACTCGATGCCTTCATGAGGTTGTTTACTCTTTGGAAATCCACCGCACCCGGCATGCTTTTCCGTCGTTGCTTGAAATCGTAGAAGCTTTGGAATTCTCCGTTGCTTGGAGACGCCACGTTATCGCTGCTGGGAAAGTGCTTCTTGTCTTGAGCCCGTGGTGTCTGAATCTCAACGTACGGTGGACCTTTCCGCGTTGTATCTCTCTGACGATCTTTGTGCAGGTCGCACCTGCCGAGTTCCAAAAGCGGTGGAGTGACAGACCTGGAACGAGCCAGCCCGTGGTGGTCCTGGTCGAGTGACGTCCTCGTGTCCTCCCTGCGGGTTTTGTCGTCGAACTTTCGGGCGAGATAACCAGGCGGCTTTCGCACGAGAAAGCTGCTGACGTCGACTCGGCATACTTCTGGTAAAGTTCGGTACTCGAACATCAGTGAGAGGTCGTCCCCTGGGTAATACTTCCGGCCGTTTTGCTGTCGTTCGTATCTCAACGCGGCGAGAACGGCTTGCTTCTGGTCATGCAGTTCGACGATTTGGCCGTTCGATGACGAAAGATTGCTATCATGCTCTGATTTCGCCAACTTTAGTCTCGCCACAGTATCCTCGAGTTGCTTGATAACTGCTCGGCACTGCTCGATATCGTTGAAGACGCTTGGGGGGTTGTCCAGCGAGAGAAATTCAGCGACCGGTTGACTTTTCTGTACGTCTTTTTGTCGAGTTATCATGTACAGGAATCCCTGTAGTCCTTGGCGTCGACTGTTCAAAAAGCGAGGCTCAAAGTTATCGCCAAAATATCTCTTTGGTGGCAGCGTGAACTCCTTGGCCGGGAAAAGCTTTTTGAGGTCGTTTTTTAGTTTGTGGAATTCGCGGTAACGGCGATAGACAAACCAGCCTTGTTTCTGACTGAAGTGAACGTAAATCTTGTAGACGGTGTGGCGCCTGCAAGGCTGTCGTATTTCGTGTCCAGTGATGGGAGCTTCGAGGTGATCTTCGGTCGTATACTGTAGGGAATTGTTCACCTTGATTTTAGGCAAGCGAGCGAGTTCCATGACATTAATTGAACAGAACGCAGGTGGTTGACGAGTTTTCTGCCTCCCTTACAACTGCACAAATCGGTCTCGGCTTGTTTGGTTTAATTCGTAACTCACGTCGAGATTCGAACTGGACTGCTGTATTCACGATAAGCAGATCAAACACGGATATATCTTCCCTTTTCTCAGACACACGTTATGTTTCGTGTTAAGAGATACTGTCCAATTCAAACGACGATGAAGTTTCTTAACTGTATTTTTAGCTGGCAGCCCGGTCGCGAGACGCAATACCGTCTGTGCTTGAAGTCTAACTGTAGAATAGCTTACTATCGCTTTGAATTTATATATTTTTTCAGTTCAACGTACCAAGTGTCTCTTATAAGTTATTCCTCCCATGCTTACACGTCTCCGCAGTGAAGCGAGAGCGAGTATTTTTCCATATTTACAACGGATAATTAGCTGCACTTTCTTCTACGGGCGGCGAGCTTTCCGGTAGGCGAACCAATCAACGGCCGTTTTGTTATCGTCGTGCATCCCACTAAGCCGCCCATAAAGGTGCATCATGTTATATTGACACCTACACAGACATTGCTGTATTTCATAGTTCTTATATGGATATGAAAGCCATGCCTCCCACGTCGAGTTGCACTGAAAAAAAAATGTGGATAACAGCCGTTATTTCTCCTTATCTCGCCAGAAACATACTGCTCGTCGCATTGCGGAGAGCATGCAGCTGTTACGAAGGCAAACTCATTACTCCGACTTTTATTATTTGACATCAACAAATGAAAGGACTGTAGTTGCGGGTATCTTGTCATGTCACGTTAGAGCTTGTGGTCTAGTTTGGGAGAATGCATTTTGACAAGGGACAGCGAGTTATTGTTTTTCGCTGCGGTGTCGTGGACCTTTGTTGACTTGTCTTAATCAAATCACAATACCTCTGCACTTTGTAAAACATTGATGAGAACAAATTGATAAAATGGCGTTCGCGGCTTTCAGCTTTTGTTTCATTAGTCATCGTTTTTTCTTTTATTTTTTGTTTTTGGTTCCACTTGTACCGAATCAAAACCAACCAGTATCGTTTATCTTGCCTTGAGCACTGAGCTTGGTCAGAACAATTTGGTTTTTCTTGCCAAACGTTTGTCTCAACGTTTCATAGGCAATCAAACATTATAGCCGGTTTGCCTTCAATGGATAATGCAGCTTGATAAGGAGCTTACGTTTCTCGTTATCTCCCTATTTTGAAGTGTGTTTTGACTAAATTAGTAGAAGATTACATACAAGAAATGTAATAAAATACAAAACATAAAAAGTATTGCGAGATAAGACCAGGAACATGAAATCTCGAAATTCCTCCGTGTGTTGTTTTGGGGACAAAAATTTTGAAATACTTGTATTGCTTCCATTTTTACGTCTATTTGTCAAGTTCGTGATCACAATAGCTCTCTGTCCAAAAGGACGAAGAAGAAAAGAGGAAGTCTCCACTTTTCGAGCAAAAGGCTTTTGTTAGTTCTGCCGAGTTTCAATTTCGGTATTTCCGCAATATTTGGATATTGACATGTCGTTTAACACCGCCAATGCATTCTAATTTTATTCAACAGCTTTCTGTTTTGTTTTTGTGTTTGGTCTCAAGCAAGTTTTAAATGACAGGACAGGTGTGTGCCAGCAAAACGTCTCTGAAGTCCTCATTTAAAGAGATGCTTCGTTTATTTCAAGTTCTAAAATGAACCATTCTGTCATTCTCGACCTTGATGATCTGCTCGTTAAACCTGTCTATTCAGCGACAAACGGCTTGTTAACATTTACACGATTTGTAAAACATAATCTTTATGAAGACTTTACAACTTGAAGTACAAAATATATCACCTTTTTGCAATTCTACGTCTCTAATATAATTTGTCGGATTACGAGGTCTCTATCAAGTGTCGAGGTTTGTGTTTTATTTTAGCGTAGTTTTACCCTAAACTTGACTTTCCCAACTCGCTTTTATGTATTCTCCTCCATGGTGACATGCCTGTCACTGTCATAGATCAGTCTCCAGAGTGTGCAGCAGCAACTTTTCTTTTGTATAAATTATTCAAGAATAATTAATTATCTGCTGGGGTTATTTACATTGGAACAGCTGGTGCTCCAAGTATTCTCATTTTTGACTTTTCGGATCGTAGTTTTCATGTAGATAGAACAAAGATATTGATTGAACTGCAGGATATTTTAGAAACAGACTGCATGGGACAAAAGGCTCCTGTTATATTTAGGTTTACATCGAAACTCATTAACGCCCAATTATATGAAGAAAATGTGAAATACGTGCTGTTTTTAACATCGGATTGGCGAGGCGGTTTTAAAAAAACTCGCGTTGTTTACCGCTGATACATTTCTCGCCATCCGGGGGTCGCAATCAGACCCTGCATAAAATTCCGAAAAATAAACAAGCACCAACGAACACGTGGTATAATCTTGATTTCGATTTTTAGATAATCCGCTTCTTTAGCTATATTTAGAAATCGTAGGCTGAGCTCTTACGATAATTTTCTACATACAATTTTGAAAACATGTGTTTCCACATGTTCTGGGGAAATAGACATGTTTTTTCTTTTTGGTTTTACGAATCCCGATAAATTATGTATCTACTTTATTTTTGGTCTATGAATTATGAATTTGTTTATATTCAGTTTTCTCATACTCTATTATAAACATTTACCAGCGTCAGGACTGGGTGGAGTCATATTCTTCTGCCGAGTAACCAAGCCTGTTAAACTGACTGACAGAGCAGTTTTGCACTAAATTTTAATAGCAATTCAAGGTTTGTTCCACCAACTCTGTTTTGACTCTGTTTTGCGGACCGGTCGGACGAGAAGGATGTTGTAAAAACCCACATACACCCACACTATGCCCGTGTGCGTATCAATCTGATGGCATAAGTAATTTTTTTATCTCATTTTCACGAAACGAATGGGAGACCAGGGCTTCCTTCTGGAGGGGGACCTTGACTTCCCCTGCTCTCTCCCGTGCTGCTACTAAAAGTAGGACGCATGCGTGGGCTGCAGCTTTGTTGGTGAGAAAAACGCGGAAAAGTTTGTTGTGTTTTATTAAGTTCCACGGGTGAATACATTTCTCTGAAATACAAAAAAACGTTTAAAAAGATAAGGTCGAAAATCCACGAATGACTACAATGATGGCTTTCTAAGATACCCTGCGTATACCAATCCGCTTTTTCCTTGCCCAGCTTTGAAAAATAGTGATGAATATGTGGTTGTTGGCCAGCTGTCTTATCTGACAAAAACAACTTGAAGGTCCAGATACGCGTGCACAAATATTTGGCTACGGTGTTGACTTTTCTCTTCTCTCTTTTGGCGTCCTTGACGTTTCTATTTCTAAAAAGAAAGCAGTTTCGTCAACGAAAAGTGCCAGAATTTTAAAATAGTTTTCGAACGTAATCAAATACAGGATCGTTTGCATTATTTTGTTACCAAATAGTATTAAAAGATGCATTTTTGAAGATTATACCTCAGTATTTACAAAACCATATTGTAACGGAAGCATTACTTAGAGAAAAGGGACGATTATCGGAAGGAAGGCGTTTGATGGAATTATTTTAGTATTTTAGGCGATTTCATTCACAACCGAGGTTGATTTAATTAAGCCAGGATTACATGATTATTTTATCTTATTCGTTTTGCAGGCCCATACCTGAAGGTATCTTTGATGCTAAACAGGAAACAAGTAAAGAAAATCAAGACTTCGATTAAAAGGAAGACATTAAATCCAGTCTACAATGAAGCTTTTATCTTCGATGTTCCCACGCAACACATAAGCAACGTTAGTCTGTATGCAAGGGTTGTGAATGACCGTGAGGACCAGGAACTGATGGGTAAAGTTGTTATTGGACGGAGCTCCAGGTCCGGCATGGGCCTCCATCATTGGGACTGTATGTTAATGTCGCCGAGGAAACCAATTGCCCAATGGCATGTGATCACGTAGCAACCATTACTAGTTTTTGAACAATAAGTCAAGCTACTGACATACGAAAATATGCACACTTGGTACACATATATGCCTAGTACATATATATATATATATATATATATATATATATATGTATATTTATATATGTCTATATGTATATATATGTATCTATATATGTATATGCATGCAAATAGAAAATGGTACATAGTCTCTCACACAGTCTGCATAGCGCAGTTTAAACGGTGAAACGATCAACAATTCTGAGCAGTTGCAATATATACCAGGTGTGCTTACTGTGTATTAATATAAACGCACTCAATTACCTGCAAATATCATCATTGACCAAAGTTAATAAAGATCTAGGCTGGTGCCTGCTGCAAAAAGAATAATCTTTTGAGAGTGGGTGCATTTGTCTTTTTAAATAATATGTATTCATATATGAATACATTCAAATGTAATTATGTATGCGCAAATATATGAAAGTATCCACGTGTAAGTGCTTGTATGTGTATGTATGTCTGTCTGTATGTATGTATGTATGTATGTCTGTATGTATGAATGCATGTATTTATGTATGTTCATATGTACGAATATAGTGTGTGTGTAGTGGTAAATGAAGATTAAGAACAAAACTAAAAATTTCTTTTTACTTTTACTCAAGTTTCTCGTAGTACAATCATCAGACATCTTGCCATTGGTCAACGATCACTTTCTGGGTCTGGACTTCAAACTGTAGTAAACTACGTGTGAGGTCTGATCTGCACAATACGACTGTGGTCTGACGTATGTGATTTACTCACAAGAGTCTTAAGACCAGGAACAGTTTCCAGGAATTGCGCCCTTATGAGTTCATTGCATTTGCCAGGTGAAAAATAGTATGCGATAAACATATTGCGTGGATTGGTTCTTAAGAACGTTACTCCAGGTGCATCACTTTAGAACTTTCAAACCATTTACAGTTGTATCGTACTGCACTTCACACAGCTACATTCCAGCGTGAGGTAAGTCTGAAAAAATAATAATCATAACTTTGTACTTTCTCATCTCTAATTTGATATCCCAATCAACCTGGGAGTGCTGCAACTTACATAAAAAATAGAATAGTGTAGAACGGAACAAAATAGAGCAGAATTTAGGTAAAACGAAATGAAATAACCCTTAAACGCACAGTGTCCGATATATCTGACACATAAGAACAAAAGAACCAGTGAGAGAACAAAGGAAAAGAGAACGAAAGAGAACAAAAGACAAAAAAATATGCAGGCGTTCAAGGGTTAATCAGAACAGAATTGGATGGAATGGAATTGAACAGACCAGGATTACATAAAATGATATGAAATAAAATAACAATGCTTACGTATGATTGAACTCAAGAGGAACAGAGTAGAAATGAAAGTTTGACAGGTAAGAATTGTATAAATGGAACAGAATGAAAGGGAATAAAATGGGATGAAATGAAAAAGGATGGGGTGGGAATAGGGTTGGATAAGATAGTTCATATAGTAGGTTAGGGTGAAGTAAAGAGGAAATTAAATGGAAGAGAAAAGGAAGGACTCAATTACTTGAAATTGTAGGCAAGCGAAAAAATAATTGGGATTAAATGGGTGTACATATAGCCGACATTTTTAGAACTACTGATGACTACTTCCTATCATTCTAAAACAGTCGATCGGTTGTAATAACGTTTCAATTAATCAACTTTTATTTGTCTTTTCTGATTTAAGGCAAAAATGTGAAGAATTCTTCGTATATCTTTTGAAAGTATTTTCTCAAGCCGTCACACCAAAAAATTGACAGCAATTGTCACAATCCTTTATTCCAAAGTCACTTACATTTACAGTGAACATTTAGAACGCGGCAAACTTTAGCTAAGTTCATGCATCTGGTGAAAAATGGGATACTTGTTGGAACTGGTGGAGAAAAGAAACTAGTTTACCTCGTACATGGCTTCTTGAAGTTGAGCAAACCTCAGTTGTAGTAAATCAGTTAAAACTTACTGCGTGGACATACTGAAGAATGGATTTGTTTGTATGAGATTTTTTAGCGAAAATATGAATGTTTATCAAAAAGAACTGTGTCGTGTTTCGTTTTTCTAATTAATTTTAAAAAACCTGAATCTGTACTGCTACTTTCTATCTATGCTGATCTGTAAACTACAGACTATTGAATAGTTTGATTATTTTTAGTACTTCGAAGGATCAACAGATGGCTTCCAAAAGCACAGTAGAATGAAATTTTGAGACAGAAGACTATTCATTTCTTTTGTGTTTATTTCAGAAGCATACAAATTTTAAATTGAAAGAAAATGTAACTGATTATCGACATCATGTGTTTACAGGGAATGTTCCAATGCGTCGCCATAACAAGCGAAGTTGCCTTTTGGGAGCATTCCAATTTCACTATGGTTAAGGCCAGAACAGTTTGCGGAGATGTCGCAGTAGGGCGATTGGTGAAAAAGCTACGTGATCTCAGCAATTGCTTTATTAGGTTGGATGATGTTTAGTTAATCGAATTCCTTAAGCTTGATATGAAAATCTGTCATTTAAAATTTGAGAATCAAGCAGGTACAAGAGAAAAGAAAATGGCTGCATTGCAACCGAACTCAGAACAGGTTTGATAACGTACCTTTACGAAATTATTTTCATTCAGGACATCCATATCAGTGATAATGATAATGATAATGGTAATGATAATGATAATGATGACTAAGAGTTTATTTATTGAGCGTTGAATTGGTGGCTGTAGCAATCCAAAGGCTTAGTCATTAGGTGACCATGTAGATCACTTGGTAACTCATACGCGTCAGAAACGGATGGTGTAAGGCCGAATGCTGCAACGAGCATCCAATGACAGAACAAAGAGCTTTAAGTAATCATCAAATTTTCTCTTCATCTCAAAATAATTAAGATATCTATACTAATTGAACTGGAGGCCAGCAAATGGACAAAAAGACAGATATACAGACAGACCGACAAAGGCAATAAAATGAATAAACAAAGAGATAGACTGACTGATATCTACAGACAGGCGTTACCTACATATATATATATATATACATAATATATATATATAAGTACATACACATATATAATTAAGTACTTACATATATCTACACGCCCAAAGGGGCGCATGAGTACATCCGCACATCCACACATACATACATATACTTACATATCCACACATACATACAAATACTTACATATCCACACATACATACATATACTTACACATCCATATACATAGACATACGTACATGCAATGCTGTTGCATAAAGACAAACCTACATACCAATCCTTACTTACAGACATAGCATTATGCCCATATATAAACATACTTACATATTTACATACCCATACGTTTAGACATACTTGCATGGATACTTCCTCATACCTGTAGCCATACGCACAAACATACCTAGATGCAGACTCACAGGCGTACATATTGCGTACACTCGTGTGATGCATAGACTACACTCTGATGCTGTTTAATCCATCAAAACACACTATTTCCATTTAAAAGTAAATTAAAATGATCATCCTATTCAAACAGTAAAACCAAGCTCTTTGTCATCTGTTGCCTTGATTACTCAGTTGACAGAGCCGTAGCCGCGGAAAAGCTGAACCTGCAAGTTCAAATCTTCCTCCCGTCAAACTAATTTTCATAGAAACTTCGAGGGTGAAAACCCGGAGAAGAACCAAACCGACCACTTACTCAAAATAAAATCTTATGACCTTCCGTCGGGAATCGAACCAACGATTTCAGGGGATTTGTCTAGTGCTCTACTGCGTGAGACAAGAAGAGTATGATCAAACTTCGCTTCATGAGTTCTCTATATATATATCCCGGAAATTAATGCTAGTAAATGAATTTGGTACATTGAGATTAACTCTTTCAACGCGAGAGCTCTCCCCTTGACGAGTAAAATCGTCCGGTGTTAGCCAGAGTAAAATAGCAGAAGTCGTGTGCTGCGGGGAAAGAGTTAATATTGGTATCTAAAGTCGATTATATGAATAAGAAAATCGTAGAAGAGAGATTTCAACTGCGAAAGTTGGGCCGAAAAATCTCTCTGAAAAAGGCAGCAAGAAAATAAATATAACTTGTTTCAAGCTCCCTTCCGCAAGTCGTGTCTTCGTAGCTCGTGGTCTAGCTGCCCGTGCAGGCATCACAAGGTCGTAAGTTCGATTCTGGCCGAAAGTCCTTGAAGTTTTCTCTTTACTGTGGTCTTTCCGAGAACCTTTGTTCCATTATTTGCACTAAATATTTCCTTTGTACAATTTTATCAATATTAATCCTTTATGAACCCAAGGCCTCTCTTCTCTGGCGTCCATCATATTAAAATGGTTCGTCTATAAGTGAAAGTAAATTTTCTAGAGTAAGAGTCGCACCTTATAGGACCCAGTTGGGACCAGCTGCAGGTTCAATTCCCAGCCACAGATCCAAGAGCTGCATTTGTCGGAACTGTTCCCAACTGGTTCTTGAAATATATGATCCCAACACTCCAAAATTTACCTTCACTTAATTTCGACTCCAGTTCATGTGATCGGGGCAAATGCCGTATATTCCGTAAAATATCCGTTATGGATTAACTCTTTCGAGGCGGAAGCTTCCACTTTCACGCGTAAAATCGTCTGGCGTTAGCCAGAGTAAAATAACGACAGTGTTACACCGCCGGCGGGAAAGAGTTACGCCCACGTGCTACTTTCAGGTGGCTTAACAGCTCAGTTAGTTTTGAGCCGGAGAGTAGAAGGTTATGTCAAATATTTGGTAGAGGAAAGGAAGAGAGAGGGAGAAACAGGAACAGAGTAGCAGGAAGAGTAAGAGATGGGCACGAAGGTAGAGAGAGGGAAGGAGATCGAAGAGGAGTGTGTGTGTGTGTGTGTGTGTGATGAGTGAAAGGGAGAGAAAGGGAGATGAACGACCATTACATCAGGTTAATGCGACATGTTCACCTTGTTAACCCTTTTCCACAAAATAGGCCGTTGTTTTCTGTAAGTTACGCTTGTTTGAAATTGGTGATTTGGAAAGTAATTGCGAACTCTTGATCATTACAAGTCAGCTAAACTGCTAAACCAAGTTTCTGTAACCCAGTGACTCGAAATAATAATCAGCGAGTAACTTCAGATTAAACAACATACTGTGCAGAGCACGTGGGTAGAACAACACCCTGGGATGGAACAACACCTTGTACAGAACACGTGGGAGGGAGAACACATTATACAGAGCACGTGGGAGGAACAACATTCTGTACAGAGCGCGCAAGAGGGACAACACATTGTACAGAGCACGTGGAGGGGACAAAACCCTGTCCTGAGCACGTGGGAGGTACAACACCCTGTACAGAGCACGTGGGGAGAACAACTTCCTGTAAACTGCACGTGGAGAGAACACCCTTTACAGAGCACGTGGGGGCAACAACACACTGTACAGGGCACGTGGGGGGAACTACACGCCGTACAGAGCACATCAGGGCACGTCGTGGCAACAACATTCGGTACAGAGCACGTGGAGGCAACAACACCCTGTACAGAGTACGTGGGTAGACCAACACACTCTACAGAGCCCGTGGAGGGAACAACATCATGTACAGACCACATCAGGGCACGTGGAGGCAACAACACCCTTTACAGAGTACGTGTAGCTAACATCACCCTTTACAGAGCACGTGGAGGCAACAGCACCCTTTACAGAGTACGTGGGGGCAACAACACCCTTTACAGAGTACGTGGGGGCAACAACACCCTTTACAGAGCACTTGGGGGTAACAACACCCTTTACAGAGTACGTGGAGGCAACAACACCCTTTACAGAGCACGTGGAGGTAACAACACCCTTCACAGAGTACGTGGAGGCAACAACACCCTTTACAGAGTACGTGTAGCTAACATCACCCTTTACAGAGCACGTGGAGGCAACAGCACCCTTTACAGAGTACGTGGGGGCAACAACACCCTTTACAGAGTACGTGGGGGCAACAACACCCTTTACAAAGCACTTGGGGGTAACAACACCCTTTACAGAGTACGTGGAGGCAACAACACCCTTTACAGAGCACGTGGAGGTAACAACACCCTTTACAGAGTACGTGGGGGCAACAACACCCTTCACAGAGTACGTGGAGGCAACAACACCCTTCACAGAGCACTTGGAGGCAACAACACCCTTTACAGAGTACGTGGGGGCAACAACACCCTTTACAGAGCACTTGGGGGCAACAACACCCTTCACAGAGTACGTGGAGGCAACAACACCCTTTACAGAGCACTTGGAGGCAACAACACCCTTTACAGAGTACGTGGGGGCAACAACACCCTTCACAGAGTACGTGGAGGCAACAACACCCTTCACAGAGCACTTGGGGGTAACAACACCCTTTACAGAGTACGTGGAGGCAACAACACCCTTCACAGAGTACGTGGGGGCAACAACACCCTTTACAGAGTACGCGGAGGCAACAACACCCTTTACAGAGTACGTGCCGGCAACAACACCCTTTACAGAGCACGTGGAGGCAACAACACCCTTTACAGAGCACGTGGAGGCAACAACACCCTTTACAGAGTACGTGGAGGCAACAACACCCTTTACAGAGCACGTGGAGGCAACAACAACCTTTACAGAGCACTTGGGGGTAACAACACACTTTACAGAGCACGTGGAGGCAACAACACCCTTTACAGAGCACTTGGGGGTAACAACACCCTTTACAGAGCACGTGGAGGCAACAACACCCTTTACAGAGCACTTGGGGGTAACAACACCCTTTACAGAGTACGTGGAGGCAACAACACCCTTTACAGAGCACGTGGAGGCAACAACAACCTTTACAGAGCACGTGGAGGCAACAACAACCTTTACAGAGCACTTGGGGGCAACAACACCCTTTACAGAGCACGTGGAGGCAACAACACCCTTTACAGAGTACGTGGAGGCAACAACACCCTTTACAGAGCACTTGGAGGCAACAACAACCTTTACAGAGCACGTGGAGGCAACAACAACCTTTACAGAGCACGTGGGGGCAACAACAACCTTTACAGAGCACGTGGAGGCAACAACACCCTTTACAGAGCACGTGGGGGCAACAACACCCTTTACAGAGCACTTGGAGGCAACAACACCCTTTACAGAGCACGTGGAGGCAACAACAACCTTTACAGAGCACTTGGGGGCAACAACACCCTTTACAGAGCACGTGGAGGCAACAACACCCTTTACAGAGCACTTGGGGGTAACAACACCCTTTACAGAGCACGTGGAGGCAACAACAACCTTTACAGAGCACTTGGGGGCAACAACACCCTTTACAGAGTACGTGGGGGCAACAACACCCTTTACAGAGCACTTGGAGGCAACAACACCCTTTACAGAGCACGTGGAGGCAACAACAACCTTTACAGAGCACTTGGGGGCAACAACACCCTTTACAGAGCACGTGGAGGCAACAACACCCTTTACAGAGTACGTGGGGGCAACAACACCCTTTACAGAGCACTTGGAGGCAACAACAACCTATACAGAGTACGTGGGGGCAACAACACTCTTTACAGAGCACTTGGAGGCAACAACAACCTTTACAGAGTACGTGGGGGCAACAATGCCCTTTACAGAGCACTTGGAGGCAACAACAACCTTTACAGAGTACGTGGGGGCAACAACACCCTTTACAGAGCACTTGGAGGCAACAACAACCTTTACAGAGCACGTGGGGGCAACAATGCCCTTTACAGAGCACGTGGAGGCAACAACAACCTTTACAGAGTACGTGGGGGCAACAGCACCCTTTACAGAGCACATCAGGGCACGTGGGGGCAACAACACCCTGTACAGACCACATCAGGGCAACAATACCCTGTAGAAGGCACGTGGGGGTAACATTACCCTGTACAGGGCACGTGGGAGCAACAATACCCTGTACAGGGCACGTGGGGGCAACAATACCCTGTACAGGGCACGTGGGGGCAACAATACCCTGTACAGGGCACGCGGGGGCAACAACACCCTTGTACAAAGCACGTGGAGAGAATAACATGGAATATCATGGCATCAGGAGGCCGTTGGTCGGTTCAACTTTTGGTTTATGGTAAAAGATTACTCCTGATGCAGGAGTTGCCATGACTAGTTTCAAAATGAAGAGAACCTCAAGGTTGCCCCATTCTAAACAAACTCCTTATAATGCAACGAGGCCATTTGTCGGTTTAAGTCTTTCCCGACAGGGTCATTCTTCTATTATTTTACTCTGACTAACGGCAGACGATTTTACTCGTCAAGGAGAAGAGATCTGGAAGTAAATGGTTATAACTATCTCAATAAACTCTTTCACTGCGGGATAAGTCTTCTATTATTTTACTTTGGCTAACAGCAGACGATTTTCCCCGTCAAAGGGAAGAGACTCTCGCGGTGAAGGGTTCATTTTAGTTTATTCAAACGGTTATTCGTGACACAAGACTCGTCGTGACTACGTTGTAAATCGAGACAAAGTTCAAAGCGCCATTCTGGACGGAATACCTTATTACAACTGGAGGCCATTCGATATCTTAACCTTATATTTGTCCCATAAGAACGCTGATAGGATCTTCAAACCACCCAGCCAGACGGCTTTCAAGAAGACATAGTACAATACTTCCAGCACCCTTCATTCTGCGTATGAATTGTACAGAACTCTTAAACCGAAGGAAATAAGAATATTATCTCTTCAAATTTAATACAGGTGTTCCCCTTCAAAACATGTGAAGAAATAAGTAAATAAATGACCCAATAATACGTCAAAATAATTCACCAAGAAGTGTCCCACAATATATTGTCAAGAATGCGCGCTGTATAATACAAGTTCAGAACACTTGTCATCTTCAAGTTTTTAAAGTTGATATCTTCTTAAGCTCTCTTGTAGGAGCTTTACCTGTTGATGTTTACTTCCATTGAAATGTTTAAGACTTATACTTGAACATAACGAAGTATCATGTTCTTTTCAACTGTTGAACTCAACGAAAAGGTTAGATGTACATAATACAAAGAATCGAACATCAACCGCTAGTTTACCCACACCTAGGCAGTTCCACTAAACTATCCAAGTCATTGCACAGTTCGCGAAGTTAATAATGAACCATAACAAAAAAGTAGTAGCAACACGAATATCTAATTATAATGTCCCACAATTTATTGGGACGAAAAAAATTCTCGGTATATAAACAGCATGAAAGGAGGCAAAGGTAAGCAATACTGATTACACTACACTATATCAACACCCTTACAGCTATATACAGCCATATTACCTACACGTCCTCTAGCATGCAGTACAGTTACTCAGAGTCACACGTAGGTAGATTAGCGAGATGGCCTCTGAACAGACGACGATTGAGCAAGAGGTTACTGAAGAGAAAAGACAGAGAAAAGTTTTGTTTTGTTTTTTTTAAAAATTTTTTCTTTTTTTTTTCTTCTTTCTTCTTCCGCTCTTCGTTCTTTTCCCTCTTCACTTTCGGTTCTTCTTCATTTTCGTCATGTCTCCGCAACCGACCATCTTGCGAGGTTCGATCCTTCGACACTTATCACCATCACTGGTGAGAAGCCTTACACTAGCAGCCACCGGATCAAGCGATACAAGCCAGCTTCTAATTGTGCTACTTTTTTCTTTGAAAAATAAGAGAACGAAAAAAAAATGAATTACAACAGTGAAATTTAAAGATTATTTAGAGAAAATAAGAGCTGAAAGATGACAAATAGTTAAGACAACAATATTAACGTCGAAAAATTGACTGCATTTGCTATATAAGTCGACTTTAAAACCGTTTTTGGGTTTGTAAGTAAACTAAAGAGAGATCAAACACACATGAGCACAACCGGGGGGTATACGGCGAGGAAAGGTCACTAAGCATGAAGAACGCATGTTGGGTGGAGATCTTTAATGAAGCCCCATAACTCTCTGTTTTATGGGAAAATACGGCTATAAAACGATATCTGAATTCTCAAAATATCGTCAGCAAGTATTCAAGATGTCCAGAATGCCAAAATTGATGTTTGGAGGAAATTTGGTGGAAAGACGTAGCGAAAAAATGGCTTAACAAGAGACCATGTGGCCGATTCCAAGATGGCGGCCGATAGCTTCAAGTTTTGAAAAACGACTAAACTATCTTTTATATGGCCACAGAGAGACAACCACTGGATACTTTTACTATCCTGTACGTATCTGACTTCAAAATTTAAAATTTTAAAAGTTTTTAGAACTTTTTGAAACAATTTGTTTCAGTCAGGTTAACCGAGTTAGCAAACTTAAATATGCATAAAAATCTTATCTTGAAAACGCTGTTATAAACTATACAAACTACATTATTATAAACTGCATAAAATCTTCCACTTTAAACTATTTAATCGTATCACTACTCCCCACATTTGATATATTCTTCACCCCCCTGTTTTCCTATTGCGTTGTCATTCTTTATTTCCACTCTTTCTTCCCTTCCATTCATTCTCTCTAATTTCACTTGGTATTTTGTCTTTTTTATCCTTCATAATTCCAGTTTATTTTTATGCCTTCTTTCATAATCCTTACTCCAATTCCATTATTATCTACAGATTTGGACCAGTTTATCCATAAAAAAACCCAACAAAGATACTAATCTCAGAAAAACTTTCAAAGAGAACAGCAAGGAACCCCAGCAAGATGAAAGTTCACATTCCAGAAAATACTAGTATTCAAGGTAAGATTGTTGTGATGAATATGTAAAAATAAATGACAGCCATGCTGTGAAAGCAAACACAAATGGAAAATACTAAGATGTAATTTTAAGGTTCAATAATAATAGTAGTGAGCTGTGATTATTAAACTGACAGAAATGAACTCAATCCAAATATATTCCTGATCAATTTACAACTTCTCTCACTTCAGATTCCTATGTAAAGTGAAAGTCAAAACAAAATACCAGCACCAAGATCAGACTTCAAGATTCTGATGGATGAAAATCCCACACTGCTTCAGTTGGCAAATGGTGAGTTTCCAAAAAATGAAAATTTGAAACCAAATATGCAAAAAAAATCTAGGTGAAGATTTAACTGTAAATGTTGGCATTAAGCAATGATATTATTTTATACTGATAAAAATGAACTCAGCAAAAAATACTTTCCTAATCAATGTTTGACCTCTTTCTCTGCAGACTACTCCATGAAGTTATTGAGAGATGTCCAACAACAGATCTACCTACATAACCATGCTATGCCCAGATTGACATGGATAGAAAGTGACACTCCAGTTTAATGGACGAATGGTGAGTTTGTTATTTATTGCTGAAACTACAACTACAATGAACACAAAAACTGTACTTTTTGCCACAAAAAGAAGGCCATAGCATACAGGAAATCAGAGTGCCATGATTAGAGGTTTTATATTTGATTAAGATCTACCAGCTAATCAGAACTACATTTTTAATGGATAAAGCTGATCATTAAAAAAAATGCTGCTATATTCTCTTAAAACTGACTTGTAATAGATCTGGGAAATTCAAAAAGATTACAACCAAATTAAAAGTATGTTGTGTTCAAAATGAATTCAAAATGAAAAAACTATGGTACAATTAATATTAAACACTGCACATACAGGAACAGCTTGGAGACCATTGTATTAATGATAAACTACATGAAAAGATAGACAGTTGTGAGCAAAACTAAATGGTTAACCAAAACAGCACTTTGTGGATAGTTTTTCTCATAATTCTATCTAGTGAAAAATTGTTCCAAATTAAAAGATGGTACAACTTAGACAATGACATTATTCTACCATGCAATAATATAATGAACAATTTTTGTGAAAGTATATTAATTAGTCATGATGGCAATTGTTTGAAATGTAAAGATCATTAATTTTTGTGGCATAGAAAAATGCAGTTAAACTCTAAAATTATGGGATTTAGAGCAAAGCACTGAGACACAATACTAAAATTAAAAGAGATTGGTCAAATATTGTCCTACGCTAATAATTTAACCCAGTAAGGGTCAAGGGCATACATTAATATTTTACTATGGCTAACACCAGAGGATTTTACCCATCAAAGGGACAAGCCCTGCCTGTTAGAGAGTCAAAAAACATACAAGACATTTTTGATGGTTATAAAGGTGATACCCCTCTTGTTATGTAATGCCTGAGCCATTTAATTTAGATCCTGAAACTATGAGGAGCTTTATAACTGAAAATACTATGAAATAATTATATTGGCTGGAATTAAGAACTAGTCATGATTAAAGTTATTACTATTTTACAAAAAATTAGTGAGTCCTAGGTTTGTTACCAAATTTATAACTTAGACTCAAAGGAAATTTGTGAACATACGTTGTCTTTAAATATGATATACATTTGCTGGTTGTTTTTGGAAAACTTGTTGGTTTCTGAGGACCAGATATTACTTTTGCTACTTTGCTTTTAAATAAAAGTAATTATTAAATGGTTTGCTTTTATTGCTGTTTAAAAAAGAAAGCTTGCAGTATGTATTTTATCAGGTCTAAAACACTTGGCTGTGCAGGTTTATTATACATTACCTAAGATCTAATAGTATGATTAGCATTAGATATAATTATCACTGTTACAATGAGTTTAGTTGTACTCCAGTCTCTTTTACCTGACTTAGACTATCTACATAACTAATTTCATATTTCAAAACCCAATAAAATCTTATTGATAAACTATAGCACTTTTTGGTAAATATTTAAGCACTTGGATTACTTATAAAAAATCAAGAGCAAAGTATCAAACAGAGAATTATATTAATATACAGAGATCACTTAGACAGGAGCAATAAATTTATTACATATTACTATGGTAACTGTCACAAATTATACAGACATCCATGTTGCATTTCTACAAAGAGTTAGTGCAAATTTATAATCCACAAAGGGCTAAAAGTTAACCATTACAACTGTGCTATTGGAAGAAACAAATAGAATAAAAAAGGCCACAACAGCACTTTAGTGTTTCACTATTGTATTTTGGAAAGTAAAACTTGCCTAACACAACCTTCTTAATATACTTTAAAAGGCAAAAAGTGTGTTTCAGTGTCATTTATCTTTTATGCAGATATTTTTACAATATAGCAGCATTTTATAACTACCTGATTTACCTCTGTCCAAAAATCTACAGCTTTAGGTAATAAAAAAAAAAAACAAAAAAAACAAAACAAAAACTTGACAAGAACTTAATGAGTCTGAATGGCATCTGACACATTTCTTACTGTATGCTATGGGTATGAAAAGACAACCATGACAATGATACTTCACAATGACAACCACAGCACAAAACCAATTATAGCCAGTTCTCTAAAGCACTTGTAACATATTTCTGATCATTTTGTGATCTCATCTTTTCAGGTTGTTGATATACCAAAGAAGATACAAAGGCAACAGACGAAACCAGATGATTATCCCCTTGATGGATTGGATGACCAGACAGTGCCAACAGATCAAAATCCTTTCAACTTATTGAAGTGATGTCTGAGAGCAAACTACTACCCAGTGTGAGTTCCTCATTATAATACTGTACTAATTGTAGTAGTTGACACATTTTGCTAAGACCAAAGAGGGCCCTTACCTATGCAACAAGTCCAGGCTGAGACCATTTTTATTTTCGTTTTGTCTCAAAAAAAATCCTAAAAAAGAAAAATGACACAAATTAATGGATAGGAACACAAATCAGCATAGCACAAAAAATTAAAAACAAAAAGAAAAGAAAAAACACATAACAAGCGGTTGAAAAAATTAAAATTGTATTGTCTTAAAACAAATAAGCCATAAAAGCAATTAATTTTCATGAATCACATCTATTACTCTGCTGAAACTACTAAATTTAATCTGAAATCTCTCAGTTTTTCATTTCTCAAATTAACTTTTTGCACAACTTGGTACATCTGTTTTCATCAATATTTCAAACTGTAAACTGCTAATTCCTTCCTATTTGGAATTTCAATAAAATTTACACAAAGAAAAAGCATTATACCATAATGGTCCCTTTCAAGGGCCAGATGGTTTGTTTTTTTTTTCAAGAAACTCTTTGATAAAACAAATATTGAGTTAAAATGGATTTTTCCCCAATGAACTTTTCAAAAATATTGTATGCCCTTATAAGGATACAAATCTGCATAAAATTCAACAACTATAAATTGGAGATTTGTTTTGAATTAAAATGCAATGATAACTTGGAGCATAGGTGTTAGCATTGAAGAACAAATGTATATTAACTGAGATATTTGGGTTTTGGCATGATTAGGACAAACCCATCACTCCCAACATTTCTGTGTAGAAAATTCTTAGGAAACAAAATTAATTAAAAAAGAAATCAATTTCTAAAACTTTTAAAAAATCATGAAAACTTCTGAGCTAAAGGACAAAAGAAGGGAAAAATGAGAGGAAAAATAACATGAAACAATTTGAAAGGGCAGCTACTAAATTATTGTTCACATTTAAGACAGGGGAAACTAAATGTAACTTACCATTTAATGCTCTGAGAAAATTTCTCTTTCAACAGTTAGACTTTCCTTGACATTGTGGTAATACCACTGAAAAAAAAACAAAAGTAGGTTCAATTTTAATGCCATGAAAGACAAGAAAACTGAGCTAGTGCACTATGCTTATGCCTATGAAATTGCTAGAAAAACCAAAATGTTGAATCTCCATATTCCTTAATCATGTCACAATCCAAAGAAATAAAGAGAGGTATAAGAATATTCATCCAAAAAATGTTAGTCTTTCATGAAATAAAAATAGAGTGCTGCCTCTGCAGTACTGAATGATGTGAAAAAAGCCAGAAGGGTCAGGCAACTGCCAAAACTTACTAAATAACACAATCTAACATTTGAAGCAAAGATCTTTTGTTAGAGTGAAAACATCGTGTCTTCACTCTGACAATGGACCTTAGCTTGAAATATTAGTTTCATATCTGGTAAGTTTTGACAGTGTCCTGACCCTTTTTGCTTTTCACACAAACATTTTTTGCTCAGACAATGAACATAAAACTAGATGTGTTGAAGATAAAAAGAGTGTCATGACAGAGGCCCTGTCACTATCACAAGAGAGTTTTATTTCTAAGGTTAGACTATGTTTAGCAGAAAGCAAAACATGGTTTATCAATCACACTAAAGGTTTTCACTTTGCTATTCTTCATAAAATTAATAATGATTATAGCACATCAAAACTGAAGGACATGAAGAAACAATACTATGATTAGGGCCAAAAAAAGGTTCAGTCCAATACAAAACATTAATTTTCCTTTTTGGAACATGAAAGACACTAACATTATTTGGCTTTGTGATATTAATTTCTTTTATTTTTCTGTCAACTCCCTTTTACACAGCTTTGGCAGAGTGCTAGCTTTTTCATTAAATTCATTTATTAATTACTTTCTGAAAATAGACAAGCTACTGATAACTTCATTTCTACTTTGCTATTCAGTTAAAAAAAAAGGGGGAAATACTGAGCATGTTTTGGACAAGATGAGCAGTATTACCTAACCTGTAAACTTGATTTAACCCTTCAATGGGTCAAATTTTTCAAAAGAAACTGCTAATTATGCATTCTACTCAATATTGTTTTGAAAATCTATTGAAATTTGTTCATACATCCAATTTCCATTCATTAGATCATATTGCCATGTCTGATCACCCATTAAAGGGTTCAAAACGTATTTAAACAGTTATCACCCAAAACACACAAAAGAAGTCTTTCTAAAACTAAAAGCAGGAAACACAATGCATACTGCATTAAAGTACAAGGGAGTTGACGGATTTATCATTAGATGGTATTAAATAACATAAAGCCCTCTTTGGTCAAGTAAATGTGTCATCTCCTCGAGAGCAACTGCTGTAGCTAGGAACAGTTTGGCACTTGGTAAAATGTTAGTAACTAGCTAGGTTAAGTCTAGTCTCACTAAAAGTAACCCAATAGATGACTTAGGTGAACAATTTGGCATCTGTTAAAATTTTAGTAACTAGGTGGGTTAGGATAAGTTTAACATAATGTAATTTACTTATTTTTTTAATCATTTATTTTACTAAAGTAATTTATATGTAAATGTGAGATGTGAGTCAGTAATGGTGTGTGTAGGAAAGGGTTTAGGAAAACAGAAGGAACCAAAATTTCCAAGTAATAGAAAAATAATTACTCAGTAAAGTAATTATTTTTTATTTAAAAAATCATGAGATGAGTTCAATAGGTTTAGGGGAGAAAAAAAAAGCAAAACTTGAGAAAACAGGGTTAGCCTTTCCTTGTTCTACTAACTGAACATTGGCAACCCTGAGTTTTGTTGGCAAATTACTATGAGAAATTATCAGTTTTGAAGCACAAAATCATGAAGGTACAAAAAGTAAACTAAAATGTAATGCAAGTGACAGGGTAAGCTTTTTCTTGTTCTACTAACTGAACGTTGGCAACCCTGAGTTTTGTTGGCAAATTACTGTGAGAAATTATCATTTTTGAAGCACAAAATCATTAAGGTACAAAAATTAAACTAAAATGTAACCCAAGTAACAGGGTAAGCTTTTTCTTGTTCTACTAACTGAACGTTGGCAACCCTGAGTTTTGTTGGCAGATTACTGTGAGAAATTATCATTTTTGAAGCACAAAATCATTAAGGTACAAAAATTAAACTAAAATGTAACCCAAGTGACAGGGTAAGCTTTTTCTTGTTCTACTAACTGAATGTTGGCAACCCTGAGTTTTGTTGGCAAATTACTGTGAGAAATTATCATTTTTGAAGCACAAAATCATTGAGACACAAAATTAAACTAAAATGTAACCCAAAACATTTAGAAGAAAAAAATAATCAGTTTTTTGAAACCTTGGAAACTTTGGTTCTTACTGGAGGGTGGGGGTAGGGAGATGGGGGTGGTTAGGTGTAAGCGAGTGTGTGACGTTGGTCTGTTGGTGGTGGAGGTGTAAGAAACGAATGGAGGATAGTTGAGGTAGAAAGAGGCAGTTTAGGCAGATGAGGAAGTTAAGGAAGTTGAGGCAGTTGCTAGGGACTAGTTGGGCAGTGAGGGTCTGCATGCACTTTATGTTTGGCATAATTTATTTTGGGTCCAAGGGATTCCAAATTTGCATGATCACCTTTGCTGAGTTGTTAGCACTTAGGCTAACAGCAAGGCTATAGTAGTTGTTGTTGTTATTATATTAATTATTAGTTAATGTAGTTGCTCTCTTGGAGAAGGGTAACTTCACAACTGTTGAAGTTGATCATTCTCTTTAACTGCCCCGGCTGACTCCCTGAGTGCTACTTCTACTTGTAGTAGGAGTAGCTCTTGGGGAGTCAGCCGGGGCAGTTTATTGTATATATAGGGCAATTCCCATGGGAATTGAATATTTAAATAAAAAGGACTCTATTTAAATTTGTAAAATTTTTATTAAAAAAATCAATTGTAATAGCATAATTACAAGCCAAATAAAATTTTTTTGAAGAGAACAACCTTTGAATATGTGTGAGTCAATATACAAGAGAACATACAATGGCTGATAAAGTGAATATTGCTTTTGTCAAAACTGCATTAAACACAATTAGACAAGAGCTATATCCTTAAAGCAGTCAATAAGAGCACTGCTAAACCAAGAATTTAACACCAAGTCAGCCAAATATACATGCAGAGGTGAATGGCTAATGTTAACCTTTGGAAAAACAACAGTCTTACTGGATGCTGAACATGACTTTAAGCTTTTCATATTCATTGTTAAGCACTATACTTGAAGAGATTTACAATTATGCAGCAACAAAAGACAAACGTGGAAAGCTAATTGTATTTCACTCTTACTTAGCAAACCACAGTTTATCAACCAGTTACTTACACAATTCAGAAAGATCATAACTGCTAAATTTTTGTGTGTTAAACCACCAAATTCAAAGAGAGCAAGGGAAAAATTTACTGTCTTATGCTGGAAGCAATATGACCACAAAGCCAAAAGAGTAGCAGCCATTGATCTTTCTAGCATTTTTAACCTGACAGTAATTGAAAGTCAACAAACTTTGTTAAAATTAAAGCCACATTAGATGATGAAAATTAGTGGGAAACCCTAAGGATCAATTAAATTGCAGTCTTTCACAACAAGTACATCCAAATCAAACATCCTATTTTATCAATACAGATTTGGTAGTTTTTGGTAAAATTTTTTTCTAAGTTTTCAATCTTTTGAGAGTTGGTGTGTAAATAAACTCAAGAATTTAGTACTTAAATATTTTACATTTCCATTCCGACTGCATGAAGGGGACTATTTTTGAACACTCAAGCTAAACTTCAAAGGGCTCATTATTCTGGAAAATTTAAAGTTCAAACAACAAATTAAGTAATGGAAATGGCATTTTCATAATTGAAACTCAAGTGAAACAGAACCCTAATACATGGATAAAAGTGCTTTCATCATCATGTGGCATAAAAATAACAAAGTTTCTTTCACTTCAACAAAATGACCAAACATAGTATTGTATTATCCAAAGAAAAGAGGAGAAAGTGATGGACTTGGTATTTAAAGATGTGCAGGGATGTTTGTGTAAATGCTGGACAAATTTATGAAACAGCTGGGGGATTGTTGTATAGACAAAATATCAAACTGAAAGTACTGTTGGTTGGATTCTTGTGCAAAAAAAAAGTCTTTATCATGCAAAGGAATAAATCAAAACAGACTTTCTGCTATGTTCAAGAAAGGTGAATTTGTAAAACAAAATACCTAATGCTTGTGCCCACAATTTAGACAAGAGCCTTTATTAAAAAAGTGACCAATTTGAGTCAGTAATATACTGAAATGTACAAAAATGGCCCTAGTCTGCACTGTACTAGCTGGTGAAACCACCCATGTGCCTCCAGAGGCTTCTTAACTGACATAAGGGCTTACTGGAGTTACCCCTTCGCCTCAGTAGATTACAAAATTTGGGGGTATTAAATGTTGATCTATGCAAGATGGGGTTCTGTTGAGACAAGTACCTGTTCAACAATTAGAAGGGTAATTAAAAAGTTTCACACAACTGTCAATATATTCATCACATTATAATCAGCACAGATTTTTGTTTTTGTTGGCAATGGAATGTTCTTTACCTGATTCAACATTGAAACTGAAATGAAATTATTCACTAGCTGAGTTATAATTCAATACATGGCAATTTCTAAAAAGTTGTTTGGATAGATTGCATCCACTCTGTTGCTTTTCTTGTTGAAATACTTGAAATTCTTTTCAACTAACTTCTCTTGGACCCGCCAGATCAAACCATACTTGCAACTATTCACTAGCACGTTTGTCTTTTTGAAACAAGTATACAATATGATTTTGGCCAATACATCATCCAGTTTTAAGCTGTTTATCATGTACCAGTGCACCTTTTGCTTTTATTTTGTTTGTTCTTTGAAATTGTAGATGCTGGTAGAAATGCTTTGAAATTTCAAAAATGGCGATTTTGTCTCCTTACCCTGGCTTTAATGCATTACTGTCCGAAATGTTTACAAATTTCTGTACATCTTCTGTGATAAACACTTCTCACAAAAGCAAGACTAGTGCTTATGTTACTATGTGTATAGAACACTTGACAGCAGAGTGAGCATTCAGGAGTGTCAGTAGGTAGGGTTCTTTGGATAATACAGTGCAATGTTTTTGTCAGGTTAAAATAAATCTCTTCAAAGTATAATACTTACTTGATGAAAAGACCACATCCACAACAGCCATTACTGATTCTGTTCTCTTATAGTATTACTCACCCCATGTCAGGAATAACAATGACTTTACACAACCAAAAACCAACAATATTGTGAATACACCTTACTAAATTGTAAATGCCGACTTTAACCATACTTGCCATGGGCATCACATCAAATTTATTGGACAATAAAGGAGAATAAAACTATTTGCTTGACCTAATTTGCTAGTTGATATAATCAACATATAACCTATGAAGTTTTAATATCAAATTTTTCAAAGCTCTGCTAGCATTTTCACCAACACAGTGTGCATGAGATGCAGTTTCCTCCCTAGGGACTCGATTTGAGACTTATTTCATTTTTTTTTCTCAACTTTTGGTAAAAATGTTCTAACCCTTTTTTAGTTGAATCATGAAATAATTACCACTTAATAGAAATCTCATTTTAGACATTGCATCATTAATTTATCAAAACAAGCCAATTTTATGGTCAAATTGTAAACCTAGGAATAATTACTGGCATACAGTATGTGGTTCTTATATCTCTACTCTTCTTGGAAATTTTTTAAGGAGTAGGCAATTTCCTTCCTGTTATATGTGTACAAAAAATATGTACTGAAGCTTGGAAGGCTTAGACAGGCAAATATCGTAGCTTCATGTTAAATGTGATAAAGGTTTTAAATACTTAAGGGTTTATGAACTTAACTTTTTTGAGCAAATGACAGGGATTAAATCCATAATTTAATGATTGCCTGTGAGATGCAATAGGAGAGACAAACTCTGTGGTTTCTGACAGGTGGGCAGCCAGTCTAGCACTCAGTTAATTAACATGTAATAGAAGTCCAATAAATTTGACTAGTTTGGGCAAGCAAAGCAAGTTTATGCTGACGTAGTTATACAGTTGTGGTAAAGTAGCAAAACACAAGTGCAGAGTAATTTGACAAGGGTGGTGGGTTATAATAATTTATTAGTACTTTACTGCTGGATGAGAAAACAAGAAACTGAAAGATTTTTTGCTCAATACTCAGCAGATGTAGGTATTTATTTAGTATCAAAAACTCAGCCTATCAAACTTTTACTTTTCATTAATATCTAAGTGTTTTAATATGTTATAATGACATTCAAAATAGGCTTGTGTTTTCTTGTTTTTTTAAATTCTTTCTCTAACTCACCATCAAAGAAGTGGTAACTAAGTTAAATTTAAGATCAAAACTGTTACTTTCCAGTTCTACAATCAGCCTTTTGGCTCATATGACAGGGCATTAATCCAATTAACCTAACCTATAGTCCCATATCATCACTGTGTGGAGAAATTATCTGTGTGATTCTATGTTTACTTTTACATTTTTAAATTGTTGGTTCAAAAGGGGACAACAGTCCCATAATATACAATGTATAATGATGAAATCAATGGCTTTGCCAATTGCCAAGAGAGACAAAATTAGTAGTAAAATTTATGGCAAACATAACAAGATTGAATTAGTTGAACTTTGGTGCACTAAGTTTTGCTTCTTTACCAACAACTACCAGTTAATCACCTTCAAAAAGAAATCCCTTCCACCCCTAGAATTTTTCTTACCATGAGGTACTTTGGTCATTGGTTCTTTGGTTTTTCAAGTCATTGTACACTCCATCAGTGCAAAGTGGAACATGATTAAAAGAAGTTAAACTGGAGAGCTGGAACTCTACTTTACAAATTACATGGAAAGCAACTGAAATGCTGCCCCCATTGCAGCAGTTTAGGGAGTGTAGCCAAAAATCCTTTCTTCCAAAAAAATTTGAGTTTTAATGAGAAATTTGAAGGAAATCAACAATTTACCAGAAAAATTAAATCAAAATATTTCCTTTTTATAATGGTGGTCATTTTATTTGCCAAATTGTAAGGATTGGTATTCATTGACCAGAAATGAAGAATTAAAAAAAAATACAAAGACCCAAAATTATTTGATTTCACAACAACAATTTCCAATAGTTGCCTTTCCACAATAAAAGGTCCTTGTTCAGTTACATTACATCCTCATCATATTCCACTTTGCATTGGCATAAAACAATTTATTAATAAATTTATGTGATAACAACAGCAACAACAACAACCACAAGGTTTCCTTTGAAAGGCATACTTGCCATGATCATGGGTAAACTGGAGTTGTTTCGAAATTATTGAAATTTTTGAAAACTTAGTTGGAATAGAAATTTAGGTAAAGTGACCAAATTAACAAGAAAAAGATGAAACATCATAAAAGACTAGAAAGCACTACATGTAAGGTCCAAATAAGCAACAATCATGTCTAAAGTCATTTATGTGCCAATGGTTTTCAGTATCTTTAGGATAAGGAAGTCAAATGAATGGACAGTTGTGCGTGGTAGAACAAGGAATGGGGAGTTTGATTGACATAGACATGATCAAAATTGATATATAATTGTTATATATATTCTCCAAGACTTTCAGGTTCTTTGCATGGTTTTTGATTTTGAAAAATCTGAATGCTAAATTCTGTACAGTACTTTTGCTTTTAATACAATTTTTCCCTAAAACAGAACCTGTTCACCAAAATAATCTCAACATTTCAATTTATCCTGACAAAGAGATGTTGCTCTCAAAGTTTCACTTTTTCTTACAAGAAGGAAGTCATCCTGCTTTAGCTCTTGGCTATTCAAATCAGAAATTGTTAATATTTATATGCAATGACAAGGTCTTTTTGTGGGGTTCATAATTTTTCACCTCCTACATGCATACTCTTTTTCCTTAGTTTTGTTAACCCTTTACACCCCAGCCCCCAGGTTCATCCCTGTTAACAGGTTACCTAAGTTTTCAGTCCAGTTTTACCAATCATCATGGTATGTATGCTTTTCAAAGCATTGTTTGATATGATGTATGCATGAGGTATATCAGTGTACAGTATTAAATATTTTTTCAAAGATTATTTTTTATATACTAGTAAACAATACATACTTGGCCCAGTTGTCTGCAATATATTAAGCTATAATACTTAAAAATTCTTGAGGAAATAAACATATATAAGCATTACTTATAAGCCAAACCTACACAATATCAAACTTAGGGCCTTCCTGTAGACAATACACAATATCTGCAAAGCTCAATTCCTTGAAATTTTTTTGGCAGGAACAGTGAAAAATAAGTTTCTGATACATATAAACTTATCACTATATCACTTGAACTAGGGCAAAGTCACCTTATAATAATAATAATAATAAAAAAAACCAACTTGAATGTAATGACAATAGAAAGAAAGAAAGCATTAAGCATCCTTAACATTTTAGCTTAACTATCATGTTTCTGAAAGAACAAATAAGCTTTGTACCCTTCTTTTGTTTGGTTTCTTTGTTTCATAGGTTTAATAGCCATTATAATCTATCATCTAAATTTTTGGCCGCAGGTCATTAATTCTTAAAGTCAAAGATAGCTTAAAACCTTCAAACAACTGGACCAAGTATGTGTCATAGAAACTGTTAAAATGTCTACATTAACAAGTACTCCATTCACGAATACCCAGTTGCACAGAACTGGTCAGCCCAACCACCCTTTTTTAACATGTGTGGTTAAAAAAAAAAACAAAAACAAAATTTGCACAAAACATAAATAATGAGATGAATTTAAATAAATAAACAAATAAATAAAATTGAAATAAATAATAAATAAGCAATTAAATAAATAAATTGATGAAATAAGTTTATACAAATAAATAAATATAATCATAAGCCAATTAACAAAAGAAAAATTATGTAATCCACAACTTCTACTTTCTTCAACTTTGTTTTATACTAGTATTTTGCAAAAAAATATGAAAAGGAAAACTACCTGTAGACAATTAGCAGAAATTGTGAACTTTGGAATTGAATGATAAATTTGTGAATATGAATATTGACACAGGTGCAACCAGAGTCATCATGATTGAAGCACTTGTTCACATTTGAACCGATCTTTTGCAGCATGGCTAAACTATACACAAGTTTCTTTATTATCCAACTTTGTCAAAACAATATTTGGAACATTTTTGCCAAAATAGTATTAACAGGTAATTAGTTAAAGGGGGCCTAGATTAGGACCTTAAAATGGATGATTAATCTGCATTTAAAAGCAGACATTGTTGAGAAGGAGCTGGTGGAAGTGCTGTAATTTATTGTCAGATGTTTTTGGAGATTATATTACATAAGTGTTGGATACTGATGTGCCTCGAAAAGCCAAACTTAAACTCTTTTATAAATAGATCATTTTTTCACCATTTCCTACTAATCAAAATTTTACATTTACTGTAATAGAAAGTTTTTCCAGTTATAAAAACAATTAGATTTTGATTTATCAAAACTGATGAATTTTAATGTAAAACTGATTTAATCATAAAAAATTCTTCATACTTCAAAACTGTTGAATTAACACTGGCTTATTAATTTCAATGAAAAAATTGAAAATACAGTCCAAAATTAATGTTCTATTAGTTTTCATATCATTAAAAACAAAGTTGGACAATAAAGTTGATTACTATGATTATTATACTGAATCACCAACATATGATAGTCATACCAGAGATGTTGTTTAATTTTGGGGCTTTGACTTCATGGATTGCAAACAATTCTGGACCTAAGCTGGGCATCATTCAAATAATCTATAAAATAAAAAATATAACAAAATAGTCAGTTTTATAACAGATTTAATGTTTGGTAATGATGCCTGAAGTTCAGTAATCCTTAATGACATGCCATGGCCTTTTTTCAAGGAATATATAACAGTTTGAAATATGTGACTCCTCAAGCCATTTCCCACATTTTTTAAGGCCACATTTAATTGAAATCTAATAGCTACAGTTGCATGTTTCAAAAATTTGTCCCATTAAGGTTTGTTAAAGAGATGTATCATCTGCAATACAATTGTAGATCAAGTGATCAAGGTTCATTTTTGGTATATCATTATAATTCTAGTTCTCTGACAGATGCTATCCTAAATTATTCCCATTCCTCTACAGAGCTTTAATGGCTAAAGAGAAGACACATGGTGAACATTTTATCTATTTTAAAAGGGAAAAGTCCATTGGGGTCAGTTCATCACCATCCATGGGTTTACAAGTAGGTTTGACGATAAACTGAAATTACTAATAGACCAAGGCTATAAATACATGTACATTAATTTTATTTTCTCAATATGCACACTCTCAAGCTGTTCTCTCAGAAAAACTTTCTGAGTCCTTGACGGGAATCGAACCCGTAACCTTCTGATCACCGGTTCAATTTCCATCAGGGACTCAGACAGTTTTTCTGAGAGAACAGCTTGAGAGCGTGCATATTGAGAACATAATTACCAAGCTACCACAATTACATCATTGATTAATTTTATTCTTTAACTGTTCAACTGTGATAGTAGATTAATAAATTATTACATACCCCAGCCTCAAATCTTATAATCCAATCTAGACTACAGCAGTACAGGTAAAGTTTCCCTTACTCCCACTAAAATTGAACACTTCCTTTGTATCGAATGACTGATTAATTACCATTGAAATCTAATACAAAATAAAACTTACCCAATCTGTCACGGTAGTATCCTTTTTCAATTCTGGTAGCAATAACAAACACAAAATGTTTGACCATAAATCTGCCTTTGACAAGTGCTGCTTAAACTTGTGGCTAAACTACATGAAGCAAAAAATATACCACTTAGAAAGAGCAATCAATAAACCAGATTGAAAATAATAAAATTCGAGTAAGCTTTGGAAGGTCAGCCATAAGGTGAACAGATATGTCAGCTGCCCCAGTTTCTTCTGAATGAAGGCCAAATTAGACAGTTTAAATATATATATATATATATATATATTGGCATTACTGCTTTATACATGTAATCTAAAACCATAAAGATGGGAAAATGAAAACTATTATAAAATGGATTAATTCAAGTACATGCCCAGCCCACATCTCTTTGTTCTTTGTACAAACATGTGGAAATTAATCTTTTGTAACATTTTAATGGTAAAGTATTTTGCTTGGATCTCCCCCCTCTGGTTTCCAAGTTTTTAAAGTACTATGAAGCAATGAGGAAGCACATACTTGAATGAACCCAATAAAATGTAATTTTTATATAACATTTGTGAAAAAAGTTATTAACATAAAATTCAGTCTGTTGTATAAGAATGATTTCTTAAAAACTATTCAGTCTTGGTCCTAACAATTTGAAATGCGAACCTGAGCCATGGATGTGTTGAAATACACCTTTCAAGTAGAAAGACGCAATTGGCTTTTCGTATGAACATAGAACTTCTCTGTCTTTCAATTTAGAACTGTTTGTGCCACATGGCGGCCATTTTGAAAAATAAGTCAGACGACTTCACTTCACTATCATCAAAGGCTTCATGAATTATCAATTTGAAAGCTTCTTCTGTTAAATAAATACATTAAAGACTTTCCCTCGGGTTGTAATTTAGTTTAATATACAAAAAAAAATTAAGAAAGTGGACAGTTTTCTTGCGAAATGCCGAGATCTAAGTTGCCGGACCAACATCACGTGCTGTGAACATTTAGATCTTTTTTTGTCTTTTTTACGGCAAAAAGACGCACAAGTACAGCACCGAGATGCAATAGAAACTACCATAACTCGTTTCAAGTACTTATAGATAAGCTTACAAGGATATATTACCTATGAAATGCAACCGTATTACAAGAAATTCAAATCTTCTCCACCTTCCCTCCATCTTGACTTCGTGGTTTCCGGTTTAATTAACGAAGTCTATCCGGCAAAGCTCGGAAATTTCCGACCTTCTCACGGCCTCTCCACAAAATTCCGAAAACTAGAATAAAATTTTGGAATTTACAATTAATGAATCTGTTATCGTAGTTGTCATGCCTCAGTTTAATTAGTCCTAGCAATTTGAATGTGAAATGCGCTTTCACGTTGTTGTAAAGGTACTGAAGAAGGAACGTTTTAATTTAGATTTCAGACAAATGAGGACAGGAGACACAAATTTGCCATGAACAGCAGGTTAAATAGGCGGAGCCCGTGGCACGTGTGCCGTTAACCTACCTCCCCGGAAAAAAGGGTGGACAGAAAGGAAACTTGGGATTATGTATTACCCATGAAATGTGTTTCCTTTCGTGCTACAAAAGTATATCCTTTAACAGATTCAATTTGATGAAAAAAACCCAAAAAAAAATCCTCGTTGTCACTGAGTTTGTTGAAACAAAGTAACACTATCCACTATAAAAAGGAGTTTCAATCCTTAAAAAAACGGTTGGATGGAGGCGGTGGCGTAGGAAGTAAATGTAAGTTGGGGGGGCAAAACCTTTCAGGGCACGGAAATGGCACCCTCAAAATAGAAAAAAAATAGATAACATCGGTTTTACCAGTTCTTTTGACCGAGATTATCATTTTAGTAAAACTGAAAATCGTTAGCTTGAAGATTAGTGTCCAATGTTGCTGGTTTTACCGATTCTATTGTTTGATTAATTTGTGATGATACGTCGGGATTCTCGGATACTAATTCAACAAGAAAAGCTCTAGTTTCTTGGATAGATTGACACCAGAACAAAAGTGATGTTGTTCAATGTGTTCTGTTTTTTTCATATTCTTATGTATCTTTTAATCTTTAAGCCCAAGCAAGAGGACATAAACTCACTGATGTGTTACACTTCGTTATACAAAGGCTTTTCTTTTTCCTTTAATTAGAGCACTTTTCATGCTTAAAAAGGGCGTTTTTTTGTTGTTTCAAAAGGGGGGCACGTGCCGCCAGTGCCCCCCGGTTCCTACGCCGATGGATGGAGGCAGGATGTAAATGATACGGCATGCACCATGGTAAGAGATGAGAGAAAGAAATTCCATTGGTGACAATGCAGCTTGTGTAGGTCTGCAAGTTGAGAGTAAGATGCTTGTCATTTGTTTGTACTAAACCTGAACATTTCCTCTGTCAGTACTTCCTCAAATCAACTAATTGTTGCTTTGCCCCCGAAATGCTAGGAATCCTTGTCAATTATTTATAAACCCTACTTAGCCAAAACCCAACCTACAGCCTTGGAGTAGCAGTGGCTAACATCCTCAGCAGGAGGGACAAAAACAGAGAGACCTAGACCTAGACATCAATGGGAGATTTACTGTGAAGAAAGAACTGGTTAAGGGGCAAGGCTTATCCCCTCGATGAGTAAACTCATTTGGTGTTAGCCAGAGTAAAAGTATGCAGTGTGCCCTTGCCTCTTAGTGAGTTAAGGAGATGGCTGTAAACTGATTAATGGGCAGGGCTTGTCCCCTGGGCAAGTAAAATCATCTGGTGTTAGCTGGAGTAAAAGTAGTTAGTGTTTACAAAGATTCAACTTTCAGCTCAGAGTAAGTACAGGTAGTTGTGTGAAGCAATAAAAATTACCAGTGGTATTGCTGCCAACACTCCTGGACTATGAACAAAACTAGCACGAGTGTGCTATTTTTGACAAATCTTTACTGTGAATAAACTGAAAAAATTTTCAATAATACATGTGTAGCTCTTTGTTCTTGCTTTTACCCTAAGATATATTACTTGTTTGATGTTCTTTTTACACATTTAATTTTCTGAGTTCATCTTTTGGGAAAACAAGTTTGCAAGAAGCTTTTCAAAAATGCAAACTGATGGACACCTGAACAGAATGGCTAGAAATATTTAGTATTGACAGAACCTAAGGTTCTCACTAATTACAGTAATTATAATACTAATTATAAAATACCTATGATAACAATAATTTATTATAATACTAATTATAAAATACATATGATAACAATAATTTGCCAGTTCTAGAAAAACAATAACAACGACAGCAAAAAAAATAAATAAAATGGAGTTTGTATGATTGCTGCTGAATAGCAGTGAGTAGCTTCCAGAAAACCAGTCTTCAGAATTGTCTTTAACATGAAATTCAGACCATGTAATCACTAAAGATAAGAAAAAAACAACTAAATGCTGGTGTCATTCACTTTTGAAGTAAATTTAGATTGATACACAGTAAGTTTGCTCCAGGTTTGATCTGTCTTCAAATCATATCTGTTGCTCTAACTGTGTTGAAATGTTAACTTCAGACATCATTTTACTGAGATTGACTTGAGTTTTCATGAATAAAACTAATTAGAAACAATTTCCACCTGTAAAATTTTTAAAAAAGAGTTTTCATGAACCAAATTGAAATTACAAAATGAAAGTTAAGCTTGCTTCATTCTTTTGAAAGAACTCTTAAAATGGTAAAGAACAGTTTTCACAACTCTAAATTTCTGAACTTATTTATTTATTTTATAATGCTTAATTTCTTGAATTAAACTCTAATTCTATTTTAAATTTATTACTATTTTTTCATATGTTTATTTCAGTTTGGCAGTTGCTCAAGAATTTAGCTGTAAACTATCAGATCAACACTGACATTTTGCTAAAAAAGCTCATGGCCTAAAAGACTGGTAAATTACTTCCTGTATTACCAACATTACATGACTCATTTCATTTCATTCTTAAGATATTGAGATACATACGGAGATGAGGATGGTGAGATGGATGTGTGGTGTATTGCTGAGGGATAGAGTGCCAACTGCAGAGCTGAGGGAAAGAATGGGGATTGAGTCAGTGTCTGACGCCGTGAAACGGAATAGGTTAAGATGGTTGGGACATGGGCTGTGGAAGGATGATAATGATTGGGTGAAAAAGATCATTCACTATCTAAAATGTAGAAAACAAGCTTCTTGCCATTTTGAGCGAAGGCCCTTTGTCCAGAGATTATAGCTTGTTTTCTATATTTTAGATAGTGTATAAACTCAAGAACGCCGCTGTTTTATTGAAGCTATCTATGCTGGACCTCCGCACCTTGAAAAAGATCATGTCATTCAAGGTGGAAGGTAAGAGAGGACAGGGAAGGCCAAGGATGACATGGAGCCAGGTGGTGGAAAAGGACATGAGAGAGTGCGGGTTGAAAAGGGAAGATGTAAAGGATAGGGAGAGGTGGAGTAGGCTGCAGGGTAAAGCCACCAGCCAACCCCTGTGTAAGCAGGGAAAACGGCCGTAAAATGACTGTTGTTGTTGTTGTATGTTGAGATAAGTTTTAAATTGATATGTGAACTACTAAATGTGTCCTCCAATTATGGAGACAGTATCATGACTTATTGAGAAATCATGTATGAACCTCATGACACTTAGAATATCACATGATCAAAAATACTACTGCAGATTTCTCACCTTGGCAGGACTAATATCCTTGGATCATATCTCACCATCAGGAAACTGGGTCAAAAATGCTTCAGGGTGATGCTTCTGAATAGCTTTTAATATGTCCTTCTTTTCCTTAAGAGACATGCTTAAATCATCCAGTATTAAGTTGATCAAGTTTTCAAGTTCCTTTTTTGTAAACTGCTTCTTTTGCTGTTCATATTCCAACAGTGAAACACGCTGACACATACTGACGACTGGCAGGTCAGTTTTTCCCTGTTCAAAAACTTGAAGTGTTTCTTGCAAATAGTTTGTCACATCATCTGGTATATAGAACAGGTCACACTGCACCTCCACCATAAAATTTACTAAATAGTACACAGCATTCTGAAACGAGGAAGCTCATGTTAACATCAATAAGCCCACAAAGATTGTACATGGCTCTCATGGTAATTAACCCATTAAGGGGCAAGGGCACACCTTATAATTTTACTCTGGTTAATGCCAAATGATTTTGCTTGTCAAAGGGATGAGTCCTGCACCTTAATGGGCTAAAACACAGGTAAATATAAATTGATCACACAATCAGGCCTCTTATATGAGACACATGAAAGGCTTGTATAAAAGTTCAAAGTACTATGCCCACTTCTTTGAAAAGCCATCACGTGCCCTATGTAAGGTACATCTGACATATGCCACATGTTTTTTCTGTGTACAAAAGGCCCCAGTACCATCAATACCTATAAGAAATCCATGCTGCTTGACAATCTCATAGTCCATCAACATCAAACTGCAGGTATGTGCAGTATACAGAGGAACAGATCCAGAGATTTCTAGAGCAAACTGCTTCAAGTGATGTACTTGGAATGAATATAAATGTGTAGTGTGTGAACTTGCCTGGAAGTGTTACATGCCTCTAGAAAATTTCTAGAAAAAGCTATCACAGAAAACCATAAACAAACAGTACCTGATCTAGCTGCTGACATTCAGGAACAATGAATTTCATGAATTTAACACAGACACCTTGTCTTGAATTCAGATCTGGAACTGGTTGGATATCATTCTCAATGGATAAATACATAAATTGTAGAAGTTTCTGCAAGTGTTGTGCCTTATTCATGGGCAGTAATATGATTAGTAACTGTAGGGCCCTCAGGGCAATGTCATACTTTTCAACTTGCAGCAACCGTACCACCTCACAAACCACTTCTTGCATATTGACAGGCAGTAAAGTCTCCACAATGGAATTATAGTAATCTTTCAGAGTCCTCATAAGTCCCAGGATGCTGTCATTCCAAGAGTTCCTAAAACCAATCTCAGTTTTTCTTGGAAGTGGGTACTTCATTTGGGCATCAAAACATTCAATTGTTGCCCTTAACCACGTTTTTTCTTTGTCATCGTCACACATTTCCAAAGTTTGGTCAAGTTGATGCAGGCCCATTTGGTAAACCTCCTCACATTTTAAAGTATTTGTAGTCACTACATCATATTCATAGTCGGCATAACTTTCAAAAGACTCCAGCAAATTTTCCAACATTGGAATTTCAATCAGTTGCAGCAGTCTAACAGCAGCAATCTCTCGTCGCAAAATATCCACTTCCCTGATTGTGATTTCTTTCTTTAAAGGCAATAAAGCTTTGTCTCTATAATCAAATAGAATTTCCCAAATTTAAAACAAATTATATCATACCCTACAGCTTGCTTTAATTTGAAAAAAATTTGACCTTCAAAATTCTGCTAACACATAAGAATTTCTTTTACTTACTAGAGGGCAGGGCTCACCCCTTTGGTGAGTAAAATGATCTGATCTGGCATTAGCCAGAGTAAAATACTAAAGTACATCCATGCTCCCTAATGGGTAAATGCATGAACAGTGATCACTTTTTGCATCAGAACTTGCCATAATTACAAATTCCCAGCTTAGGACAGGGCTTTGGGGTTAACCTTTAGTTTGCCGTAATATAATTCTGATGTTTCATAATTTCATACTTTATTTTTTGTGCCTTACTATTATTTACATCATTTAAATTTTTTATGATTATATTCTTACAAAACTACTTGAATGTTCACTATATTTTACTTGAATTGATTGGTATGACAAATAAAAGGGCACAAGAATTCAAACACAGGAAACTGTGTTGTGAGGAGTCTATGATATTTAAATGAAAGAAGTTTTGTTCTACCTTCTGGAAGAATTGTTTTAATCAGTTAATTAATCAATAATATTCACTGGACTGTTTCTTCAATATACTGGTACATGCTTTATGAATTTGAGAATTACACTGTATCCTGCACAGCATGTCAATCCAGCATCCTTTTACAACAAAGAAAGAATCCAAAAGATAAAGAGCCTTTTCTCCTTCAAAACAATTAACGTCCCTGACTGAGATTAAAACCAGAGAAACATGCAAACTGTTACTGGTAAAACCTCAAAGTAGCTCAGTTTCACAAACTTTCTCACAGATAGTTGATTAGCTGGTTTATTCCAGTTCATTTCATATGGATCAATATTCTTATGATTTAATAGCACTCATCCTTTCTCCAAACTGATCTTATCTCCAAATTATTGCTCCAAGGAAAATGTACTTTAATGTTGAAATTTTCAAGGTGTAATTGTATTCATTTTAACTGTAAGAAATATTTAGTGCTCCTAATAAAACTTCAATCTTTCAAAATAAAAAATATACTGTCACTACAAGTTTTATCAGTTATTACTTCCAGAAAGTCATATTACAGCCAAACCTGTATTAAGCGGACACCCTCGGGGAACAGGCTAGTGTCCGCTTAATAGAGGTGTCCGCTTAACAGAGGTTCTCGTCACCAGGCCCCTCCCCCCCGTGGTACGGGCTGGGTCTTACCACCAGCAGCAGTACGGTACGATCAACAATGGATTCTTTTCTAAGAGTATCACAGGAATGTTTTTCCTTTTTATAGCAAGTGATACAATAAGCCACAGAAGCGCCTGCTTTCCATCCAGGTGTCTCTTCTGATGCGTAGACAGAACAATTGTCTGATTTATTGCAAGTCGAAACATCACACGTCAGACATCTATACTTTGTCTCTTGTTTGCAATTCCAGCACGCGCCAGCAGATTCAAAAGCAGTTGCACCAGCCATACACCGTAGTCAGGGCAAGTCAGGTCATTACTTGAGCATCAAGTTGACTACAGGTTTTATGAAGGTGTTGGAATAAGACGCAAGATGTGTAATACGATACACGAGCCTTATAGGCAATGACAGCCGCCATAACTAGCCGAATAACACTGAATGTTACAAACGAGATAATGTCTTCTGAAATTGTGGTCGTAAAATCATTCGTACGAGGGTATTATGCATACATGGAAATCTGGAATCCGAAAATCGACGAGGAATATTAATTGAAACGTGAACCTAAGAATACAACTGATGAAAATGATGTTGCGGTTGTTAAAACAACAGTTGTGTCTTGTGAGATGAAAACTGGATGCGCTCATCCTAACAATGTGTCAGCTAACATGGAGGTTGTTGGGCACATTCCAAAACTAATGGCAGTGTGGGTCACAAAGTTTCTCAAACGACAAACGAATACTGCAAAGTTATAATCAAAGAGAAACGGATAAATAGAGGTGCTGGATAAGGCTTGGAAATTCCTTGTTTATACGAGTTCCGAGGAGATCGGTTTTCATGCGAATGGTTGACCAATAAACTGTCCAAGGAAAACTTTGACATTGAGAAGTAAACTGAAGAAAATTTTGTTTGATGTAAAAATCTTATCTTAACGCACGTGTAATAATATGTAGTCGAATTAACAAATAGACTTTGAACCGATTGACAAATATCGTCATTAACATAGTGACTAACGTTATGTCTGTAAAGATTATGAAAAATTAGGAAAATTTTGTCCGTTTAACACAGGTTTTTTGTGTCTTTATTTGCTAATTTATGTGTCCGCGTCCGCTTAATAGAGGTGTCCGCTTGATAGAGGTTTCATTAATAGGAATTATGAGATTCAATTCGGGACTTCACAAAGTGTCCGCTTAATACAGGGTGTCCGCTTAATGCAGGGCCGCTTAATTCAGGTTTGACTGTACTTATAATACTGTAAAACAATTGTTATACTGGTCTTCATATTCCCCTTTTTTCACAGTATATTGCATGTAATCTCATATAAAAATATTCCACAAGGCAATACTGATTAATGTCATACTCCTGAACATTGCGTGGTCTTATCCTTTTGTTTTTACAAGCCCCAAACTAGAGGTTATGTTTTCCAAACAGAAGTTTTCAACTTTTTATCCCGATTAAAATGCCTGCAGGTTTATTAAAACTAGGAAGAGTGTACCATACCAACGTTGGGAAATAATACCCAAATATAGAGAGAGAAAAGGAACAGGTGAAAAACCTTTCTTTAAGTACTTGAAGCAAAAGTCCGTCTTTTGTCATTAACATAGTGAAAACAAAATAGGATAGCTTGGGCGTTTGAGCACTTTCAACTGTCAAATCCCATGGTCATTTCCTGTTAACTAAATTTGAGACATATGGAACTTAAATAGTCCACCTCCTGGCTCGCAAATAGCCCAAGAGAAAGCTTTCTTTCTATTAAGAACAAAAATCGGTGGGGGCGACGTCAAAGCCCTCACGTTTTTCACTGCATTAAACTGTTTTGAAAGTCTGTTATCTCACTTGAGACTCAAATAATGATTTAGCACGATAAGCAGAATTACCGTGTCGTTTTTACTCCTTTCAAGGTCAAAAAATCTTGAAGCAAAGCTTAATAGGAAATCGATTCGGAACCGATATCCCGCAGTCCGACTAGACACTTACTAAGGATATTACAGTATTATGTATGAGTTGCTATCAAATATTAAACCGACACCAGCAAATTGAAAACACCGGCGCGAATAAAGTTTAAATACAAATTTCAGAAATCAGCTTTCAACTGTATTTCACTGCAGACACTTACCTGTTGAAGTCTTGACGAGCTTGAGGCTCTCTCTTGCTATATGCTACATCAACGAACCTGAATAACTTGCTCCCATCTTCAAAGTCTGGTCGATCTTCAACGCTTTCCAAGATACGTTTCTCAACAAAGATCTGACACAGCGATCTTAGCTGCGCTCTAGAGACAGTATGCTTAAGATCTGGATGGGATGTTACGTACGTCTGAAGAACTGAGATTGCTTCTGAACCGTGGAAACAATTTTCGTATAATTTCATTTTCCAACGTCGCCTCTTGACAACAATGTTTTGTCGTAGATGATTAATCATGTCGTTCCAAATGGCCGTTGCCTTGAACTTTTCCCTTCTCAAGGTCGCCTGGTAATCCTGACTCGAATCAATGTGTCCATTCATCTCTAACAAACTACAATACCACCTATGGTAAGCTGGCTGTGCTTTTAAACCGTCGAAACGACAATCCACAGTTCCGTTCGCGACTTTCGAATGATGCTCATCAACCTTCTACAATAATCTTGTATAATACAATTCCCTGACGTCACAGCACATGATATAAGTGCTTGAAGTCATAGATAATGTTTAATTGACCCTATTAATGCAGGAAGTTTACCAAGAAAGGTGTTCGGAAAAGTTATGAGCACTTGTTTCTACTTATGACACTGTCACGTATGAATACTTCATGCACGGACAACGAATTAGCCGATTTGTAAAAATATAGCACAATTCTCTTGGAATTCCTGGTCGTCCCCGCGTGAACACCCTTGGGAAAAAGCTTGCTTCCCGTTTTGTATTTTCCAGAAATTTTTCCAGTTTCCCCAAACGAAAACGAATCAAACTTTCTATCAAAAAACAATGTCGCCCCATATGCATAGTTGTTTCTACGGGACGGTTTTCTCGAAGCAGACATACCATATGACACGAAGACCCCGTTTGGATGGGTAAAATATATACACATTTTTTTTTGAATTTAGACAAATGATCGGGCTGAATACATCACAGAAAACAGCCCAAAAACTTGCCGATCAAGGGAACAAAAAATCCAGCCCAAATTACAATTGACGAAACGTTAATATCACGGGCTATAACAAATTGACTTGGCTTAACATACCTTAGATTTGCCAGAAGTTTCCGTGGTTTCTCTGATCTGGCTATCTGCCCAAGCCAAACGGCTTCATACCCTTGTGAATGGAGCCATTTCCTTCATTATTCCTTTAATTTTTAATAATTTCTGTGTTTACCAGCTTGATATATTTTGCAAATACAGTATCTCTGAGTATAATTACACCCAAACCAGTATAATAAATTAATCAGATCATTTTTTATTAATAGTCTATTATGAAGCAAGCCTTAAGAGAAAAGCTCTCAGAGTACAAAGACCTGGATGACATAATAGTATTTTACACTGGAGTATAGAAACATGACTGATGTCACAAATATTGATAGCAATCTTTATTATTTTGTAAAACAATCAAGAAGTTCCTCAGACATTGCCTATCTGACTTAAATATTTCTTGAACATAAATTGAAAAATTACAGTAACTTGCAACTCATTCTTTTGAGTATTTTGACAGTCATTTTTAGTGTCCCTCACAAGGGGTGATCTATTAAGATAAAAAGTTCAAAGGCTGGTAATCAGCATGATTGATCTCAAAGAATCCCAATGCTTTGTGCAAAGAGCTAAGAGGAGTACCAAATCCAAGAACCTTAGTGCGGCGGTTTGCTGCATCCAATACCGGTCCAACGCTACAATATCATTGGCTGGGTGATCTGTTATCTGAGTTACAATATGAATATTATTAATATAGCCTCTGAGTTATAATGGTGACATTAACTGGCATCAAAACGTACAGGTGAATTACATTGATACACAGCCCAGGGGAGATCTATTAAGGTAAAAAGTTCAAAGGTAACTGCTATAACTGATCTCAAAGAATTCCAACATTTCAAGCAAAGACCCTTCATCAGAGAAAGAAATATATTCCCATTTTATACCATTGACTCGGTGACCTGTTATCTGACTTGCAATATGAATTTATTTGATATACCCTTTGAGTTATAGTAAAGACATTGACTAGCAATGAAATGTACAGGTGAATTACATTAATACATAGCCAAGGTAAAGATACAAAGCCTTTTTTAACAGAACCAAAAGATCATAATCCTTGCAAAAGAAAACAAAAAACAGTGCAGTATATTCTGTTCCTTGCTATGGTTGTGACCAAGGATAATATCAGTGAGACAAACTATCAGTTTCATACACACTTAGCTTTTTCAGGGCATGGTTACCACCCTAAATATGGCATCATCATAATCTTATAATTACTAATTGTAAGATTATGAAGGAAAATTCTAGATGGTAAATATCAATTCCACCCACATACAGCATTGAACCATGGTGATGGGGCTTTCTATTTGATTCCTATTATATCTTGTGGATGGATTAAGTTATCACTCAACCCAGACAGTGAATATACACACTTGTAAGAACAAAACTGCAACTTTATAATTACTGGTATATTGAATTCAAAAAACATTTTCACAAATTAGCATGTCCCACCTAGAACCATTTTACTAGCTTTATTAACCAACATTATTTTAGTCATATCATTCATATTTATTTGCTCTGACATAAAATGAAAGTGACATTATCTGAGTCTTTGTATCACAATGAAATTCTTCCTGGAAGTCTCCAGAAAGTTTTTTTATACAAAATTAATGTTTGTGTGTCACTACAGTAATAAAAAATTCACTGACAATGTTAAATTTGGAACATGAATAATACCAGAAACACATGAAAGTTCTTAAAGAAAGTTTTAAAAGAATCTCAGATTAAGAGAATTTTGGGACTTTACCAAAGGCAACTCCTTGATGCAGAGTAATGTTTTAATCCTACAGTACCAAAGGTGACTTCTTGATGCAGGGTGGTGTTGCAATTAATTTTTTATAACTGAGTAGGAGCTTTACAAAGTTCTAACTCAGATGCTTAATTTGCTGTGCTGATACAAGGTTTGAGCTAAAGTATGTGATGATTCAATTTGCCAAGACATACATCTGACACTGCCTCCCATATGTGACAGTTCAGATGTATCAATTGGCACTACAGTCTTATCAGTATTGTCTTTAATAATTTCTAGGGCTTGGCTGTCATATACTGGATTGGAATATTGTGGCACATAAACTGCATTGTTTGTGACCAATACATTGATATAGCTACCAACAGCAGAGGTAAATCCTTTACATTTAGCATTACTTGGCTCACCATTGGAAATCTTGCATGGTAATCTGACAGTCTTTAAGTCTGGGAATTCAGATTTTACTGCCACTTCTACAGCATTGTAATATTCCAGATCATCATAATCTCCAATGAGTAATACGTCATCTTCAATGAACGATACTATGCCATCAGAATGTCCAGTTGTATCTTCAGGGTCTGGGATGAAAGCTACTTTTGAGTTCAGTAAATTTTCTAAGTCACCTTTTAAAGCCGATTTAGATTTGCCTTTATTTTCAGAAAGAATTCTCTCGGAGATGATGACTTTATTCTTGTTGTTATCCACTACATTTCCACCATCTAATACTATGTCACTTCGCTCCACAAATGTATCCAGTCTCCCCAGAAATTTAGTAAACCCTTTGTCAAAGTACTTGGCGTCTTTATTTCTCAAGTACCTAGGTTGATAACAAAATTTCACTTGTTTTTTTGGCAGAACAGGACCATAGTCTCTAATCCACAGGTCTAATGGTTCTTCCACAACTAAACGGAAGGTTTTATCGCCAAATGGTAAAGTTGAGCTAGTGGGTGCCTTTTGGTAGTGCTTTTCCAGAGAACGAGAGTACAGAACTAGGAAGTCGTCCAACCCAGATGATTTCTCACTCATTTGTCGCACAAAGTTTTCAATATGGCGAAAGCTTTTTCGGTAATAGTCATCATCAGGTAAATATACAACAACAAGTTGTTTGGATGTCAATGAAAATACTGCCATTTTATGAAAAAAAAAACTCCATTTCAAACTAAACAAAACTGTAAGTATCAAATCAACTAGGTCCAAAATAAAATTAACATCGGAAATGGCCGGAATACTCTCGCAAAACAACGTAGATCCTATCATGGCGACCGTGTGGAAAGTGAGTCGGTTTTTGAAAAAAATGTTTGACTACAGGAATTGTATCCAGACAATTACTGCTGTGCGGCTTTATACTGATGAAATACATAGTTCGTATCAATCAGTGGGAAATTTGGGGAAGGATTTAAGCCAATGCGATCGAGAACCTGATATAGAAATCACTGGAAGTGGAGAATGCTCTATGCCTGTTTATAATGATAGTTTTGATGATCGTCCTAGTCTTTCAAATTTACAAATAACCGAGGAGGACTTAAGTCAATATCCAATCGAACGATTTACAGGAAGTATATATGTTGTTAAAGAACCATCAGATGAACGCGGATCGGAAATACTGGACGTCCTTGATAGGTTGAAGAAAGAAAGAGTCCTTGGATTTGATGTAGAGATGTCAGAGTCAAGACGCTTGGACGGTAGTCAGAAGAGAAGCAAGAAGACACGGGTCGTGCAGATAGCATCGGAGACAGATGCTCTTGTATGGCAACTAAAGAACTTCTCGTCTCTTCCATCATCATTAGTTTTTTTCTTAGAATCAGATATATTAAAGGTATAATTATAGCTGTGTGTAATGGATAATTGGAATAAGTGAATGAAATGGGAAAATCTGCATGAAAGGGGACAGGCCGATGAGAGAATCAATAAGGCATTAAATAAATGTATTTTGTTTGCAATTTGAGCAAGTACACTGAAAGAGAGCTTTTGATTGATAATTATACAGTTAGTATCAGTTTATATTGTTCCAGACTACATGGTTAATAAAATGCAAATTTACATTAGTCAGATGTTAGGAATGTGGGAACTTGGAAATATTCATGGATGTTCATTGGTCATTTTTCAAGCTCAAACCTTAGAAAAATATTTTCTGAGCTCCAGGTGGGGATCAAATTTACAACCTTTTAATGACTGGTGAGACACTAACCATTGTACTACCAAGACCCAGATGGTGGACTAATGTGTGAGTTGACCATATGTGCTGCCTATGCTGCACCCACAGTATGTTAATAATTAGTAATGTATGTGAGAAAAATAGTATCACAGTTGGTTTCTTCATTGGGCAGAGATTTTTAAAGAAAGTTTTTCCATGCTGCATCAGACGTTGTTATAGGCAACGGATTGGCTGTCCTGTTCTAAAAATTAATAGTTTTTTTCTCTGCTAAAAATAACAAAGCTTTTTTTGTTGCTGCTGTCAAATTGAAATTTTTAACTGACTTTTATTTCACTGTACAGCTATTTCATGTTCAAACTTAATCTTTGTCAGATACCATGTTGGAAACATCAAAGAAATTTAATGTAAATTATCTACTTACTTTTCTTCAGGTTGGCCATGCCATAAGTGATGATGTGGTTTTATTAAAAAAAGAATTTAACATCAAATCAAGAAATCTTTTTGACACTTTACCATGGGCCATGCAGCTTAACTGCAAGCCACTTGGACTTCATGCCTTGTGTGCCATCTTTCTTGGATGGAGGATATCCAAAGGACTAAGAACTTCAGATTGGAATAGGAAGGATTTGTCTGAGAATCAAATACATTATGCTTGTACAGATGCTTGGGCTAGTTTAATGGTGTACAAAAAAATGAAAAGGTGAGAGAAACTTATTTTGATAATAAAAGTAACAATTAACCTATTATGGGTTAAGGGCACACTTGGGCATTTTACTCTGGCTAACACCAGAAAATTTTAGTTACAGAAATAAGCTTTGGGTGTTAACAGGTTAAACATTTCTGTGAGCATTTTTTAATTAAGAAATCACTGTCTTACTTTTAACTTAATTGTTTTTTGAAAATGTTAGTGTTTTTTAAGAAAACATTAATAGTCTTTCTACACGTATCACCTAATTTAGTACCATTATATAAATATGCTAGCAGTTTGCATATGTTTATGTAAAGCTGTTTCCATCTTGCAGAGAAATGTCTGGCATAGGAATGCATACAGTATACAGAGATGGTGAAGCAAAATTTCGAGTGAGGGGGCTAGTTATACAACTACAGCCTTTTGCATGTTTCCCCAGAAACTTTCACTACAAATATTTGGAAAAAAGTGGGGAGGCTAAAGCAACCCCCAGCTCTGCCATCCCTGGTATAGTAGTTTTAAGGGTATGGTGTATTGATTATGCCTGCCACACTGTCCATTTGGACCCTCTACTGGCTCGTAAATATTAACTCATTAATGTTCAGGGCTCATCTCCTTAATGAGTAAAATCATCTAGCATTTAGCAAAAGTAAAATTATAAAGTCTGCCTTTTGCCCCTTAATGTGTTAAATTGGTCAGGGTATTTAGCCTATAATTTCTTAATTTGCAAAATCAGATTCTTGCTTCTTGGAAGTGCAACAGCAAATAAAAGGAACTATTATTGTTACTTTTTTTAGTGTTGCATACAAAAATGGGAATGTCTTACCATTGCCAATTGGATCTGTGAATGACATCTTGGACACTAGATTAATGTCAAAGAGAAAGAGGAGAAGTCGTCATGTGCAAAACTACAAGGCTCGCAAGAACTTCAACAGTATTATAGAAACTGCAATGAAAGTGGTTGAGTAGATCAAATCTCTCTATACTATTGTTTCAGATAAGTTGGAATATTTTTTATATAAAACAACTGAAAAATTAATATTAAAGTTACTGTTTAGAAAATTGAGGTGATTATCAACACTCACTGAGTGATTGTTCTGCTAATGATGGATGTCCAACATTACGTTTCTCATTTGGTATGTAATTTCCGTTGCTTTAACATTATATTTTTTATATTCAATTTATATCTTACCATTATATTGGAAGAGATGGATGACAGCAATCATGTTGTCTGGTACCTTTCTCTTGTGATCCAGTACATTGCAAGCTTAGAAAAAAACACTGTTACGCAAATCTGAAATGGACATAAAGTAAATGAACTGCTCCAAACTGGAGTATTGCCGATTATTGGAGGAAACTTGTGACAACCAACACTTGTCTTTTTATACTTCTGGTAAAAATTAAATCAAAGACCAATACCTGGAAGTGAAGTAACATTCCAAAATGTTCACAGTGTACTCAGCTGGGAGCATTGTGCTGTGCTCCACACGTGGGCCCACTTTGTTGCACCTATAAATGTACACATAAATTAGAATCATATTCTTATTTCTTATTAGAGGAGATTTTTACCATAGAGTGTTGCACAAATACTAATCTTGGTCATCTTAGTTGCAGTTTATTGGTCTTCAGACTGGCATTGTGGTCAGCTAATGGCCCTACAAAGAAAAATGCTGGTTAAGCGGCTAAAATATTGTGCTTTTTAAATTCCATACGTGAAGTTATAATTATGACAATAACTCTTAGAGGTTATTTGACCAGGGCAATTATGAAATGGTGACCAGTTGATATCTCTAACATGTAATTACTTTCTTGAGAAGAAAATTGAATTTTAAAATTAATGCCTTAAACGTTTGCCGTTGTATGTCTCCGCTCGTTGCACAAGAACACGGAACAGGTGGGCTTGACATCTTAGAGAGGGATGCGGTGGATTTGATGACAAAGTATTAAGTGATTCGTAAAGTACAGTACAGTAAAGTAAAGTCAAATCAAGTCAAGTCAAGTAAAGTAACGCAAAGTGTCTTTATTTATACTGGATAACCCTATCAGCTACCTAAGCTGTTCTCCCTAGAGGTCCAGTAAAGGCCGCCCCTCATGAGTCTAGTGTTACTACAGGAGGAAACCGGAGTACCCGGAGAAAACCTGCCATGTTTGGTAGAGTCAAACTGGACAACATTCTTCTCACAAATGACCAAAATAAATTTAATCAGATAATTGCTTGAGGCTGGAATCAAACCCTAGTCACAGTGGTGAGACACACGTGCACTACCACTGTGCCGCCACCTCCACCTTCTCTTCGTATTGTCTGGTTTGTTGTTCCCCCATATTTGCAAACCACCCAGTGGAAATCCGAATCGGTAAAGAATATTGTCATTTTCCAGTAGCCCGATGGTAAAAACTGGCGAACATCGAGTTGGTAAACTGGTAAGCTCAGTATAAAAGTAGTTGTATTATATTTTGTGCACAACTGCATAGCAACTGAAGTATTTTCTACAGTTTTGAGAGGCGTGTTGGCCGAAACCTGCCATCAACTCTTGAAATCCGGGAAGCCGCAAAGAGTTCTGTCCTGAATTAGACCTTCCGTTCCCAAAATTGGAACTGAGGGGGTTGCATTTACGTGTGAAGGGATTAAAATAGATATTAAAATATATAACAGTATCGTTCCAGAAATCGGAACAGTGGGGTTGCATTTACGTGAGAGTGGGTTAAAATAGATATTAAAATATTTAACATTATCTTTCCAAAAAAAGCACCGTCTTCAGAAGTAATTCCTTGCCATGTCTTTTTCGTGCGAACAAATGGAGAACATAAGCAACCGCGTTTTAGATTCACGGCTAACGTTTTCTTTTAATAGGGTATTTTATCGTAAACGAACGAAATGTGTGGTTTGAAGTTTCAAGAGCATCGTCAAATGTCCAAAAAGACGGTCGTCATTTTACACAGATGTCACTCAGAGCGTTTTCGCGTTATGACGATTGGTCAAAAGATGTCTTTGGAATAAAGACAAAATATTACCACTAAAGTTTATCGTCTTGTTTATAATCCGAATCTTGGATTTTCAAGATGCTCGTTTTCGGTTTGTGTTTTGTTTTATGTTCTTTCATTTTGTCCAACGTTTCTATTTTAACACAAGGACCGCGGAACCTTCTTCCGTTGCGGTAAAACAGTAGAAATTCGGTGGTGGGAAAGTACGACAAATTCCTCTTTGTTTAATGAGGGTGTTTGCATTTCAGTTTAGAAACCACCTGTTGGTTGAAAGAACAAAAAGCAAAAACGGGAAGAAACGTGGGAAGTAATGACCCCCTCGGCACCCTTAGTTCCGAGATCCTGTTTCACACTTTCTTTTTCCTCATCATTCGTGGAGAACTTATATTGCAGACGAGTAACTTATTCACCTCGTTTTCTATACGATAACCCAACAAATAATTTTGAATAAAATCACAGTGAAGACATAATACTTTAAGTAATAGATACAAGATGAGCGGCCGATATGTATAGGATTTACAAGGCGAGCCGTAGTAAATCCTATACAGATCGGACGCGAATATCGTATCTTTCTTATAATACGAATACATTTGAGTGGCTATAATTACCGGTTGTTTTGAAGTTTCAGTAAATTTTAACGTAGATAATCTAAGGGAAAAGTTCATAATTCTAATTAGTATTCTGTCTCCGATTCACAGCATTCTAATTGGTAGCCAACATCTGTTGTGTTTTCTTTGTGAATAATTAATGAATTATACTGACGTTTCGTTACTCAACCAGTAATTAATTCACTCTATTCTGAAGATGTTACTGGTTTTATGTTACTTTAAGAGGAAAAAGTAAAGGGAAAAACTCGTGTTAGACGGTAAAACCTTCATAAACTAACATTGCGTGAGCAAAACTGGACGGATTAGATCGAGAAATATTTACGTGCTTAACGATGTCAGCATCAAATATCACTCACGACTTCAAGACGGCCTTTCCATTCGTGTGTTCGTATCACGAGACAGAAGAATTTCCGATTTTCCGTCTTGGCAGGTTTCCGTCGTAATTCGCTGAATAACTGGCGGAAGCCAAAGAAAGAACTCAGCAGCATGAGACACAAATTGATATTGGTTTAACATTGTCAAGTAAGCCACCGTTCACTGCCGACTTACCTTCAAGAAAACATTACTTCCTGGAGAAGCTACTTATCCAAACACATGGAAGTTGGCTAAAAAAGCTCTTCTTTCTTTTGTATATTCTTAGCAAAAAGTCAAGCTTGTACCATCGTGACCTCCAAACGCGTACTGTATCTGGGAAAAACAGGACAAATTCATTTGTTTTTTAATTGAAATCCGACGACACATTTTCTCGAATACAATAAAACTATTGAATCGTCGAAAAAGTTGACAATCCGTTTATGACTTTATTGACGGCATTCTGAAATATTCTGAATTTACACATCTTTGATGTTGAAACCAACTTTGAAAAAAACTACTGCGACCACATAAGTTTTGAAACGATTTTAACAAGTTATGCTAACTTTCTAATTTAAACTGAGATACAATTAGCTCCAGCAATTTCGACCTATAATATGGTTGCCGTATCTTTGGCTTGTGAATCTCAAAGGATTGATTTCAATCCAGAAATACATGGATCTTATTCAGTTTCCTCCGCTAAAAGTAACTAGTATAATAAATGTAGGAAACTCGCGTATGTCATCGAAGACGTTTAACAACGGTGTTGCTTGCGTGTCAAAGCTGAAAAAAACGAAACAAAAGTTGAAAGACCTCATTTCAACCGGACCAATGTCAAGAGGCTATTGGTTACGCAAGGTTAAGTCGAATGTTTTCAAGTATTCCTTATTGTTAAAATGTCGTTTTTGTCTTTCAGTTACTGCATAAAGACAAAAAAACCCCAAACAAAAACCCTATTATGTACGTTTTGTTAAAAAGACTAAGAATTTTTCGAGTTACGTGATGTCGTTTCTCTGTCCACACGAGAATTCACGGATCGTTTCTTTTTTTCCCAACCCTGCTAAGTGTATATCCGAGACAGTTTATGGGCGCCTAGATCAAACGAGGACGGCATGGTGATCTTCCGGACCGCGCCAATTACGATCTCCTGTAAGTGGATCGCGACAAAAGTAGAATTACAAGGTACTAACTTTTTGACGTGTCCCCTTGAATCGACTTGGGTGACACCCGTTCATTTCCATGGAAACACGGGTTTGGCCACGGGTTAATAGATTGTCGTACATCACGACACGCTGTCTCAAACCAGTGACTGCGAGAGGAACAAATCTGGGGCATGTGTCGGGTGTTGCTGACCTACGATAGCACTCCGGTATCACGGCCAAACCTGTACGTCCTTTTATTTACTTATTTATTGTTTACGAATAGTTACAGGGGATAGACATGTCAGTACATAAAGTAGTTATCAATATGTGTCGTCTTTATAATGAGGACACATATTATTTGTTCGTTTGTCCAAATGTGAGTCAGTTTGAGGTGAAAATGGTGTAATCTATGCCCTTGTACTCTAAGAGAAAACTAGGCGTGTCTAATAAGAGTGTTTGTAAGATGCTTGTTATTTCATAAGTACACTTCATGTTGCCTCGACATCGGACGGAACTCTCATACACAGCCCATCAGCCACATTAAGGTCAACCAAGGCACCAGCCTCGACTTTAGTGATAGCCTGTTTTTGTAACAGTTAAAACAATCATATCACTTCTGATTACTTCATGGTGAATGGAACTGAACGACCATTTAGAACATTTAGCATAACTTTCCTGCCGTCTATGTAGACTTGCAATTGTCTCTAATTGTAACAGTCCTACAATTTTATAATGCAAACTTTGGCCTTGATAACTCTTGATATCAGAAAGCCTCATCCACTAATTTGTTTGTGGCACATTGACCATAGCCAACCACGCTTTGTCTTTGTGGTTCGACGTTGAGATTTCTTAAATTTCAGTAGCTTTCCTGAAGATTTCAAAACAGTGACCGTTTTCTGCGACTCCAGTATAACTGAATCATAGCAAGTGGATAAAATCATCCAAAACATTTATCATGAAGTAATTTGTCTACTACATAAGTACTCATATTTTCACAACAATGTCAAACCAAGTCGATAGAGTTACACTAACCTCATTATCCCTTTCATCATTAACTCTATCTTCGACAAAAGTGCTCGTTGTTTGGAGCATAAAAATGTCTCCTTCCTTTAAGTCCTAACCAGAATTACCCACGATGACGTCCTCTTCTATTTTATTTAGTATTCTCCTCATCCTGGTCTGTAATATCTAATACAGTCAAAATATGAAAACACAAGGCTTAGAAGAAAGTTGGCCAAGACAACGTTGTGGCGGGAAAACTATTAGCCAATCAGGAAGCTTATGCGATTTTTTCCCTGGTGAAAAAATCGTATAGCCGATGAGAGCTTTCTAAATTTGAAGCATGTCTCGGTCATTGGGTGAAAACCTTCCACAGTTCCACAACGCGTCCTATTCTGAAGCGTTGGTGTGACACTCCAGGGGAAAGACTGATAACCTGGGGCAAAAAGGACTGTTTTTAATGCAAGGAACAGGGAATGTTCCAAATGCTAAAATCACTCCCAGGGACTCACCACCTTCGAACATGTGAGGCGTCACTTGGGACGACTTCAACGTTGAAATGGGAGAGGGCGCTAAGTTATTGTGAAATATGAATTGCGTCAAAATAATTTTCGCAACGACTATATCTTGCACAAGACAAATTATTCCAACAAATACAGGTGACCATAGCTACTGTCTTTTTTTAAATGTTATATTATAATCCATTATTTATATTCTTTATTGTTAATAATGGGCTCCATCTTAGCTATTGTAAGATGGAACCCACTATTAACAATAAAAACATATATATATATATATAACGGATTATAATATAAGACTTATAAAAAGAATGCCTATTTGATAAATTTTCTTAGCAGTAGTGATTACAGTCGACCCCGCAGCTAAACATTCTTTTGTTTGACAAGCAAGCAAGCGACGTGCAAGTGTTAAAAGAATGTAGGAATGATCCCTTCGCTTTCATTGCATGTAAACATTCTGACATATATTAGGACAGCCATCCTCCATTTCTTATATATCTTAGGGTTCATGTTCCTTGACTGTTTTTCTGTCAGTTACTTCCACACGGAAGTTCCCAACGTTTCTTGTAATGTCAACTTGTTACGTGAAAGTGACGGTCTCATTCAACTGTCAAGATTGACGTATAAATTTACTACAAACTAATATTCTGTCATTATCGTACAAAGCGTCTTATAGCGTGACTATTTACATGAATTTAAAAACAAATGTTTATTGAATAATGGCTCTAACTAGTTCAGGTTAATCCCCATTGCTCGGCTTCTTTTTCCGCGTGGGTGATCTAAAGCCACGTTTTTTCTTAGAATTCCAACTGTAGGGAAGCTCCCACGCATTTCTTGGAATGTGTACATGATAGGTGAAGGTAAATGCCTCTGTCAACCGTTGAGACTGGCGGGTAAACGTCAGATGAGCCATCCTATCTAAGTTCTTCTCACGACGTCGTAGAGCCCAAGTTCGTCTCTTGGAAGCCTCGTGAGCGGCGCGAATGCGAGCAATGGCTTCTTGTTGCCGCAGCTGACGTATCCTCTCACGCTCTTCGTTTTCCCGTTGCTCTCGTTCTTGCTTGAGTCTTTGGCGTTGTTCTTCTATCGCAGCGCGTTCTTCCAGTTCTCTTAACCGCCTTTCAGTTTCTTCTTTCTCAAGCTTCGCCTGTTGTGCTTCCGCAATTCTGCGCATTTGTTCCCGGTACTCGCGCTCTCTCATCATATGTTGCAACGCTTCCTCGGCTTCTTTGATTTTGTCCTCCTCCAACTTCCTTTCTTCTTCAAGCTTCAGCAAACGCAATCTGTGTTGAAACGAAACAAGACACTTCTGCATGTAAAACCAACTAAAGTAAAGGTAGTGTCTTTATTTACAATGAATAACCCGATCAGCTACCTAAGCTGTTCTCCCTAGAAGTCCAGTAAGGACCACCCCTCATGGGTCCAGTGTTACTACAGGAGGAAACCGGAGTACCCGGAGAAAACCTGCGATTCTCGGTAGAGTCAAACAGGCCAACACTCTTCTCAAATGTGACAAAGGTAACTTTAACCAGATAACTGCATGGAGCCGGAATCGAACCCTAGTCACAGTGGTGAGAGACACGTGCATTACCACTGTGCCACCAACACTCATATAATGGATAGTCTTGTGGCCTTATAGCGTTTGCCACCAGCACCCCCACAGCCACCAGCACGCTCCTCTAATGGACAATCTTGTAGTCTAATGTCGCTTGCTTAGAGTGTTGATTCCCACAAATTTTTGCAGCATCTCAGCCAGGTGTAAGGACTTCACTTCTCATTCTTTAACGGTCGATGCTTCCCTCATAAAGTTATTCAAGGCGTCCTTTACATTTGGAGGCGTTTGCCTTATAACACAGGTATTTAAGTCATATATGAAACGATTAATATCATGTATGAGGTATTCTGTATACCTGAACTTCATTTTTACGTTTACAAAACACTTTTTAAGTACTAGATTTTCCAGTTCTATATGTAGGTGAAATTTTGAAAGGTACGATTTCATCCGGTAAAGAGTAAGGAAGATGCATAATAACTTGAGAAATGCAAATGCTCAAGCCTGTCGCACACCAGTATGATTTACTCGCAGTCGCCTGATCACATGCGATTTCTTAAAAGCCGCAAATGCATACGACAATATTAAATACTAAATCTTCTTCTTTTCTGGCATCCATACTATGGACACCATTATTATATGTCATTTCTGCTACTCTCTCGTTGGTGGTTTTAACGATCGCAGTGCCACCAATGAACACACCTTTACGACAGGATCCAAGTGTACTCAGTTGCATTCGAAAGAAACCAAACATGTTTGATCGATGAGATTTTTGCTGCATGCAAGAAGAGTTTCATCTCAAGCTGCCCCGCACAGTGCAGTTCTCTGCAAAAAGCTGTGATATTTCTTGCGTGCAACTAAAATCGCACACTGTTGCCCGAGTGTGCGGCGGGCTTCAGACAACTTCTTGAAGTACCTACCTTTCTTCCTCTTTCCTTTGTTGTTCTGCCATTTCCTCCAGTTTCTTCTCTCTTTCTCTCTGGGCCCGAAGCTCCGCCATTCTCTGATCACGATCCACTTTCTGTTTCTCTAATTCTTGTTCTCTTTTTTGTATTTCCAGTTCCCGCATTCGCTTTTCTTCTCTTTTCCGTTGCACGTCTTGTCTTCTTCGTTCCGCTTCTTCTTCTCGTCTTTTAAGAAATTCAAATTATTCATACAACAGTTGGATTTCAAGTAGATAAAACGTCCGCGGTAGAACAGATACGTATCAGGAAGAGCGAAGTTACAGGCAATAAGGTAGGCTAAGAAGTTTGTTGTTGCCACTCGCAGTTTCACATTGTTCATCAGGGCCTAATTGTTCAAAAGGCGATTAGCTTAATCCAGGAATAGCGAAAATTTTGCGGACAACATTTCGCGATCATGCTGTTGGGAAAAGTCGGGATTTTCTTAAACAGGTTTCGGGTCCATACATGAAGGTTTTAAGCTGTGAAATTTGAACGAGATTTTTCAAGCAAACTAAACAAAACCAAAACAACAGATTAACTTGTAATCCTGGATTAACGCTAATCGTGCGTTGAAAACTGACCCCTAATCTATAATAATTATAGATATTAAATTATAATTATTAAATAATTATAATAATTATATATAATCCTGGATTAGCGTTAATCGTGCGTTGAACAAGCGGCCGCTGATTGCCTGGTGATCGCGTGACAACGTGAAACTTCGAGTAGCAACAACAAGCTTCTTCACCTACTAATATTTGGCATTTACCTCTGAATGAAGAGCTATTGAAGAGTGATTTCCGAGCGTGTATTTAGAGACGAAACCCCCCTTGAAACCCAACGTAAATAATGCAAGGTGGGATCAGCAGGAATCGACAAACGACCCTGAGAACTAGTCCGACTCTCTACTGACTGAGCTGCGAAGGTCCTTGGCGGTAAAAACGTCAACGACCTTCACAGCTCAGTCGGTCTTGTCCTTGATTCTTTCCCAGGGTCGTGGGTTCGACATCCACCAAATGGCCAGAAGTTTCATTTTTGGCATCAGGTCTCGGTTGGATTTTTAGTGTAGCCCTTAAATATACACTTAACCGTTACTTTTCTAGCTTCGCATGTTCAAAACAACTCCGTGATACTTTGAAAGTTAAAATCCATTATTTATCTTTACGTGAAGCTTTAAAGTCTGTCTGGTTTCATTTCCTCTAAATTCGCTGTACCTTTTCTCTCGATCTTCTCTGGCTTTTCTCCTCGCTTCCCTTAAAGCTGCTTCTGCTTCTTCTTCCATTTTTCGAGCTTGAGCTTCCTGTAGAAGACGTTTTTGCCTTTCTTCTTCAATGGTCCTGCAACGATTGTTTTACGTTGTTAGTTTCAGCCTAGTTATGGAAACCTTCCGACCCCAGGTTATCCAAGTAATATGCCAGGAGGGCTAGATTATTGGAAAACCTTGTATGTCCGAGGCCCGCTACGAGATTGGCTACATTTATACTAAAGGAAGTTCCACGAAACTACCACTCAACGCCCTCCTCATACGAAAATTTCATATGTGATTTCACATCTGAAACACATACGAAATCGGAACATTTTCACGTATGAAACACCTAGTTCATATGTGAACTGACATGGTTCAAAACTTCACAAGTGGAATGTTGGTATTCGAAACGTGTTTCGCATACGAAATGGAAGATTCGCATATGAAAATTAATTTCACAAATGAAATTTTCGCGAGGGGATCGTTAGAAAACTTGAGTGATCGTGACAGTCTTGACTGTCGAGACTGCAGTAAAAAATAGATTCAAAATTACCGAACTCAAAACATGTTTAATCAGATAAATGTGATCGAACCACGCACACACATACCTCTGTTTTTCTTTAACTTCTTCTAGCAATCTTTTCTGTTCCATTTCCCTTTCTTTTAACAATCTCAACTCTTCTTCGCGTTTCTCCTTTTCTTCCAAGATCTTTTTCCTTCGGTCTTCAGCTTCCTTGTTCTTTTCGGATATTTTATGATTGTTTTTGCGACCTACTCTTTTCCTTGAAGCTTTCTTCACTTTAGAAGGCGAATGGGCACCTAAAGAAAAACTTGCATTATCTATTGGTACAAAGTTGTTAGAACAAAATAAACATAGAAGTCTTAATCCCCCCTTCCCTCACTAACGTATTTAGTGTGAAGGATGCCAGCAGCGTTTCAACTTAATCGTTTTGCATCTACATTGACAAAGAGGTCTGGCGTGTCGATTTAATCGTAACATTCTTCATTGGATAACAAGTAGAGTTCTTAAACTGTTCTTGCCAAACTTGTCAAGGACCATAGATAGTGAAGTGCAGATTAAGAAGTAATATAAGGACTACACTCATTGACATGATGAGGAAGGTTGTGATGCAGTTCAACAATTAAAATTAGCCAAACTTACCGGAGTTCTTTGATGGTTTATCTTCAGGCAAGGTATATAGATCCGGTTCACGAAAGCTTTCTTCTGGTGCAAAATGATCGAGAGCCTCATCTGTAAGTTCCACAGTCCCATCTTGGTTTTCGAGGACTTTTATCAGGTTTTCGTCTATAGCCGGAATCACCTCTAGGCTCGGACTACTATCTGCAGGAGGAACCTTCTTTCGATTGGACTTTGGAGATCTCGATTTCTTGCTCGATGGTATCTGAAAGAATCATATTGGATATTGTTTGTGGTGAGGGCGGATGGAAACATTCGTTAGAAGTTAAATCATAAAATGACGTGTATTAACTACTGAACCAGTGAACTTCCCTCTCAATGAGGATCAGTTAGTAAAATTGGACAATTTTTACCACTCTTACCAGATGACCCGAATCGGACAATTGTAATGGTTCTGTCTTTTAACGCATCATGGTTAAAACGAATACAAATTTACGTAGACTTCCCCCTAAAGTTCCTAAAAAATAGAAAGAAGAATTTTCGGAGTTGATTTTGAGGTTGCCTCACCTTGTTCTTAGTGGTGATCTTCTTTTCAATTAAGTTCTTAAGACCTGACAAATCAACTTTGTTTTGAACTTTCACTTCAGTCTTCTCTTCTGCTTTGACGTGATCTTTTTCAGCTTTACCAACCCCTTGAACATCCAATTTTTCAACATCGAGGCTTTGTTTCTCCATTTTAGCAACAGACTTTTTCTCTTCAGTCATTTTCTTCGGTTTTTCAGCCACTTGGGATTTCTCGTCATGTTTCAGAGAATCGTTTCCTGGAAGTGATTTACTGGTTAATTTGTCAACGTCCTGGTCTTTCACTGAAGTTTTTTTCAACACCGTGACGTCACCTTTCTCCTGAACTGTTGTTTTATTTTGATCTTCCCCGCCTGAAATTTTATGAGAAAGATCAATATTTAAGAAAATGCGATCGTGTCACGTGCCATTATCGTGTCTAGATGTGACGCAAGAAGTTAAAAAAAGTACATGGAAAGGGCGTAACTCACAAGACGACATATGAGTGTTTTTCTATCTTCTCGAGTGTTCTTTTAACTACATAAGAACCATTACACTGTACATCGATAATGGCTCTGCCGTGAAGAAAGCGTGTCACTTACGATAAAATACTTAGATATTATCACATTCGTGAGCCAATCTTAACTGGAGTAGGTTTACTATCTTATCTATTTTATTTAAAAGAGCAGCAGGTATGAAAATGAAATTCGTTTTATGTGAAAGAAGTGTTGAGGTGTCAATGAACTGCGTTCACGACTCTTCCGTTTCCCTCTTCGTTGCTCGGATAAGAAGATTTGTTCGATATACGGATGATACTCTGTGATTTCATTTTGTAGACGCAGCATTTCCACTCAGACACGTATATCATTGAGATAATTTAATGAATCACTCGAAATTTTGGATGAAAGTGCATGTTATGAAACTGGGCATCACTTCACCAAAAATATCTATACCAAGGTAACCATGTCCCTGATACCTCTCTACTCGAAGTAAAACTATTTTTGAATTCTGTCATACTAAGCCAAGGCGTGCTGATTATTCCTTTACTTGGTATGCAACACTTGTATGAAAATAAAATTAAAAAAATGATCATGTTTTGACCGGAAACAAATACTTTTCGTCTCACAGACTTGAAGGGCTTTAAGACCAACGTTATTACTATGGGAGCACCATTTTTAATGATTCAGGAATTTGGTTTCATGGACAGTTACAATATTCACAGTTTCAGGAGATTTCGTTTAATTCCAGTCTATCGAACGAACGATGTACATTGCTATGTCAACTAATAAAGCCAAGGATTATCTCATCTGCAATGCGTAACAACCCTGACCGCCCCTAACACGAAGAGGAACACCGAAGACCAGTTAACATCATTATTCACCCTTAAAGAGCTCTTAATTTCCATGTCATATATAGTTTAACCATTAATTAGTGCTAATGATTCTAGATAAGGTTTTAATGAAATGTAAAAATCCTTGACATAAACACTTCAGTATTGCACTGCTCGGTAAAATACCTCGCAATCTATTCCACCTAGCAACTACATATATACGTCAAAGGAAGGTATTTCAGACTAAAAATAACAATGATGTGTTTGTAGTAGCTTGAGAGCGTATGTATTAAAAATAACAACTAACGAACGTTCTTCCTGTCATAAAATTGCCGTATTTCTTCCTTACACGAGTTTTTTGTAGGAGGATAAAAAAATTTAAGATATTTCAAATTCCACTTTATTTTTGACCTTACTACTTCCTTCTGGCCAGATGATTTTGTTCGTAAAGGGGAGATGACTCGTAAGGAAAAGGTTACTGCTTAAGACTGCAGAGTCAGTTGAGAACCCAATCATTTTTTACACAGTTTCTTAATATTTCATCCACAAGGAACCACCTTCTAAATTTGTGATCTTGATGATGAAAACCAAACATTAGATAATTTCTTGACAAAATTAGTCAGTGTTTAACCTTCTTCGTGGATTTCAATTTTGTATTTTCTTTCCTACATTACACATAGGAAAAGTATTCCATACAGCACAATACGGATTCACCTGTACGAAATTTTGGGATAAAGATGTAGAATGGTCAATTGGATGATTATTTTTCGTAGGATTCAAGGTGACTATAAACTAAGAAATTAGAGCTAAAAATTACATTTGAGAATCATCACCTGGTTTTATGTTGGATTTTTTTTCAATAACTGTTTGCGATTCTAGACCAGAAAGGAACTCGTTTGATGTTACGTCGGTTCTCGTGCGAGGCACTAAAGATGCCATTACATCTTCATTCGAATGAACTATTTCACTTTTATTCTTCTATTTAAGAAAATTGAAAGCAGACTTTTCAGTTGCAATGATGCATTAAAATAAACGAACAAACAAAAAAACCGTATAAAACACATAAATAAACAAAAGAAGCAAGCAAACACATTTTCAGTGCTAACACGGTTTGAATTCGCAATCCAATTCCGTTCCATTAATTCTAACGTTTTGACCACATTAGCAGTAGATTTACCCGCACGGAAAAACGAACTACTTGTTCACGATTAAGAGCAGTGGACAAGTTTATGTTACATCTGATAGACAATGCGATTGTCACTGGATGAACTCGAAACACGTTGATCATGAACTTCTGAGAGTTCATCCATTGACAATCACATCCATTCGTAACTTGTTCTTGCAATACAACATCTCCTCGTGTTTTTCCAGTCATCGTCAAACCGGTGAAGCCGGTAGACTGACAGTCGAAAGGTCGTTACAATGAATCTTAGGTCAGAGAACGTTTTTGGCTATGTACTGATTAAATGACAACGCTCTTGTTACATTGCTCAGCCATACCTCAATGTCGCAGAAACCTGTGAGACTTTAGCGTGTAAACAACATTATACATCTATACCTGGTTTTTCTTTTCTTCTTGACTGCTGACTAGATCTAGTTCTCCTGTTTGGTCAAGTTTAGATGCTTCTGATACCGCTGGTGATATATGCGGAGCACTGTCCACGATATCGGTCTCGCAAAATGGTGTGGTAACATCATGTGACTCAACAGCAGAGCTCACTTGATCGCTCAAGGCTGATTTCTGATCAGTTTGCTGCACGTCTACAGTAGGACAATCATACACGTTAGTACTGTGGTACAACTAAGACAAATGCCTGCGAATTTCGTTGAAATTAAAAAAGATTTCACGTGGAGCGCTTATTACGATCTTGCACCATGCAAACAAGGTTACAGAAGATGTTGTCGCTAATTGAGTAAGACTAAGATTTTTCGTCGAGAGCTGATTTTAGATAACGTCGAAAACTCACTCAAAGAAACTGTGTTTGTTAATTATCTAAACAAATGACGCAAACTGTGTTCGGTTTAACTTTAAGCCTGTTTTTACCTCGACAACATGGCTAATTAATATGTGAAAGAGAAAAAAATAGTTAATATTTCTTTTCAGTCCCGCGCCACTTGGATCCACATAAAAATTTCACATGAAAATTTACGAACCACTGTAGGAACTGTATAAACAAATGATAACAGAAGTGCAGCAAAAATAAGGTAGAAAGGACATAAAGAAAGGAAACTAAAGGGAAAAAAACGCGGGAACAACCAAAACACTAAGTATAAGGAAAGGATTTCACAACTGTGAAGTAAAATAGAATTTGTTGACACACTTAACGGTCTAAATTTATCTCTTTCAATCTAAGACAGCTTACTTTCACTTAAACCATGATTTGTAGGCTGGTCATGTTCGACGTGGACGGCAGTAGGTTCCTCGGCAACAGAATTATCATCTAAAGCTGACACGATATTTTCCTCCTCTAAATATATTTAAGATTAAAAGTTTCAATCAGCAACATTGAAAAAACAATGTCGAAATTAGCTCAGTTGTAACTTGCGTACTCATAGGTTCATCGATTCTGGACAATTCGAATGATAATCTCGTACCCAGGGTCTCACACAAGACCCACGGTACGACGTTGCTTGGATGACTGTCGTCTTTTGCCATTAAATTTAGCAATAATTTTTTTACCTCACTAATTCTCATCCCCTTAAACAAAGCGATCAGTCGCACCATATCAGCATTTCCACAGGAGAACAAAATGTTCAAGCTTCAAAAATCCTTAATCTCCTAAGATTTAACAACAAAGTAATTCAGTTATAATTCCCACCTTTACTTAGCCTGTCATCATGATCACTTTCAGGTTTGCGTTGATCAGTTACTTTCTGTTCTTCAGTCCGGTTATTATGGCCAGGTTGGTCAGAGGTTTCAAGATTGTAATCCAAGTTATTACTTAGTTGGGCAGAATCACTGATTAACTCATCTGATTCACTTCCACTTTCCTTATTCTTGATTTTCATCAACACACTTGAAAAAGACTCAGTCAGACTTGTTTCGTCTGAAGCCTCGACAGTTTTAGTGCCGTCATCATCCTTTAGTTCCTTTCGAAAAACATTTGTATCTTCTCCAAGGTCTTGTTTTGAAGAAACGATATATTGTTCATCTTGGCTCTCGTAAACAGATGTTGCACTTGGAATACAAACAGGACTTTCTGCAGGTGTGTGAGATATCGCATTGTCGACAAACTCATCAGGTGATTTTGGTAGTGGCTTATAAAAACCTAAACATTGGTGAAAGATAGAACTGAGCATGCGATACATACAAAGACATGTTCCCCTGTTATGTTACAGTTGCTAAGGACAATTCATTTTCGCCGCCAATTTATTTCAGGTAGGGAATACAGATTTATAAATAACCACAACATTGTACGTTTCGAATATGTTGGCAAAGTTTTTTCGTTTGATGACGTAATATGGTAAAGTCCTACTTCAGTCACCATCAAAGCATAAATACTCCAGACTATAATTATGAACTTTTACCTGTATTTTGAAAGTCATTTGTTCACAATTCACTGACTGAGGGTATAAAAGAAGTTTTTGGCCCACGTTTTTATACGCTCGCTCCTGAAACGTGAAGTATTTCCTAAAATTTACCTGCGCTAAATGCCTTCCTTGACGATACTTCCCGTGAATACCTTGTGCTGCTATTTTCACTCGAGCTCGGTGCACTTCTTACACGGCTTGCTCCAAAATCACTACCCCTTTCCACAGGAGATAAGTTCCTGGTTTCCTTACGATCTTCCTTTTTACAGCAGACTTGATAGGTTCTTGGACATGTTGCACTTCTTACAAATCTTGACCCACAACCACTACCATCTTCCTGGAAAGAAACGTTCCTGAGTTGCTGGATACCTTGTTTGCTATCGCAGACTTGAGAGTTCCTTGAACACGGCGCACTTCTCGCACGGCATGTCCCACCACCACTACCAGCTTGCGGAGTAGATATGTTCCACGTTTCTGCGAAGTCGTGATTACTAGAACAGGCTAAAGAAGACCTTCTGGACATTTGTTCATCTTGGAAGTCGTGGTAGGTATCCATTTCAGATGTTACTTCATGAATAACATCGTCGCTGGACCTTTCACTAACAGAAATGTGCCTGGTAGAAACAGGTCGACTTACAACATCTGTACAACTTTGTTCTTCTTGTAAGCCAAAGTAATCTGCTGTTTCAGGTTCCACCATACAAATACCACCATTATCGCATTTCTCACGAACAGAACTTGGCATTGGAGAAACAGGCTGACTTGCAGCATCTGAACAAACTTGAAAAGACGTTTTGGACATTTTTTCATCTTCTAAACTCAGGTAACCATCAGTTTCAGGTTTTATCATACAAATACCGCTATCGTCGGACTTGTCAGAAACATGAAGTTGTATTGAAGCAACAGGTTGACATTTCTCATCTGTACGAATTTGAAAAGATGTTTTGGACGTGTGTTCAGCTTGTAAACTAGGATAATCATCAGTTTCAGGTTTCATGATACAGTCACTGCTATCATTGGACTTCTCCCTAACAGAACTTTTTATCGACGAAACGGACTGACTTACAGCATCTGAACAAACTTGAGAAGATATTTTTGACATTTGACCGTCTTGCAAGCCAAGGTAATCATCTGCTTGATGTTTCACATTACAAACACCATTATCATGGGAGTTCCCACCAACACAAATTTGTATTGAAGGAACAGGCAGACTTAAAGCGTCGGTATAAGTTTGCGAGGACAATTCTCCACCTTCTGAGGCGAAATGATTATCCGTTTCAGGTTTCATCTCACAAATATCCCTTTCACTGGATTTCTCATTGACGGAACTTCGCAATGAAGAAGATGGTCGACTCATTCTTGTTGTATCATCAGTTTCCAACACAAAATCATTAGGACGCCCAGCTAAGTTTTCAATACCTTCAACTGCCTCTAAGTTGTTTTCCTTTAGGTGGGGTGGTGGAGTATGTACGACTTTTGCAGGCAGTTTTGAGTCGTTTTCAGAACGAGCAAGTGATTCCCTGTCCATCATCAACAATGAGGAGGACCGCGAGCCACTGGACGCGCGTCTTATTCCTTCCACATGTTCCACAGAATTTTCTATCGCTGGACTTTGCATTGCCAGTCTACCGCACTGTACCTGGAGATCACGAGAACATTCATGTTAACAGGGGCGGATCTAGGATTTCGCAGAAGGGCGGTGGTTTGCCACGCCAAGCGTGGTTCTAGATTTCTGAGAAAGGGATGGTTAACCAAGGCCATTGGTAATTTTAGGCTTTTTTTCAGGGGGTGATGATTCCTTTATCACTTAAAAGGGGTGCACAGTTAAAGAAAAAAAAGATGCAAACAAATTTTAGTATGTAAACATAGAACTCTAGGCAAGGGATCTCCATACTGTTTGGTGGCTCAAAAGGGGGGGGTCAAACCCCTCTGAACCCTCCCCTTGGATGTGCCAGTGGTTAGTTTCAGTGCAGAGGTAGAAAATGGACTAGAGAACAAGTAAATTTTAGTTTTCACTTGCCATCCATTCCCTATGTTAACCCATTTCTTGTTTGCAAAACTGCAACAATTTAGATACAATAAAAGACAAACTCAACCAACAACAGTACAACAACTATCGTTTTACGGCCGTTTTCCCTGCTTACGCAGGGGTTGGCCGGCTCAAAGTGAACCCCATTTCCCAGATCCAAGCTCTCCTCCACATTCCTACCCTCTTCATCACCTTCTCTTTCACACGTCTTGCTCACAAACGTATCCTCAGCTCTAACCAGAGAGCCCTTCACACCTGAGCATCGCTTGTGTACCCATCCACTGCATCCCGTACATCTGATAGAATTGCGCCCTACACCCTTTCCACATACAGAGAAAGGCTGAGAAAGGCTCAGTTCTGCCATAGTGATAACCCTCCCTCTGTGAAGCAAAATGGTCTGGTGATTAACCCATTTAGGGACAAGGGTACATGTACCACTGACTTTCACTGTGACAAACACCAGAGTGAGAAAAACATCATGGTAATAACTTACCAGTTCACTTGTCATGCAACTGTTTGGTCTTTTGATCTTACTGTCGACATTTAATGCCGTAGGTTTTGGTGAATGTCCAGCACCAAAAGATTCTAGCCTGCTTGCCACTTCATGTTTAAACTGGGAACCTGAGTTTCTGAAGGGAAGTTTGCCTAAAGCTAGATTAAGATTAACAGAAGTTACAAAGAGAAGCAGCAAAATTTACATGCAGAGTTGTTAAAATAACAACTTTAGGGAATAAGAACTAGACTTCTTCCCACAATGCTAACAAGATAACTGATAACTAATTTTCTCTTGCCCCTTAGTGGACCACACCCTCTCATCAAATATATCCAATAACTTTCACTACTGCAGAGGACTAAAATTCTTGCCCAATAAACTTCTCAAAAGATTTTATTATCAGGAATGAACTTTTCACATAGAATGCATAATTGTCATGCTGTAAACAAATCAAAGCCTTGCATGGATTTCTAAAAACAAGGGGAGGATTGTATTTTAAATTTTCTTTGGCATTTCTGACAACATTTCTAATGGTTTGACTTGTCTGGTAAAGTTCTGACATTTTGCAAAACTGGTTTGCTTTCGTTTTGAAGTAAAACTAACCTCTGGTTGGTCGATTTGGTTTGGCACTCGTCATTCGTGGGTGGGCCCTTGGTTGGTCTGGTTCAGGTGGCAGTACTGGAGCAGTGTTTGGTCTAATGTTTTTCCTGGGTCCGACTGGGGAATGTCGATGCAATGATCCAATTGTTTTTGGTTGTGACAAAAGCTTTGAGCCATCTTCAGTCTGGGTTTGTACAACAGGTTGATTGCTATAATATATACCAAAAGAGTAATCATTTTAGCTTATTTACATGGTAGATTGTCATGCACTTGAGCAAAGTATCACTCAGTTAATTCACTGCTGTATATTGATCACTCAGATAATTTGAAACCACATCCACCAACTACAGACTGTAGTACAAGTTTCCATAAACCAATCATCCTAATAACTTAATATGTTACTTAGGCTACGATAACATCAAGTAGGTGCTGTTCTCTGGTGACTAACTCATTAAGGGCCAGAGCTCATCCTTGATGAGAAAAATCATCTTGTGTTAGCCAGAGTACCAAAAATTTGGATTCAAACCAAAAACAATGGGGAGGTCCATAATAATACTGGAATTCACTTAGTCTAGCACAACATTTGTTATCATGACCGGATCCAGAGAATAATTTATTGGGAGTGCAAATGTTGGACAATGTTTTTCCAGATGATTGGCAGGAAATGAAGCCATACAGTGAACTCATGCCTAAAAGGATATGCCATAACATCATGAGTTTACCCCATGCATCTTCATACAAAAAAATGGATACATCCAAATGTAGTCTTACCTTTTGTACAAATTCTCCTGATTGAAATTACAAACTGCATCCTGGTCTCTGATATATGTATTGAAAAAGCTAAGAAAAAGCTTCTGTTTTTGACTTGATGACATGTTTTGAGATTCATCTTTTTTGCAGTTCTAAAAGGGATATTAATAACAACAAACTGGTTTATACTTAATTTCTAAAAATAATGTCATTGCACTAAAGCAAGAAGTTTGTTGTTATTGTCAGAATTGGCACCAGATGCAGTTAGCTAAAAATTTTGATGGGTTAGCGATGAAGCCAAGAGGGACTCAGAGAGATTAAGCTCTTCCTAACTGTTGTGTATCAACAAAGCATATCCTTTTAGAACACTCAAATAGTACCTGAGAACTAAATTTGGTGACAGGTACTATATAGTCCAACCTAATTTGTGGGATAAATCTAAGGGGTTGTTAAGTGACGGGAAGTTGCATTTAGTCTAATAAATTACATATACAGTACCCCAATTTGCAGACCAGATTTTCGTAGACCTTTTTGACTTCTAGTTGATGATGAAACTGAAGTTTCAGAATGACCATAATCATTATAGTGTAATTGTTTAGGCTCTTGGTTTTCAATGCAATGTACCGATTGTGGTGTTGCAAAGAGAACAATTGCCCCCTTGCGAGTCAGATAGGTTTTTGGCAGTTGAATGCAGTGAGCATCATCTGGATAGTAAGTAACTGTTTCAGCTTTTTCTTGACAACAGCTGGCTGCATCAGGGCTTGGCATTTTAAGAATGGAAGGGAAAAAATCACCAAGGCATGGCTATAAACACAAAAACATTAAACCTTAAAATATATATACAAAATTTTCAAAATTTTGCACTCAATTTGCTTATTTTGCATCAACTCAGCACCTATTGTACTGAATCATGATGGCATATGCCCTTGAAATTGAGAGGAAAACTGGGCATGTTTTAATCATGGATCCCTTAAAGTTCATATTTTTTAAATTCTAAAGAGGAACTGCCATATAGAAATCTCTAAAAAATTTGAAATTCAAAAAAAAGATTTATGCTGACAAAAGATTTGATCAAACTTTTACTAAGATTGCAAATTGTCCCCAATAAATTGATATAATTATGAAATAAAATAGATGGGTCACCAGCTCTAATTAACTTTTCTGTGACTGACAACAAGTACTCAACTATTTTACTCAGGCTATTGCCAGACAATTTTGCTTGTGAAGGGAGACCTCCAGTTGCAAAACTGTTCAGAGTCACCATACAATTATGGACTGTTGTGGATATCATAAGGGTATCAGAGGTCCTCATCATGTTATCACTGCAGGATCAAACCAACAATAAAAACATTATAAGGTATATAAAGTTTATCATTAACTAATTAAGGAACAGGGCTCATCCCTTCAAGGAGTAAAATCATCTGGCATTTAGCCAGAATGAAATACCAAAGTGTGTCCTTGCCTTTTACTGGGTTAACTAGTTAAAATATTCAGTTCTTAGTCTTACATGTAATACAACTTGCTTCAAATCCATTTTCAGGTAATACAACAGAAAGCAACCTTAAGTCACCCACACCCTATCAAACATAGCTGTAGAGTTACATAACCATTAACTGGATAACTGACCTTTTATGACCATCATTATGTCATGATGGTCATTAGAGGTCAGTCTCCAAGAGGATTTACAGACTATATTTTGATCAAGTGATCACAATCACTTTGAAATATGACAATAGCTATGTCATATTGCATTATAATTTGCATCACGCAACTGTTTGTGGATGCACCCCAAAATCGGAGTATAATGACTTTGTGAATGACCAACGTGAACATGGCGTCAATCATTTGGATTGTGTAATCAATGATTTTGCCATGAAAGGGTTAAAATGACCTTTCGAGACAAAAGTATTCATTAAGTTCATTTGGCAATAGCAAAATCTGTGCAAATGCTTAGTGTTAGTGAGATATTAAAATAGTACAGAAAAGCGAACGTGGATGTATCAATTACATGGATATTGAACATATTACATTTTTCAATTTTGTGAACATTAGTAACAAACTAGACTCCATCAGCGCATTATGTTCAAATAATCACAATTATTAGCTTTCAGTTTTTATCTTGAAGAGTATCTACCACTTGATTATTTCGCCAAATACTTCAGTAACCAATTCAACAATACAACAAACACTCCCTTCAATTCATTGTTCAGACCTCAAAAGATTGAATGCATTATTTTTCTATTTTCAATTAATTTCTCCTATGGTTACCAGAAGATACAAAGGCGAGAATTAGGCTTTGAAATTATACAGTTAATCATGCTCTGTGTGTGCATATGGACTCCGTGACCAAAGATTAAAACACTTGACATGAATGGTCAGGACACATTAAACTCAAACTGCATATCTAAAGCCGTACCTTTTCGAATTCATTTTCGAGTAACTCCAGTCGTCCATCCCACGTCCCATTTCCTTTTACCAAAGGGGAAAACATTAAACAAGCCAATTTGCCAATTTGTGTTTGCTGGAGAACTCATCAATGCCGAAAATGCAGGAAAGATAGCAAAGTTCAGACAGTCACACCATCGTTTGTTTCCATGGAGATAACAAAATGGTTATACGCAGAATTTTTTTTCGACCACGACAAATAAATCCCATTCATGAAAATGGTATTCGAAACAAAAAATCCCAATTGAAAAATCCGACATCAAAATTGCTGACAGAAGTAATAATTTGCTATTGTGTTGGAGTATAGAAATTGAAAAGATTTAAAACGACCAAGATTTCATTTGCAAAAAAGTTAACTTTATTTGAGTACAGTGAGAGCAATGAGAACATACGGTTCAGTCAAGTCTCAGAAAAAATGAATGAAAGGGCTGGAAGTACCGTCCAAGATTTTCTATGAAAAATATCGTGTCTTGATAACCGAAAATGAGGAAGCTATATCCAGTAATATAATGTCATGCTAAAAATAATGAAATAGAGATTTTTATTCCAGTGTCGATGTCGTAAACATTACAAAAAGGGTGTTTATCACGAGCTGCAGGAATCATTAAGAAAGTTTTGGATACACGAGAAATGACCGACAGAAATGACCTACATGCCCAAGGCAAACTGCCCCCTGTTTTGCAAGATAAACTTCGCCTAGTTTGTATAACAACAGCAATAACAGCAACTACAACAACAACAGCTGCACCAACTATATAAAAGTAATAATAATACTAATAATCTGTATCTTAGTATGAAGTGTAATTACACAATATAACAGTAATATTCAATATAAATATGCAGCCCTCCTATGAAAATAATTACATATTTTTCTACTATGAGTAGAAATACCTAAAGTGAGTCAGAATAGCGAATTCCTAAATTTACACCTTTCCTCACTCTTAGCGTTAGTATCTCTTCAGAATTTCTACCTAAATATGATGTTGTAATAAATGAATATATAAAATTTAGAAGCAGTTGTCAACTTAAGTTTGACGTGTATCTTGAAAGCAAATTTCACGGAAATCGGTCAATAACTTTTCTTTTAGCAATCAAATTTAAGTAAATCGCGCATAATACAACCAGACCAGCTGTGTATTCTATATACATGGAGAATGTGACCACTTTACCGCGCTGTCGCTGACTGATTTCTTGGCGAGAATTTCTTCATTGATTTGGCTTTTTTGCACCATAAGTTTGTTGAGGAAGCAGCATATTCCTGAGCTCAGAGTATTCACCACTCTCATTAATGGCTCTATTCTGTCCTTCGAGCGACTCTGAACGAACAACGATACGTCCATTCTTACCAGTCTGAACTTTGAAGTCATCTCTTGTGCCATTATATGCAGCTTGCTTCTGTAAATAACTAAAATGTATTTTGGTAGCTACTCAGTTTCTAGGTTATAGCTTGGTAGACGTTACAAGCGTGGTTAGTGTTTATCCTAAGCAAGCCATGATCCTTTTATATTCTAAATAGATGAAATCATCAATACAATCTTCTTCCATTAATGATGACATCTATTTAGTGCTAACTGAGTAGTTATTTACGTAACAATAGAGCACTGTTTAGCCAGTGTTAAGAAAAAAAATGTGCCGAAATTAAGCACAGTTAGTACTAACGTTTCGCGCAGGAGTTCTTCGCTAGAAACGTCGGCAGCCAGCTATGGAGGTATAGCTAAATACGCAGGTATAAGTTGACTGGAGGGTAAAATGAAACACAAGTTTCGGGTTTCGAAGATGAATGGCTAGGCACTAGGCTGGGAAGCCAGTCGGTGTAGAGTAGTAGATGGATATGTTGTTGGTAAACTAGTACGAATAGATTTGATGACTGAGTGTAAAATGTAGATAAATAAATAGGGTGGAAAAGTACGTGGATAGGTAGATTACTTGTTAATCTGTTCAGTAAGTATAAGCAGGTACAGAAACACAAACAGACAGACAATCACAAGGCGAAGCTAATGCTTGGAATGTCGGAATGATACATTTTATAACCCTACCAGGACCAGTTGCAAAAGATGCAACTCCTGGGCTTCCGGATGGGAAACAAACCCTCAACCCAGCAAACCTAGAGCAGTGCCCTGTAACATGAGCTACGAAGAGCATTGTCGCGAGCACGTTGACGAGCACTGGATTTGCAGAGCTGGTAATGCCGATGAAGTCAAGACTATCAAAGGCCCCATCTACACGATAAGATTTTCGTATACGACTGTTCGTTGTGATGTATGCGATTAAGTCTATAACTTCTTTGGGACTTACTACGACATTAGCGAGCCAATCTTAAACAGGATCTGTACCCTTGAGACAACATTGCATACGCCAAGCGAACAATTGTATGCGACAAATCGTATCGTGTAAACAGACCCTAAGAGTATCAAATATACCAGACGGAGAAAAGGTCGAACAATGATGTAAAATTTAACACTGCGTAGGCAGTGTTGAATGAATGAAGAATATTTGTTCAAAAAGTCAATTTCTCACTTGGTAAATTACTGCTCTTCCCCGAACCTTTTGGCTTCAGACACAAGATCGGACAGTCAGACAGACAAAAAGACAGACAGACGTAGGGAAGCATAGATAAACGAGTGAACGGATAAGCAGATAGTGAGTGAGTATAATTACCATTTCAGACAGATTCCAGTCTGCGTTCCTTTACTTTGACAGTTCATCTTTTGGTCATGATCTTCAGGACGTTTCATCTTACGTATTTGAAACGTTAGTGACCTTCAAGACAAGATTGGCACAAAAAACTTAATAGAAGTTGCCCGCTCTAGTTTTTCAAATAATACGTGATACAAAATACCCATATCGGTACATTGTCATCACTATCGATGCTTTACTATCGATCAAGCCTGGAAAACGAAATTTTTAAGACATTTGAAATCTATGAGTACACAATAACAGACCATCATCACGACCAAAACCACACTTATCCTTTAAGTAGGGATATAAATGATTTACCTTAAAGTTTGGTCTTGGGTTTCCATTTTTCTCCTTAGAAGATCATTTTCAACCCTCAAGCTACGGACTCTTAAAAGAACAACATCTTTGCTAAAAGATGTTTCGGACACTATAACTTTTTGTAAATATTAATCTATCTTTGTCCAGTGGCTCGCATATTAGTTCGTTCATTTGTTACCTTGCTGCTTCCCATCCACCTTCCGTCCCACCTTTCCTTCCTTCCTTCCTTACTGCTTAATTTTTCTTCTTCCTTTCTTTCTTTCCTTCTTTCTTTCTTTCCTTCTTTCTTTCTTTCTTTCCTTCTTTCTTTCTTTCTTACTTTCTTTCTTTCTTACTTTCTTTCTTTCTTTCTTTCTTTCTTTCTTTCTTTCCTTCTTACTTTCTTTCTTTCCTTCTTTCTTTCTTTCCTTCTTACTTTCTTTCTTTCTTTCCTTCTTTCTTTATCTGTCTGCCTGTCTGTCCGTCTGTCTTATTCTTTCTTTATTTCTTTCTTTCATTCCTTCCTTTCCTTTACTTTATTTCCATTCCTTTTACTTCCTTCCCTTCCCATCAGCATTTTTTTCCTTCCTTCTGCACTTCTCTCCTCTTTTCTTTCCCACATCCTCCCTATGTCCGTCCGTACTTTCGTTCATTTGTTCGTTCGTTTCTCAACCATTCGCAGATAAGATTAATCTAAATCTCACCGTTTTTCTAAATTTTCTATGTATTCCTTCTTCTTTCTTCTGCTTTCTTGTGCCGATATCTACATTGCAGATGAAAAAAAGATCCCTTAACATCGATTCTTAACTGAATCATTAAAGACTGAAGTACACACCTTATTCTTGAGCTTTCGTCGAACTTTCTTTATGGCTAATTCTTGAGCCTAAATCAACAATTCACAAAATTCAATGCAACCGACTAATTTCTTCTTCGCTTTTTTGTTCAATCACCCGTTCTCCTTCCATGCAGCACTTACGTTTCCATTCTGAAATATTTCTTATTTCAAGTTAGTCACGTTCCCTTATTTTCATCTACTCAGTTAGTACACCTTCTCCATTTCGCCCTTTACTCCCCATTATCCCTTTCTTTCTCTTACTTTCTTTTACTCATTGATTTCCCTCTGTCTCTCCCACCCGTTATTCATTTTCACTTTCATCCATTTTCTATTCTTTCCTTCCAATTTCTTTACTTCCATTTCCCATAAGAACCTTTCTTTCCTTTTTTCCCTGACAATTTACCTTGGTTAAAGGTGCAATCGGATTCACGGAAAATCCCTCAGAGAGTAAAATCTTCCTGTCCATATCAGTTAAAACTTTACTGGAAATCTGAAAGGCATTAGGAATAAAGAAATCAGCTTATTTATTCAGTATTTACTACATCCCTCCCACACTCATCCACTCCTTCAAACAATTAACCACTCACCCACTTACTCACCAATTCCCTAACTCACTCACTCAGTCACTCCACCCACCCACTCACTCACTTTATGCACTTGCTCACTTTACCCATTTACTCACCCCACCACCCACCCAACCACGCACTCACCCACTCACTCACTCACTCACTCAAAAATCTATAGGGTGAACGAGGTCATTGAGGATTTGATTCCTTTCCAATATTTTTCTGAGTATCATAGCTCAATGAATAATCCTGTAAAACAACTGCGCTTAGCATTTACCGTTTGTCGACACAAAGAATCCTTCAAGCTTTCCTCCTTTTCGTCATGTTCCATCTGTCACGAAGAAGACAAAAAATGTTACCCGCGCATGCCAGCAAAGTAATATTGCATGAAACTACAGCAAGGAATCCAGGATTTATTTGAATGTTTTTGTTTTCCCTTTTGGTTCAACGTTCTAAATTATCTCGAGAAAGACCTAGTCATCGTCGTGGTATTCAATTTCAAAGTCAGGTGAAATGTAGCGACTCAATGGCCGTCTTTCCCTACTGCATCTAAATATGAATAAGCAGCTACTAAGATGGAGATGATATCACCATAATCATGATTATAATTATAATCATAATCATATTCATAATCATTATCAACAAATACGGAAGTAATTCAGTAATAATTAAAGTCAACAGTGGACGTTCCACTAAGCATACGTCGCCATAAGTTAGTAACCTTCACGGATTAATCACTTTCCAGTTAGTCTTTTGCGCAGATTTCTACGTTTCCCCTGTCGGTCTGCATTGAAATGCTATGGAAAGGATAATTTTACCACGAGGACTTCCCACTCAGTTGATAAGTTTTTAGTATGGAGGACTGTATTGATAGGAGTATCTGCCATTCTTTCTTCGTTCTATTTATCACCGAATTTATTCGTACAACCTTACTCGACTGAATTACCTAATTGTACGAACGTATATGATAAGGTTGAGTTTTTAAACATTAGTCTGAGAAACTTTATGGAGACGCTTGGACAGCAAGCTTATCATTATTATCATTATCATGATTGTTATCGCGATCATGATCATTATAACTTTCATAATCATTATCATGATTACCATTATCATCATCGTTATCATTCTTATCATTATTGCTACCAACATCTTTATCAGTATTATCATCATTATCATTATCGTTGTCATGATCATTATCATTACAACTATTATTATCATCATCGTTATTACTAACATCATCATTATCATTATTGTGATTGCTAAAATTATTATTATCAATATTGTTACCATTATTATCATAGTTATTGTTATCATTATCGTCATCGTTAATGCTATTATCATCATTATAAGTATCACCATTATCACTCCCATCATCGTTTTCATTATTGCTATAATTGTCATTATCGTTATCGTTATTGTAAACAATTTCATTAGCAGCAGTATTATTGCTTTCACTACTTTTACCATTATTACTGTGAATGACACGGATATTATTCGACGACCCAGTTATGCCATCAGTTAATACCATTACTAAGCTGTACAAACCGATTTTGTACATCCACTCTTTTGCCAGAGTGGCGAAAGAATGGATATAAGACACCACTAGTAATTGGATCACTGAACGCGTCAGAAAATATTCAACAATTATTCAAAACAAAACTATAGTCACAGAACTAATCTATGTTTAACTTCGAAACTATTTAACCTTCAATATTAAGAGCCTTTAGTTTAAGTTTGTATGATTTCGCATCGTCTTTCCGTTTAGGTTGATGTAGGTTTGAACGTACGTAATTTTTTCCAAAGGACATCCTTGCTTCTGTAAAGGATGAATCAGATTCTGGCGCTTTCCCCCTTTCCCCTTCAATTTGAGGTAATTTCAGACTTCCGTCATAACGTCCAACAAAACATACGCTTCCGGCATAAGTTCCTGTTTCGTAATCTCACACAAAGCAAAGGTGACCAACAACACAAGCTGATGTAAAACAAAGGACACGTCAGCAAGTAGGTGAAGAAATGTCACGAAAGAAGCTGTTATTTAGAAGTTCTTCGGTCAAAAGGAGTTATGGGTATGTAGGAACCACGACAAGCTCCCCCGCTCTTCCTAATCAAGGAATATTATAACAGAAACGTGGTAAGAGTAGAGAAAGACGAAAATGTTGTTCGTGGATGTGAAGTGGTGCTCAAGTGACTAACACGAGGGGATGGTCAAAGTTGACTGATCACCGCCTGTTCGGCGGCACGGCAGCTGACAGAAGTTTCTAATTGTTTCAGCTCTTAATTGATTTACAAGTGGGAATATTCGGGGGTGTGGCCAATATATCTGAGCCACAATACTTCATCACACTACACTTACATGTCGATAGAAAAGACGTTCTTTATTTGATTACATCAGAACAACCCTATAGTATTACGTTTAATTCACAACTCAGCATTTCATCTCGTGTTTTATGTCTTGTAAAATCCCTAACGTAAGTCTAAGAAAGGTATGGTATCGGGATCCGACCAATAATACAATGTTCTCCGCAACACAGGACAAAGACGGGAAACTTCACGTCCGACTCAGTTTGAAGCGTTTTAGGCATGCACGAAGTTAAACTTCCGAAGTCCTTATGAAACAGAGTGTTGGTGCAATTTTACCCAAAAAGTGTGTAAAACTTAATGCCTCCTTTACTGAGGGTGAAAATGAGACCAGGGTAGATCATGTAGCCTGCATACCATCTTTGGAATTATTCTAAAGGTCCATCTTCATACCAAAGAAAAACATTTGTCTTAAACTTTTGTTTAACCGAACATCAAGTAAGATACTAATGCAGGGACCCTGATATTGCTGTCTCAGACTGAAAACCACTGCATTGCTGAAGAGTCTTTATTTGAAGGAAAACCATGGAAAGCTTCTCCTGCCATGCACCGACTTCACAGAGAATAAAAAAGACAAAGTTCAGGTCCATCTACTCCAACCATGAATCACCTCACGACTAGGTAACTATGCGACGCTTTCGCAAATTAAATGTACTAAAGGCAAACGAATTAAGGTTTGAAGTGCACCAAAAACAAACGCTGTGAAAGTGAAAATTTCTACGGGATTTTTCCGACTTCGATTGACATGTGACATATGCATCCGGTCAATCGTCGTACAGTAATTACTAGGGAAAACGCCACACCAATGTCATCTGGTGTTACTTATGTGTACCCGGGGATATGTATGGTTTTAAAAAGTGACTGTATCTCTTGCAGGAACACCCATAGAGAAGAAACAAACCATCTTATGGTATACTAGTCGATGGCTATACCGAGACGTCACTGAGCCGAGACGTCCGTAACAATGTTGACTAAATTGGTGAAAAGATCTTCTTCAAGAACCGTCCAACCACCTTGTCAATGGTGCGACAATAGTTCAATTTACAATCGAATTACAACTTTGAAGACCGACGTAGTTTCAGTTGCGATGAAAAGGTTTTGCTTTGAATAATGTATGCAGGGTCAGTATTGCGGTTTTCAACCACAGTCATGTATGCATACGATGCCCAGTACTTTTAACCAAACATATCATCTCTTTTAAGGCCTGTTTACACGAGTGGCTTTCACTGCGATTGTTACTGCATATCTGATGGCGACTTGAAATGGCTGGTGTGAAACTACCGGAGATTTTGCAGCTTCCAACACGCTCAAATTTGTTCACGATTTTCCCGAAAAAATTTACCCTAAAGTTTGTTTTAGGTGGCATATAACTGGCTTTCATCATCTCTGTACTCGGGGAAAACAACTCAGAAGTGTCAAAAAAAGAGAAACCTACAAACGAAGCCCGACAAGCAGCAAAAATCGCAGCTCGAATCGCAACAACACAGAAGATAATCAACCATATCGCAGCGAAAATCGCTAGTAGATTACACAAGCGATTTCAAATCGCAGTCAGGTCTTTGACAAAACAATTGTACAGTCCAAATCGCTGCGAAATTCGCAGTGGTCAAGTGGACTTTAGCGAGAAAAACAATGGTCACTTTGAATACTGCGATCAGCACAAGTCTTTAGCTGCGACATACCTTTTTTTTTTAAACTGCTGATGACAAGTTTCGCTGCTTTAATTTCCAATCTTGACGTAATTGTGTGCTTTGTTGATGATGAGCAAGGATAGGTGACCAAATTTTCGGACAGCGTGCTCTGTGAACGCCAGCAAGGACTACCAGGACTTGAAGTCTCAGTGAGATGATGCGCCAGTTATACCTAATTCAACACAAAACGACAATCGTATCACTGTATCTGTAGATTTCGTTCTTTGTTGATGTACCTCTGAGAATCAATAACTGGACCATAATATCCGCAACGAGGTGCATTTGTCATTTAATTGTCTATAATTAAACCCCACGACACCTCGCTTCCAGTTCCCGTTTCACATGGAAAACAAAGAGATATGTGACGAGTACTTCGTTGGACAAGCCACCCACTGTGAATGAAGTGAAGAATGCGTCATCATTAACGAGCTAAAAAAAGACTTCTTTTAGCTTTGATCGTTTACCATACAGCGGAATGTAGTAAATGTAAGCCAAACCCGAGGCGACCTCTGTAATGACGAAGAAATCTTTCTCGGAATAATTGCAAGAAAAACGCAAAGATAGCAAATCGAGGCGTCCAGGACGTCTAATGCGCTATGGCAAGCACATCCAGGGCCATTGTTGCGTAATTCTTTGAAACTGTATATGTATGAAATATCAAATGGTGATATTTAGTGGGAAACTTGTGTTGAACTTATTTATAGCTGAACTTTCGTTCTGTTGAGTAAGCGTTAATGTTTGTTGTGATGAAACCCTGCATGTGCCAACAGGGGCAAAAAAGGAACCATAAATTTAGTGCTCATACAAATCATAAGTTAACGAAACCTCTTTAAATGTATCTAGAACTTTGTTTGCAAAGCCATGATGGAAAAAATCAGGACACTAAAAGAATCGTCGCTGCTTGGACAAGAATGCATAAATCGAGCTATAATGTTACCAACTTAGAGACGGTCAGATATCATCCACTACAAACTGAAACATCAATCATACGGTGGTAGATATTGGCCACAGTTCTGGAAGGTTAACGGAATCTATTTCCCACCCACGTTTTTGCAAAGGTCTGATATTATCACGTACTGACCCTTCCACCTATAGTAATTGTCGTTTGGCACGTTTATCATTTTATTCAGGCTAACGCTAGACGATTTTACCCGTCAGGGAGGCACGTCCTGGCAAGGGGTAAAGAATTAACATCTCTGAAAATGTATTTACAATAAAATTTGAAAAGAAGTCGCTGAAACATCGGGAAGGAATGCAACCTCGCGCCCAGTGTGCTAAGCACGAGGTTAGGAGAAATGCATGGATTAAAAAGACATTCTTGCCCAAAGAGAATCCTGTGTTATCAAGATTCTTTCAAGGGTTTAAAATATCGAACACTTCGCATGAAGATGCCTATTTACCATTATTTACCGTTCAAGGCTGAACTTCCAAAGCAGCCTCGAGATTTCGCCAGCGGCCAGTTATATAAAAAAGTCATTTACTTTAACTGCAGTGAACATCAACTGCCCGATAATTTTTGAACTACGGGCAATAAACAGCTTATAGTTAAGTCGTGTTGGGTATACCATTTCCTGGTGATTTCATAATAACTGTTCTCCCGTTAATAACAGCTTTTATGCTGAAGGGATTTTTTTTAACAGTATAAATAAAGAATTTATTATTATTATTATTATTATTATTTGTCATGGTGCAGATAGTCAACGTGAAGAAGAAATTAGTCGTAGGACCTCACGAATCTGGTTAAACCAATGTAGGGTTTTTCCTACTATAAACCTGTACACAACTGGTTCAATTCCACTTTGATTTAACTATGATGTAACTCTTTCCTCTCCGAGACGTGTTTCCTTGACCAGTAAAATCATCTGACGTTAGCCAGAGTAAAATTAAAACACCAGGTACGGACTGGAAAGGTTAGGAAGATAGCTTTTAACCCTTTCTTGTCCGAGACGTCTCCTTGACGAGTAAACAGTCTGGCGTTAGCCAGATTAAAATTAAAAAGTCGGATACGGACACGAAAGGGTCAAACAGGCACAAAGTTGATGAAATGGGGATTAACAGTGTGATGTAATCTGTTCCATGCAGTTCACCAGATCACTACGAAAACTTTGAATTGAAGCACAAATGAAGTCTTGAGACAGCAGAACGAAAGCTTAGCTCCGAACAGTAGCGTGACCAGAGTGAAACAAGTGGGGCAAGGGGTCCATGCGTGTTTGTCAAAGACGCATAGACTGCTGCAGTCTTGAAAAATTCTTAGTCTTATACTCATTAGCTTACTTCGAATGTTTCTCCACAGAACTTTTTAACCCTTTCAAGACGGTGGTAGGTCTCCACCGTTTCAAGGAAGACCGCAATCTCCATCCACCTGGACGTATTCTCTTATTACTTAGTGAATCTAGTTTGCCATACTTCTGTAAAGTGTGGAGTCCGGAACCCCATTCCCACATGGCCTCGCTACTGGCTCTGAATCACAAATACAGTATGCTTTTCCAAAAATATTCGATGTCTCAATCACATGTCCCCAGAATGAAAATCGGAAGACTTAGAGAGATCCATGAGCAGAAAGTTTTCATGATAATCTGACAATGCCGAAGTCAACTGAAAAGTGTTGACTCGAGCGAGATTTGACTTTGCACCTTCGGGATACCGGTCCGCCACTCTACCTGTCGAGCTTTCGAGTCCACAAGTTCGAATCTCGTTCGAGCCAACATTTTTCATTTGACTTCGGCAGTGTCAGGCTATCATGAAAACTTTCTGTTCATGTATATCTCTGAGGATGATTCTGAAATTAGAGAGATCCAACGAAACGAGGAGTGGTTGTCAACGACTCGATCGATCAACATTTGATGTGAGTGTATAAAACGCAACATGCTGTCTTTTCTTGATAGGTCAAGGTTCTAATGTTTAGGAAATGGCTTGAATCCAAGATTGTCAGCTGTTTGTTGAGTTTGATGGGCCTGGTAAGAAGAGTCTCGAAAAAGACAATTGACAGAAGTGACTAACATTTCCACGACTAGAGAGGTGCTTATATTAAAATTTGGGCGTAAAATGTTTTCTTTCACGTCATACGCCCTTGACTTGTTTGTTACCAAAAACAGCTGTCTTTCTTAGAAAATCAAGATTAATACGTTTCGGCCAAGATTTAGTCATTGTAAAGAAAGCTGCTGCAGTTACGCAAAGCACCATGACTTAAAGATACAGCATTACTCATGAAGACTAAAGCTGAGTCGAAACTTAGGTTTATCAATGAAATGGAACTATCCCTATTTGGAGCTTCGGTGGTTGTGTATCTAAGTTTAACAAACAACTGCGTTTTATGTTGCTTAGAAGTATTTACCAAATGTGATTTCAAATCACTGGAAGTTTCAACTTTCCTCTCGTTCAGCTACGAACTTACAGAAGCAAGTTTGGGCCTGCTCAAATTTGGATGACTGTTTAGGATCTTTTGTTTCATTTACATTGACTTATTATGGAACGGTCATAATCTCGATGCAAGTTGGAGCAAGTTGTGTTACAGTGGCTTGCCATGTCGTTGGGCCAAGAGTTTGGGCCGTTTCATGCGTCGCACAGTTGTCGCATTTAATTCAGACGAATTTAATTCATATTAGCTTGGTCAATTAGTTGATGTAAACGTGCTGTTTGTTTCATGCGACGAATTCAGTTTGGACGAAATTAATCATTTTCCAAATGTTCATAAGAACAATCCATGCAGATAACAAAGAAGAAAACATTTGACCATGGGCTAAGAAGAAAATACATTATCATAATTTATGCATTTAATTCGCTGCAAAGTTACAATGTCCTCTGAAACCAACACGCATTTCAGACGTTGTATCGATCTGATCATGACGGACAAAACGGCTCTGGCAGATTTAATTCTTCAAACGAATTTAATTCGTTTCATACGTCGCAAGACCGTCGCATTAAATCGACAGAATTAAATTCGTCTGAATTAAATGCGACAATTGTGCGACGTATGAAACAGCCTTTAATAACTGAGTGACTTTAAGGTGTTTCGCGACGAAAACCATAAAAAGTCTCGCTTTCTGAGTACCTCGTATCGTTTCAGTTTTCTTCATGTGTTTTATTATTGTCAGACGAATTGGCGTTTACGATGTAAGCATGAAAGAACACGATGACATGGGAAAGGAAGTGCTTGACAAGCTTTCATCTTCAAAGTTGAAAAGAGAAATGTTCGACATGCAATTGTCATTTACATCTCTTGTGCGCGATTTTATTGGCATCCAAATGAACAGATTTTCATACGTAAAATCATTCATTGCACGTACCAGAAATAGCTGGATCATGTGTGAAATGACGTGGGAAATATTTCATTTCAAGTACGAAATTGGTCATTTAGGGTATGACATGGCAAATTATAAGTAGTCATTTAACAAGTGGCGTGACGCGAAGTTTCTCATGTGGAAGGTGAAATTAGTCATTCAGTATGCAAGATATTCAATTTATGAGACATACATAAATTTTATAGTAATAGTTTATTTGGACGAATTTGTCAGTGAGCATTTATTCATTAATGATGAAAGCTGTATTTTAACGAGTTTCGCAAGCATACGTGGATTAATTAGTAATTTTTGATGAAAACTAAACTTTACTTCACCGACAGTTATAATTGTAATAGAAATTATAATTGATACAAATTATAATTGTAAATAGAAATTATAATTGTAATACAAATTATAATTGTAATACAAATTATAATTGATACAAAATATAATTGTAAATAGAAATTATAATCGTAATAGAAATTATAATTGTAGTACTAAAGCCACAGATATAACAGATTCATTAAAAATGGCACATACAGATGGTCACTTTTAAGTCAAGAGAGATCATCTTACACGACATACCTGTCGCGTGGCCGACGTGGTTAATCGTCAACCAAACTTGTTTAGAACTTTCTAATCAAAATATACAATCCATTCCACCCTTGAATAAATGACCACATCAAAAAGTAACTAGAACCGTTCTCTGAAAACGTATAAAAGTTACAAAGCAATCTAAACGATGGAAAAATGTACCTCACAAGAAAGGTAAATACTTCAAGACAGTTTCAATACACTGCACGACCATTGTTTGAAGCTCCATTCCTTCATAAATCCACGTTAAAATGATCTCGAAAACCAAAGGGCCTCACTAGTGTTTGGAAATTACGTTCTTTTAAGGGAGTATAGCGGAAAAGAACAAGGCTAGAACTTTTCAGTCGGGCAGACAAGAGAGTAATTTATGAATCGTTTCCTTCGGAGTGGCAAAGATGTGCTGGCTCTCGTAATCACCTGTTGCAGTGAAGACGACAGAGCGGGTTCATTAGTGTATTCGCTGATCCGTGTTATGATGACACGAACTAACACGAGAAAGGCCACGTGGAAAGGAAGATCTATTTCGCCCCCAAAGTTCTTTCTGTGTCGATGACGTGGCAGGAAGCGTCTTACTCCTTCCAGTAGCAATATCGGATATCAGTTTCAGCCAATGTTGAAAAAGTAGACATGTTCAAGAAGCCGGCGAGTAAATAAGCGATGGAAAGCTCGTCCATATATGTAATGAAACTCTCATACCTGTAATCATTTATTGAGCAAACTGAGTAAGGAAATATGTCACGTATGTCATGTAATTGAATTGTGTACCTTTTATGGCTTTAAGCTGAGCGTTCTTTGGCGTAAAAAATGTCCCGAATTTTTTTTTTTTAAATGGAATCCGCTTTCAGTAAAGATGTCCTATGTGGAACTGAAAATGATTTAAAATCGTTGCTTACATTTCAAAGCGTTAGGTGCCTTGTTACGCAATTAGCAGGTCTCTGATCAAATAATAAGAGCATTCCTGATCACTTCGCTTGTACGGGTTCGAAGCGACATGTCTTACAAAATAAAAAAGCACCCTGAATGACACAAATCTATTTAAGAATCATCCTCAGAGATACATGAACAGAAATTTTTCATGACAATCTGACACTGCCGAAGTCATCTGAAAAATGTTGACTATGGCGGTGTCAGATTATCATGAAAAATTTCTGTCCATGAATGACACAAAGTAAATCTTGTTTTCACATACGGTTCAGACACCAGAAGCCATGGGGTTCAACTAGCACCGTGTACGTCTAACCAGTCAAAGTTCCGGACGAGATCTTTGGATTAGAAAATGATTATAACCTTTCACGTTTACTGCACGATATATCGGTCACCAAGATCAAAGGAACAAATAAAAGAACGAAGAAGGACAAAGAGAGATCAAAGAACAAAGAAAAGAAATTTAAAATGAAAAGGTTAACGTTCTTTACATAAGTTAGAAAAAATATTCCCATTAAATAAAATTAATGGCATTGTACCGTTCATTCTGGCTAAGCTAGACTAATCCTTTAGGCCGGAGTTCTTAGACCAATCACCCAGAGATCTCTTTATGGTCAGGAAGTCGAAAACAATTTGATAACGATGGAGCAAAAATCGCAGAACCATTCGCCGCAAATCCTTCACTTTTCGTGAATACAGGAGTGATCCTTCAGTGAGAGTTTTCTGAATTTCATGAGCTCTGAAAACGCATTTCCAGGTGATTTTACACCAATAAAGAGAAAATTTCATGTTTCTGTAGATGATTCTGGAATAAGAGCAATAAACCTATACAAAAAAGCGTGCTAGTTTATGTGAGAAAGCCACTGACTTACTTTTCCAGTTCTGCTTGCATGAGCAGGCCATGGAGTTGCCAGATAAGTCCACACAGTCCGACTTGTATATTCCGTGATTGGTAATCCACTGACCACGCCAAGTTCTGGAGCCCTTCGATTAGTTCATTAGAAACTACGTTCTTTAAAATATACCAGTATTTGGCTGAAAAGGCACTTGTGAAGTTAAGTTTACCAACCACTGTAAAAGAATTGTCGAACTAGCAAAATGGATAAAATGACTTGGGTCATAGCTTCAATATTCGGGAGGGATGACCGCTCCTTCTGCTGCCTCTTTCATACACCAGTGATAACGGTTGTAAAATTATTAAGTAGATGCTGTATTTTCCAGACTTCTATTACGCTACATATAGCAGACAATCTATGTTTTGTTCCATATTTCCAAGTGTCTAAACATAAGAATCAAGAATTCTCACTTTCCCATCATTGTGAAACTACGTACAGAATCTTTTGAGGCAAACCGAACTCTTGAGTACTTAGCTCTGCTTTTAGTTCCCTTAGATGTCTTCAGTACATTGTGATAATCCTTGCGTTCTTGGTTTGAATGTGAATCTCTTTCGCCGCTCGTTTGTTCTAGCAAGCCTGTTCCTTCTCTTACGTTCTGCTGCGTCTTTGAAATTGGTTCTACATCACAACTCGTCCTCGATAATGCAACTGGTCGCTTTGGTTTTTCGCTGAGAACGACAGGATTTACATTTAATACATCTGATGATAACAACAAAGAAGGATTATGAGTTGTCGTTATAGATGATATTTTTACTTTGGACGTGCAACAAAGCGCAATGTCAGAAGTAAGGGCTTTTTTGACAGTGACCGAACGTTTACTGGATGACTTTCCAAGAATTATAGGCGGAAGATACTTAGTGTTCTGCCAGCTGGTTAAAGCTCGATCAAGACGCTTTCTGGAGTTAATTTCATCATAAATGTCTTCACGGTAATCTTCGGAGTCAATATTATTTCGAAGTAATGAAGGAAATTTTGTGTAAATATCTTTTTTCGGTTTAAGAACGCTGAAATGATTGTCTTTTCCAGAAGCTAGTCTTCTCTTCCATTCAAGTTTTGAGTATGTAACCGAAGAGGGCAGGAAGACCCAACGATCTTTGTCCAGTCGTGAATGGAAGCGAGTATCTGGTTCCTGATTATCCAGAACTGGCGTCAGTTTTCGTCGGATGACCATCACAATGTTAATATTCAAAAAATTAGAGTATGTTCCAACATGCCAAACTTAAAATCACTTGTCTTCCGGAGTAAGATCAACATCAAAAATATGAGCAATGCAGAATGGCAGAAGCTCACCTGCTATACAGATTTCTTCTCAACAAAACGCCAAATTAAACGTCAAAAGCAAACAACCAGCTCTCTGCGACCTCGTCTATTGATTCTTGATAGCATGTCGGCACGGTTATGTCCGTGGACTTATTACTCTCCGACTGTGAGCCTTTTTCGTCAAGTCACCAACGTTGAAATCCTCGACAAGCTGTCACTGGTCTACCTTTCTCGACGCAAATTATTAAGAACAAATACTTTACACACAAGCTCAATCTCTACATACACTTTGATGATAATGTTCTGCATTTCGTAGTCATGGTATTTACGCTAAGTAACGAGAAAATGGCAAATATTGACAAAATATTCGTAATTGCAATAAAGCGTAGCAAGGTTGGGCAGATGATCGGTAAATATCATACCCCAAGATGTCGACCAACGAAAACAAAAAGGCTTGGTTGCATGGTAAGTTTAATTGTACTGTGGTTTAACCATGTCTGTTTTTCTTATACTCTGATGGGTGCAGATTTTTGCTTGACGAAAGCTCAGTAGATTCTTTGATTTTCATCACCTTCAGGTAAAGTTTTACCACATTAACTTCTTTAAATCTTTAAACGGGTGAAGTTTCTTTGACTTTGATAAAGGCTTTGAACTACTTAGTCCTCTAATTTTTCTGTAGATACTACCTTCAGTCTTTCCACGTACATTCGAAACTGCCAACGTAGTATTCCGTACGAATATACACTCCTTTGCAACTAATAAACATGAATTACACGCGCGATCGCAACCAGTCTACGCAAATAAACTCGCGCTTGCAGCAAGCATACACGAATATGCACGTGCTTACAACGCGTCTACGCGAATTTACTCGCGCTTCGAACTTGTGTACACGAAGATGCACCGCGGGTCTCCAACTTGCGTTCACGAATATACATTCGCTTGGAACTGCTTTACTCTGATACATTCGCGCTTGCGTCTGGTGTACACTATTGAATAACTGATAGTTAGGGCGGTTCTGATGCGAAGGAATACACAGTGATGTTCTTACGTTCACTTTAACAAGTTAGTTCATCACAGTTCTGAAGCGCGGTGGCGACATGATGAGCGTGTGATGATCATTCAGGCGAAGTTATGTATTGTTCTCGATAGGGATGGAGGAGGAAGTATGGACCAAAGTAGCACCATGCTGAGGGTTTAATGTCAGAGGCCTTGAGCGAAATAGACCAAGTGAATAACGGAACAAGAAAGACGTAATAAAACACCATTTTTTTCCTTGCAAACGTGACGCAATTCTCTTGAAAGAGCTGTTCTAACCCCACGGCGCTGGGCATCGTGTGTACTTAAACCGTATGTTTAATTGATGATTATTGATGTACAAACATAGAATAAAACTAGCCCTCCCTCGAGCCCCAACACTAAGCAAAATTCTAAACTTAACCTAAAACGCTCATCCCAACTCGATCATTGCTGAAATATGTGCAACAGTAATTCTGCTCTCCCTCCTCACCATCGAGACGTCGTAAGACGAGACGCTGTACCAGGGGTGTGCAACCTTTCCGCTTCTGCCGGCCAACTTTCTGGCTTATAGTAGTTGGCGGGCCATCAGTTCTTGCCTTTGCCACCCTTTTCTCTACGTAAGATCGATTGTACAAAGGCGAAGATGCCACTTATGAGTTTATGTCCTAATAACCTTAATAAAGCCTCCAGCTTTGAATTAAGCTAATTAAGATGCAAACATCATTCTTCGAAAAACTCGATTCGGACCTTTGTTACCGATAAAAGTTTCTGATATTTTGTACAGAACGTTTCCTTTTCAAACTACAAGTTTCTGCGGGTCGCAGGTTGCGCTTTACTCTTGGTGTATGCAGGAGGTAATCAGTTAATTTGGATGTCTGACGTTTGTTAGTTTAAGAAACGAAAAAGATACCTCAATTAAGTCATTGTATGTGGACTAGTCGGTTGTCTGCCTCGAAATTGTAGCTAGCTTAATCGATTTTCAAGGTGTTTGTTTGACGTCTGAAGCAAGTTGATGAGCCAAAGGAAACAGATCAGCAGAAACAGTGTAATACGCCGTAGAACACGCTGGATAAAAAATCCGGGGAACGCATCAAAGGAAAAGGATGACACGAGGAATTGATGTCTCTTATACGAAGCGTGTGGAACCTAAATATAGCAGCGGTTCGTGCTACACATGGATAAATTTAGTGTTAAGTTTTGAGATACCCAAGTTAACGTCAAAAGACAAGCAAAAAGAACTCATATGATGAATCATATATGGATAACCATGGAAAGGCCACAAAAATTAGATCAGCGTTTCTCAGTATTTCGTGTTGTTGAACCTAAAATACCAACGTTGTGTTGGCAATCCTTAGCAAAACTTTTCTCGCAAGCTGGTCGCGAGACACATTGTCCGAAAAAATTGTCTCAGCGTAAATAGTATTTCGGAACTTGGGTAAAGAAAAGTGTTTGGAGCAGTAGTTCATAACCAAGTTAGTCTACTTACTCTTTTCCGCAGGCGTTTAAACAGTCCAATGCAAACTTTCTGAACGTTCTTCATTTATATTTTAAACATAGAATCTGATAACAGCTCAAAAAATAATTGGTGTGAGAAGACAAGTTGGTCGTGATTGCTCTATAGAATTCTACACAATAATGTCTGTCCAAATGCCCTTCGATTTAGCAGAAAGGGAACCACAAAACGGGGTAAGTCCGCGCAGGTGGTTCGCAGTTGAGTTTAAGTCAAGGAGTCAAATGGACCAACATAACGTAAGAAACGACCAAATCCCCCTTTGCAAAAGCAATTTTGTAGTCATTGTTACTTTGAGAAAAAAAAATCTCAGCTTAGAAAAAATCTTTTCCTGGCACAACTTTGCTACGACATTAAAGAATCGAATGCTTTATTCTAGTTAAAATAATTGCTCTCTTTGCAAAGTTGAAAGGTCTCGAATGCTGACGTCGTTGTAGTGCAGATTTAATAACTAAGCAATAATGACATAATACTGACGACAGTTGGCATAGGAATATGATATGGGATCAGTAACACTAACATCTCGCTGCCAGTTTGGTCTCATTAACTTTACAGCAATATTCAACATTTGTGATAGCTGACAAATGATTTTCACTTAAAAAATATCAGTATGGTTTAAATAGGAAGGCCGATGATGATAAAACTTTTTCTCGACACTTTTATCGGGAAAAGAGTTCCAATTTTTTACTGATTTTATCTTAACGAGTAAACAAAATTTCTGTCCAATGTTTTCAACATATTATAAACCACTACCAGCAATTCATTCTCGAAAAAAAAGCCACTATTAGTAAGCAGAGCAGTAAAAATGGCAGTCTCTAGTCTAAAATATGTAACAAAATACTAGAATTCTACCAACAAGACAAGAGTTATTATGGCACACATTCCATAAACTGTGCACTCTACTACGGTTAATAGCTTTTGCTTTTCATTCTCTCTAATCTTCATTCTAAGGCTACTTATCTCTGGGCTTCCTTTCGATCAACACTTAATTTATTGACTACCCGTAATACAGGGTGTCCATAAAGTCTCTTTACAATTTAAAAATTTTATTACAAAGGCAAATGATTAGATAAATCTGAGCAATTTCTTGCATTATGAGGGGTAGATATCGAAGGTTTTTTTTTACATTTAATACACTTCTACATGGGCACCATTCGCTGCACGAAGCACATCAAGACGGTATTCAATTTCTTGCCATGTTCGCTGTAGCATAGCCTCATCTATGGTGGCAATGGCGTCAGTAATTCTTTGCTTCAGGTCGTTGATGTCGCGTATCTTTGTTCGACACACGACCATTAAAAACTGATAATCACTTAGTACATTGAATAAATTTAATAATAACATCTTACCGTTTGCCTTTGTAATAAAATTTTTAAATTGTAAGGAGACTTTATGGACACCCTGTATATTACTCAACCAGTTTTATTACTCTAACAGCCTGCTGTATACAAGAGTCGTGTATCCAAGGACGTAAATCCTGGGGGGGATCGGGGGACATATCCCCCCACTTTTTGGACAGAGGGGGATACATATATAATTATCCCCCCCACTTTTTGCAAAGTTCATGACAACTGAAGCCTAATTTCTGTTCCCTCGGTGCTTATGGTTCCATGTTTACCTTTACGATTTTCCGATATAACCTTTTTCAGCCCCAATTCTTACCTAGGTATTGTTGGTTCGAATACATGACAAATTATGAAAATTTGCCAAGTTATTTTACAGTCCGATCGTTCTTCTTTGGACGCCATTTTGTAAACAATCAAAAATACTTTGTTTAGTCATACTGCAACGTCTTTATTGCTGTTTGGAGGAAATGCATGGCTTCGTTTCGATTGAAAAATAAGCATAGGTCCCAAATGACCCGCATCTGGTGGGTCAGACCCGCATTTGGACATCTAAACCCGCCGACCCGCCAGGCTAGCATAAAAACCCGCATTGGCATTAATTTGCTGTATTTCTGTCTTCCGTGTAGTGAAATTTTTAAAATGTGTTTTGGAACACGAATATAAGCTACGATTTGACAATGGAACTTGCAACAACGTTAAACGCATTCTGTGACATCCCAGACATGTTTACAATCCATTTCTTTGATATCGCGCACACAGACTGCTTGAGATCATATTGCTGACTCGTCCACAGTCGCTTGCAAGAAACTCATGCGCAAGCGACCGCGGAGATTCATGGGGACTTTGAACAGTGCGAGTTTCGCAATTTGCAAAAGAATACTTCTGTAAGTTAGGCAATGATAATAATACGTCAAACCCAGAGAACAAAATCAGTTGAATCTGTTGCAACTGAGATGTGTGGTGTGGCATATCAGTGTAGATGTACAGATTAAGCTTAAATTTCCAAAAAGTACAAAGTGAAGTGCAGAGGAGTGCATTTTTGAGTCTAAGTGAGGGGGTAACATGGTCAAAGAAAATCATTCAATTTTGCTTCAAAATGGTCTCAAAATGCAGGAAATGGCTTTTCAGAGAGCCTAATTTTGAAAATTTTCCGGGGGAGCATGCCCCTGGACCCCCTAGAGCCTCGCGCCAAAGGCGCGAGTTGTCTTTCTGGTGACCAGCATCAAGCCCATCCAAACTTGAGACCTATGAATAAGATATAAATGTTGTTCCAAAGAAACAATCTCAGAATGCCGGAAATGGCATTTCATAAACATTAAATTAAAAAAACCCCAACTTTCAGAGGGAATGCTTCCACATCACTTGACCGGCTCCGTCCCCCCCACTTTTAGGAAGCGATTGTCGCCCTTGCGTGTATCACTCCGTTACTTGAGGAAGTCGCCTGAGAGGTTCCACTCTACGTTGTGAAGATGAGATGTCTTCCGGTTAGGGAATTGAGAATGGTGGCCAGTTCGGCATATATGAAAATTTCTGACTGTCCTAGCCGTGTCTCAGTAGCTCAGAGGTCAGAGCGCCGGTACGTAGATTCGGAGACCTTGGGTTCGATTCCCGGCTGGAGCAGTCAGATTTTTCGTATATATAATTATGATAGTTTTATATTCAGTGTACGCAGGCTATGGCGTGTCTTGTACTGAGCACTTCGTACTCAAATTACGATTGCGATTTTCGCCCTCATCCCTACATTCGAAGTATGTTTGCTCCGTGAGGTCTACACATTTCAAACGCTTTACATTACTTCGTTTCCCGCGTGTGTTTATTTAAGAAATCGTTACTACACTAATTTAATTTGATCGTTCGTCTATCATTAGCAATATAAACCGGGGAATTCAATGTGCGCGGTCAACATTGAGTGCTGTCTACGCTTCATACTGAAAAGTAGCTAAAACGCAAGAAAAAGTACTGCGAAGTCTTCCACCAAAGTTTCAGCATGGATAACTACAGCACGTCAACTTTCAGTACTAAACTCGAGACGTCGAGCAATAAATCCGACGTACCGACGATCATTACAGAGCCATTTGGTTTAAGGATCCTTCGGCTTTTTCTTTACACTGTAATATTCTTCGTCGCTGTTGTTGGAAATGTTTTGGTGATTCTCGTAGTGTACAAAACGCCGTCTTTACGGTCAGGTGAGCCTTCAAAATGCCATTTCTATTTTCCCTCAGTTTTTTCTTAACAATGTAATGTTTTTTGCCGCTGCTGTTGGATGTATTTTGGTGATTCCGGTGATAAATAAGACACTACCTCTACCAAAGGTGAGTTTTACAAATAACCGCTTTGTTTCGTGAAAAATAAGCAAAGTTTTGGCCTTCGCGCACGCACTTTGGCGGTTCGCTTGTAGCTTCGGGATCCCAGAACTATAGTGATTTGCTTGGCCATTACAATAACCGCCATCATATGATTTAATGTACGCGATAACTAGAAAACACGACAGTAGATTTTAATGAAACTTCAGAGAGAGGTCTTTCAAAGACTTTTGAATTGGTATTTTACGATATCATATTGATGGCTCAATTCCTTCTAAATCCACTCCATCTTTTGTTCGATAACTCCGTAGGATGTTTTTTTCCAATTTGTTTTGTTTCGTACTCTTTGTTACCTCTCTTCTGATGCAGCCAGGGTCGTAAAAAGCCCAATAGCATAAAATTAACACCCAGAAACGACGATTAGCGTGGGCACCGGATAAAGCCTCAAAGATCGATCGTCAAAGTCTTGGGACCACATGTAAAAATTTCCGAATCAAGTGTAAATATAATTAGTTATCAAAAGTACTGACCCCATTTAGAACGATATTCCATAATAAAATCATATGAAGAAAGGGTTAAAGGCGAATATTGGGTTGAACGTAACTATCACACAGAAGCTGTCTCAGTCATTTGATAAAGCATATCTCCACCATCAAACGTCTTGACGCTTGTAAACAAGGAAGTGACGGATGAGTATCAAAAATTGAAGGACTAATGTTGAGTGACAAATGAAAAGCTACATTCAAATTTCATCTTCTTGTTAAAGATATACCGTCTTTAAGCGTCCTTGTACTAGGAACATAGTTTAATTAATATGTTCTGTCTCACATAATCATGCATTTTTTCACTTGTTTACAAAAGCCGGAAAATAAAATTCGCCGAAAATCAATCAGTTCCCAAAATATAAACATTAGTTAATGACTACACTTGACAACAGCTTGATGCAATCAAAGCGAGTAGGAACGTCAGCTCCATCGACTGGGAGTTCCAAAAATTATACTTTTCCAGACGCCCAAATTAGATGACATTTCAAATATCTCCTAGAATTCTCACTTTACAGTACTTAATGTCTTTTCAACAGCCCACATAAGAAAGTTGCAGGTACCCATGCACATTCTGTAAGAAGCTGCACAGCTCAATTAACTGATCGGAAACGAAAATAAAGACGAAAAAAAGTGTTGGTGCATTTAATGTGGGTAGCCCGCAAATGACTTTGGCTTGAAAATGACATTTCACAAGGAAGATGTTACAAAATCACCTTTAAATCAGGTTAGATTATCGAGAGAGGACATAAGTAGAGCGACACTCGTTTTACCATCGGGTTTCACTTATTTTGTGTTTAAGTACTACAACATTGGTATACTTTCAAACAGACTTGCGCCGTTTGCCTGGCAGTGCTTTTAAAATCAGGTGCATTTTATAAATCAACTTTGATGTACAAGACGTTACGAGACGCCACAAAGACTGCACATAAATTGCAGGTTTGACATGATTTGGATTGTTGAAACGTTAGAAGTTGATACAACCGACATGACACGCGCCTTTTCTTTGTAAGCAAGTGCATTAAAGAAACTTGGCCAACTAGCCAACGGTATTGAGAAATTAAAATTGAGAGTCCATTAATTTAGAGGAAGCATTTTAGTTGATCGTAATTGTCAATTTTACCGACAGAGCTGCATTTTCACCAGTGCTTGTCCGGTCATGAGCAACGTCCTTTGTAATACAAAGACCTCAGAAAAACTGACAAAAAACTATTATTGAAGACTAACTATAAAAAATTTCCTTTAATTTTTTTAGTGACTGGCTACATGATTGCAAATCTTGCGATAGCAGACCTGGCTGTAGCTGTGCTGTGTATTCCCTTTACGCTGATTTACTTCGAGCTAAAAACGTGGCCCTTTGGCTATGCTATGTGCAAAATCATTCCATTTGTTCAATCCATATCTGTTGTGGGATCTGTAGGAACGTTAACTGTTATCAGTGTAGGTGAGGAACGTTTGAGTGATACATTTATGAAGATAAAGATTGTTGTACCAGTGCTGTCCTTGAATCACTTGAACTCCTGTCCTTTTGAGAATTTAGCGGTATTCTTAACAAACGAACAACCAAGCAACTGACTTACCCAACAACTTATCAGCCTATTTACCAACTTACCATCCAACTTACCATCTAACTTACCAATTACCAGATATTACCAGTTATTTGGTTAATTGTGAAGTTATCATTTCATAATACCCTGAGGATGATTCTGAAATAGAATTAACTTACCAACCAACTTATCAACTAACTAACCAACTAACTAACCAACTAACTTAACAACGAACTTACCAACCGACTTACCAACTAAATCACCAACCAACTTACCAACTAACTCACCAACCAACTTACCAACTTACCAACTAACTCATCAACAAACCAAACAACCAACTTATCGTACAATTATCAACCTACCTGCCAACCAACTCACCAACTAATTTACCAATTTGCCAACCAACCTACCAATTTACCAACTGACACGTCAACCAACCAACTCACAAAACAACTTATCAACCAACTTATCAACATACCAACCCACTTACCAACTTACTGACTAACTTACCAACTTACCAACCAAGTCACAAAATAACCTATCAACCTACTTACAAATCAACTTTCCAAATTACCAACCTTCTTACCAACTTATCGACTAACTTGCCAACTCAGCAACTAACTTACCAACTCACCTACTAACTTATATCCAAACCAATCCACCAACCGATATATTTTTTCTTTCTTTTTATGCTCCAGATCGCTATCGCTGCATTGTAAATACATTTGCCGTTCGCTTATCCATGAGTGTCTTGAGGTACACCATTTGCCTTATTTGGGCAGTGTCTTTAGTCGCTGCCTTACCGATTGTCGGTGTGATGACATTACAAGAGGCTGATCCAAAAAAAATAATTTGTGACGAGAAGTGGCCTAAACCCCAGTACCGCACTGTATACACCACAGTGTCCTTCGCTCTCACCTACGCTGTCCCACTGTTCATCATGTGCGTGTTATTCATCAACATTGCAATAGCTTTGAACAAGGTAGTACGAGATGGAGCAAACAGGGAAGGCTTTACAAACCAGAAGAAAAAGGACAAGGTGGTAAAGATACTATTGGCTCTGATCATCGCTTACGCAACATGTTTTCTCCCACATCATGTGATCTTTATGTGGGGTGAATATGGCAACGGAAACAAAAGCAAGTAAGCTTATACAGTGGGTGGAGTTAATGGTTTTCCTTGTATTGAAATTCACTATGGCGCCGAAGATACTAGTGCACTTTGCTTTGTTATACCTTACTACTTTACTTTACCTTACTTTACTTCACTTTACTTTACTTTACTTTACTTCACTTTACTTTACTTTACTTTACTTTACTTCACTTTACCTTACTTTACTTTACTTCACTTTACTTTACTTTACTTTACTTCACTTTACTTTACTTTACTTTACTTCACTTTACCTTACTTTACTTTACTTCACTTTACTTTACTTTACTTTACTTTACCTTACTTTACTTTACTTCACTTTACTTTACTCTACTTTACTTTACTTTACTTTACTTTACCTTACCTTACTTTACTTTACTTCACTTTACTTTAATTTACTTTACTTTACTTAACTTTACTTTACTTTACTTCACTTTACTTTACTCTACTTTACTTCACTTTACTTTACTTTACTTTACTTTACTTTACTTTACTTTACTTTACTTTACATTACTTTACTTTACTTTACTTTACTTTACATTACATTGCTTTACTTTACTTTACTTTACTTTACTTTACTTTACTTTACTTTACTTCACTTTACCTTACTTTACTTTACTTTACTTTACTCCACTTTACTTTACTTTACTTTACTTTACTTTACTTTACTCTACTTTACTTTACTCTACTTTACTTTACTTTACTCTACTTTACTTTACTCTACTTTACTTTACTTTACTCTACTTTACTTTACTTTACTTTACTTTACTTTACTTTACTTTACTCTACTTTACTTTACTTTACTTTACTTTACCTTACTTTACTTTACCTTACTTTACTTTACTTTACTTTACTTTACTTTACCTTACTTTACTTTACTTTACTTCACTTTACTTTACCTTACTTTCCTTACTTTACTTTACCTTACTTTACTTTACTTTACTTTACTCTACTTTACTTTACTTTACTTTACCTTACTTTACTTTACTTTACTTTACTTTACCTTACTTTACTTTACTTTACTTTACTTTACTTTACCTTACTTTACTTTACTTTACTCTACTTTACTTTATTTTTCTTTACTTCACTTTATTTTACTTAATCTTCACCTTACTTTACCTTACTTTACTTTACTTTACTTTACTTTACTTTACTTTGCTTTACTTTACCTTACCTTACCTTACCTTACCTTACCTTACCTTACCTTACCTTACCTTACCTTACCTTACCTTACCTTACCTTACCTTACCTTACTTTGCTTTGCCTTACTTTACTTTATTTGACTTTGCTTTGCTTTACTTTACTTTACTTCACTTTATTTTACTTAACCTTTACCTTACTTTACTTTACTTTTACTTTGTTTTACTTTTCTTTTACCTAACCTTAGTGAAATGATTTCAGTTTACTTCATTTCGTTTTAATTTATACGTAAAGCTCCGTCTTATCCACTTTGACAAAGATATGCGTAATATAACTTGAACAAGAAAGATGTAAAGAAGAGACATGTGACGATGACTGATCGAAGAAGTAGAAGTTTTAGTCCCCCTCGTTGGCAAAATAATAATTTGTCAGGGGACAATCTGTTAAAATATCCTTCTTCACATAAACGAGAAAGTTTCGTCAGTTCAACAATCAAGATGCCTAACACTACTTCCAAATGACTTTGAAATCGCAAAACTTCCCTCAACCCCCAAGTTTAGTTTCACTTTCTAAAATATTAGCTTAGATTTTCAAAAACTTTACACCACATGAATAGCAAGAAGTGATAAGACGTAAATCTTCAAAATGTTTATGAGGCGTGGATGAGTTTTGCTAATCTGAGCGTGCGTTCCACCTGATCTTTTTATAACTCATAAAATAACTCGCCTTCCAGGAATAATGTGTAAACTAAATAAGCGCTTTATTTATTTTAGATACCGAAATCTTTTACAGTCTTACGCGATTCTCCTTGTCTACACAAACAGCGCCTCCAACCCAATTCTTTATGCATTTATGGGAAATAGGTTCAAGGATGGTTTCAAAAGATTGCTTTGCTGTCGACGTTTTCCTAAGTTCAACAACCGGACCTTTTCCAGGAATAGCCGAACGCTAAGAACTGTTGTAGGCGGCAGAGAAACATCCTCTTCGTAGAAGGCGAAGCTAGTGCTTGAATGCTTAGTATCTTAAATTCTGGCGGACTTTGCAACCCCCTGAGGTGAAATAAGCTGGGTGCGAATTTCTGAAAATTTAGCGGAATTTCCAGGAGAGGTTCTCAAAAGATCGACTTAGACATATTGTGAGATTTACAAAGGAGTAATTCCGCGATATAACGGAAATTTGTAAATGTAATTAATCGTATATCAACAAAGTGTTTCTAACAGACTTTAGTTAAGTTAGCATAAATGAAACATGAAGATGAACTTTTAGATCGACCTGTTAGCCATCATGTCTTGCCATATGTACTTTTGTTTACTCGACACCTGTAATTGAACAAGAAAAGTTTCCACCGTTTTCGGAATATCTACAGTACTGTTCTCAAATGTATGGGTTGTGTTTTATCACCTTTTTACGCAAACTCAGCACAGTATTGTTTAGGTTGTTGCTTAACAACGAATAACACAGATTCAACCTTTTAAGTCAATCGCAAGATTATCGCGAATTATTTTGAACTTGTCAAATGACTGATGAAAAAGATGTCAGGATTATTGAGAGAGTTAGTGTGAGAGTTTGGATTGGGGCTAGTTCCATTTTATCGCAATGGACTGACTGATTCTAGAGGATTATTCATCCTCCAAAATAAGAATGACTAGGTTTATTTATCGCTGCAGATCAGTAGCGGACGGTTACCTAGATCCTAAGGTCAATCGGCGGTTTGACATCAGCCGTCATCTATATCGCAATGTCCGTATCAAGATCGGAAGGCGTTCGTAAGTAATCAGCTTCCAGAACTGGACAGAGTTCTATTTTGAACATATCCGAGGTTACCTGCCATTTTGCAGGTAAGGTCTTTTTGTCTTTCAAAATACTAATTACGTATTCGAGGGGAAAACAGAAAATGGCGTATTTGGATTAACCAAGGTAGGTCATAGAACAAGGTATAGTCTGGTTTTGTGGTTAGATTTACTAAACATCTCAAATCCGACGACATGGGAAACATGACAAATTGTGTACTTAATGTGGAAGCGTAGATCGTATGAAGGATCACAGATATTCGCCAAGCTAGAATAAACGAGTCTCTGACGGGAATTGAACCCGTAACCTTCTAATGACCGGAGAGGCGATCTTCATCATTGAGCTACGTGGATTGCGATGGTCAGAGTAAGGAGCAGACTCCTGATGGTTCGTTTGTGTGAAATAAGGACCGCTTGAGAGTGAAGTATATTGACATCCCATTAATAAATGGTCGTCAATTATTACGAAGCAAACATTTACATCTGTCTTTCTTCGTATTTTCAAAATTATGTAGTTTTATAAAACACTCTCATCTTCATGCGAAACGTCGTTAATATCAGTTCTTAGATATTACGAATTACCGGTTAAATGAAAGAGCGCGATGATTTTTTAATGTAACCAGAGTCTACAACGTTCGTGTTTGTTCCAGTTGTCTCACCACGCTCTGATGAACGGCGGGGAACATATTCTTCTTTTCAGTTAGTTTACCCTTGAATTGAGAATATTATCTATGATGGTAAAATTCAATAGTGTGAATTCCTTAATAATGAAACTTTTTAATTTCTCATCGGTACATTTGCAGAAAAAAATATATAGAGTTTAATTCCGAATGAAAAAATTCAAGGCAGACTACTGTGTCCTTTTCAGTAGGGAATTTGTTCTTTAGAATGACAGGCAATGGTCATGGTTTCTGTGAGTGCATGCAAGCACATTACAATATTCTTTTTAAGATTTATTCAGCTGAGCTCGAGTGAATTGATAAGGAGCGATGAAAAGTGATGAACTATTCATTACGAATAAACTCAGTTGGGTGTTATTTCGAATAACAACACGTTATGAGGTTAGTATTTTACGTGATAACCTACAACGATGTTATTAATGTTAAGAAAAGACCTGATTTTCGGCTCAGTGGCCTAGGAAGCAAGTGTGGGCCGGAGGTATAAAACTTTTCGGAGGCACCTTTGCTCATGGGAAGGGCACCCCCAAAATAAATTGCATTTGTCACACCAGTTCTTTTGACATGAGGTTTGCATTTCAGTGAAACTAGTAATTAACACCAGTATTATAAAAAGTTCTAAATTTCTAAAAAAAAATTAAGCCTAAAAGTTCCAGACGAAATTACGAATGGTTGAAAAAATTTGAAATTTCCAACAGTATCTGAGTGATGTCTCTGTCTCGTTCAGCATGCTTTATTCACATATTCTTATATATCTTTTAATCTGTAGACCCAAGCAAGAGGGCATAAACTGATGCGTTACACTTCGTTAAAAAAAGGCATTTTTTTTCTTTAAAAAGGGTACTTTTCATGCTTAAAAAGGGCACTTTTTGTCGTTTCCAAAAGGTTAGGGGGGGGCACGTGCCCCAAATGCTCGCCTGGTTCCTATGCCGATGTTCCGCCTCATCCTTTCCCCAAAAAATAATCAACACTAATGCCCAATTTGAAAATGAGGTTATCACTTCAAAAAAAGAAAGCTGATGGATAACAAATAAATATCATCTAGAAAGTTCTCAAAACATTTCACAATCATTCAATGCTCCAGACATCGTGAGATGAAAACATGGATGGTAAAAAGACGTTCCTGGATAATGTCAGCTTCACTTTGCATAGTAAAAATGATGTACAAAGTCAAATATGGTTGTCCTTATTTGCAGGCGCCAAAGATGTTTGACTTATCAAAGATGTGTAAACGATGAAAATCTTTCCGAAATGTCTATTATTTTGGATTACAATCAGTTGGTGTAGCTTCTTTGCTTCAGGTAGCGGTACGTATCAGCCGTAATACTATACGACAATACATACATACATATATATATTTATGTTTGTACTATATATATTTATACTTATATATTTATATATATATATTTTTATATATATTTATACTAAATAAATTTATACTAATTGCTATAGTTGGCAATTACAACAATGAAGCACTATGATCATTTCTGTTCACCTCAACCTTTTTTCGAAACGCGTTGACTGTGAAACGTAACAAGTCTGAACAACGTTGATAGTTCTGTTTATATTTGAATCGCTGGGGTAGTTTATTTGTAGCAAGTAGTTTCTCATGTTAAGGCAACGGATCACAGTTAAAAGATGTATGTAAAGTCAATTCATTTAGTACCCTCCATATTGCAGGTTCAAGATTAGAGAACGAAGAACTAGATTTCTACAGGTCTTTAAACGACAGTGATGACTCCCAAGCAGTTCTTGGAAAGGATTCTCGAGATAAACGAGCTAAAGTAGAGCAATTCAAAGAAGGAGTCTACGAAAGTGAGGTGAAAGTTCTCGGACATGTAGATGGCGAGGTGAAAGAACGAGTAGAAAGGGCTTCAGGAGACTCTGACTTCAGTATCTCTGAAACTCCTATTAATCCCACGACATCCTATCAGGATCCTATCCCATCCGACCAAGATAACGACGACAGCTCGACTGAAATATCTGTCTTTGATCCTAGTATGTCAAAAGTGCACCCTAATACCATCATTAATGACACAAAGGTTCACCCTGATTCATCTGATAGGAAGTTGAGTGAAAACGAGTCTGATATGGGGTCTGGTATTGAAGTAGATTCAGAAGAGAAATTAGACGATGAGGATTTCGCTGAGAGCCAAAGCTCGTCCCAGTCTTTTATAGTGGAAGATGATTCGGACAACAAAATAACGCTATCTAGCAGATCGGATACCATGGAAGAAGGTACAAGAAGAATAGTTATAAGAACGAAATTCCTTACTTTTAGCTACAAAAACTAAGATTTGCGTAAGCATTCCGTATGTATTACACGCTAAATCTTGTGTCACTTATACACTTTTTTTGATTTTCCCTCTTCTTTGAACCCTGCATTGATTTCATTACGTATGTTCTCTTAAGGCCAGGAATGCGAGGTTTCACTTAGTTTGGCATGAAGTATTACTGGAATGCCAGGTTTCACGTAGTTTATCTGGGATCTCAGTCAATGTTGCCCTCGTACCTGTCGGCTATCCGACCAGAAGCATCCGAGCATATGATCGATACTTGAGTACATTACAAGGAAAGCGGAATAAAGTTTAAAAAGAAAAAAAAAGAGCGGGAAGAAGAAAAGAGAATGACTGCTTAATCAATTATTGTAAGAGCAATATCTCACCTTACTCGAGATTTGATTTATTCGTGCTCAATGGTAGTTCACGGGTTCTCAAACGATTTCGGGTTCTACATCACATTACCCAATCTACACAGGCTTGGACTGGCTACTGTGCCATCGCACCTCAGAACAATGGCAAACTATTGTTCCACGGTACGACGGCAAAATGGTCAGTCTAAGCCTGATCTATCATTAGAACTGTGCTGGTTATTCACTTCTTGGTTGTTCGGAAATCAGATCCAACACTCCTACTCGTGTATGACACATTACTTCATAAACATTAATAACTCTGTAATTTTCCTTACCAGTTCTGTGGCCATCAGGAACGTACGGTCTTCCCAAACCATTATCAGGTTGTCCAGAGTCGTCGGGTTTTGTGTGGAACACTGGACTGAGATTTTACGACACCGAAGATGATGGAACGGAGAATCATAACTCGGTGGCATTTCATCTAGCTGGAGACGTAACAGAGGATGGAGTGACGTTAGAGTTTTGCATGAAGACGAAAGACGTTGGAATAGCAAGGTACATCAATGGAAATTTTCTGGCTCATTAAGAGCCAAGGATGCACTTTTATTATCTCACTCTGACTAACGCTCGATCATTTTATCCCTCATAGGGACGAACCCTGGGCGTTAAACGGTTAATTAACTCATATAACCTCGTCAGCATAACAAGAATGTTCCCTACACGGAAAATCCTGAGTAAAAAAAAAGGCCAAATACAAATGCCAAATAAAAAGTCCTTCTTTAGAATTTTTATACAAAAACATCAGGTGCGCATATGGGGGTATTTACCCCTCTGGAGAAAATTTTTGCCCCCTATTTTGCCCCCCATACTCATTGTGAAAGTGTAAGGTTTGTATACCTTGGTCAGTATTTATGTATGGAGAGCGTATTTTGAATGCAAAGTCAGCGTATTATCAAAGAGTTAAGATATTTTATAGGAGTCATGGAAGCTGAATATTCTATTATCCTAATACATTTTATATTTCACCCAAAATTTAGCGTGATTTCCCTGGGCGTCTTGCCCCCCTTCAAAGTTTTGTCGCCTATCGTAGGCTGTCCTAATGGTTAGGACATCCATTGTCTGTGTCTCGAAAGCCAGTAGAATTTTCGCGGGGCCGTGCCATAGGGAGGAGAATGATTGCGTAATATGTCAAATGAATAACACGCACTTTTAACTTCAGTTGGCCTTCGGGAAAGTACTGCGTTTACAAAAAAGGTGGCGTATGTCCAAACGGCTTAAAGAGCGGATTCGTTTACTGGGACGACGAAAACCGGGAGAACAAGAACTTCTTTGATGGTATCCTACCCGAAGGTACATACACAGACAAAACCAAGATATCCTTCTGCTGCAGTACCACGGGAAGTGTTAACTCAGCGATCGCTTTACCAACGGAAAAGCCGTTTTACTTGTTTCCTTATGGCTCTCCGACGTGTCAAAAGGTTAGCTTCGGTTGTTTGTACAACGAACTGACGTGAAGAATTGGGCGTGATACTTCCAGGGGCGTAGTTTATGGGGAGGTGAGGGCCCAGGATGTGATTTTTTCAGATGATCATGATCCTCTTGCCTCAGGTGAACAAAAATCATGTGCACCGCTGTACTGCAGCACAACATCGTTCACAAGACGTGGTATATAATGCTTACAGCTGATGACGACGGTGAACAAGTTGGGTGTTTTGAAGTGAGCAGTATATTGATTTTAAAACATGACATATTTGAAACGGTTTCCCTCGCTAGAGTTACAGTAGAAATACATTATGGTGTACTGACGGAACCAAGGACCAATTCCAAGCAATAATCCCAAGTGATTTTCAATTTTCACTTCAAGACAACTGTCTATAGATAAATTAGAGAAAAAGCACAAAACTGTGTCGTTTACCTTTATGTGTTTCCTTGCACAAATGCTTATTCCTTCCCAACTCTTCAGAATTATCAACTCTGGAAGTTTTCATAAGGCGTAAAGTTTTGCTGTACTAATGATTGTGGTATGTATTTCTGCAGGTGAAAAAGATGCAAAGTACGTTAGAGTTTGTTAAATTCGACGAAGAAGATAAAGGAGACATAGAGAAGTCGGCGGGAGGTTTTTATCCCTACGGTATTCGTCCCCAGGAAAAAGATCATACGTTTTACTTGTGCTACTACCAGCTCCAAGGTAAGCTTGAGGCCCGTTCACACAGATGGGACCAACGGATTTGAACAGCTTCTTGCCAGTTCAAAGATCAGCAAGACAGGAAACGGTAAAGTAAGATAGTCTGGCACAGAATAAGACGAGGATTGTCTACTGCAACTATCCGTAGCAGCGGTTTAAAATATAACACAATTCTTTCACTGATTTTACTGTGGATCAAAGGTGTGAGCGCATCCAAAATTGACCCCAAGGCCAAGGGGAGGGAGAGGGGTATTCAACCCCCCTAGCTACAACGAACTTGAGTTTGTAATTCAATTAACGAGTTCACGACCGTCCTCAGACAATATCACAATCTGACCAGCAGTTTGTCCTGATAAACCCAATCTAAATCCTGTATTTTGAAGTTCAGTAAAATACCCGGAGGCTGAAGCCCCCCAAATTGACCTCAGTTCCATAAAATAACAGCAGGGAAGCGAAAATTACGAAGTCGTCATAATCTATTCGTGTTTCCTTGTACATGAACAATTCTGTACATAGAAGTGAAATAGGCGATTAAGTGGTTTTAAAAGGTACGGTCGAGAGTTTACATCACGTTTGCCATCGTGCCCAGAAAACTCTGTTCCTCTGTGATAAACTGAATTGGAGTTGTATACGTACGAAGATGGGACATTTTTGGACGTGTTGAAATTTTGTATTGGCCCATAGCTGCTCGACATTGAAAACCCCAGGAATAATTTCTGGCTACGTGCCTGCCCCAGGGACTTCATTATTGGACAACAAACGCAGCGTTTCACTGGTTTCTAGCATGTTTGAAACTAAACCGAGCAACAAGTCATTCTCAGCATGACTAGCACGACCCTTGGATTAGCCGCTAACTCCAAATCAGATGGTAGCTGAAAAGTATTTGTGTTTTATTAGAGGAGGACAATCTTCTTTCTGCATCAGAAGGGATCGTAAATTCCCAGAAAATCGTACATTCCGAGGAGATCGTGCACGATTTTGTGAAACCCAAAGAAACAAATCAAACGGATGAGATCGAAATGGAACAACAACCTCGGACAAGAAATGGGAAGGTAAATGTCGAACTTTTTAATTATTAGTACAGACAGAATTACGGAGAGATAATTCATACACCAATCGTTGGACTTTAAAACCGTCATAATAAAGTGGTCGTCTGCCTGTCTTCTAACCTTGTTGAAATTTAAAGATTTGAACATTCCTTTCGTTTTTCGCAGAAATTTCAAGGAATGCAGAATTCTATGTATCATGCTATTATGATCGCAACGGGATTTGTTTTAACTACAGTGGCCATCTTGGTAGGAGCCTTGGTGGTCATATCTTATTTTACAAAACGTTGGTCCAGAGATTTGACAAGAAACAGTAATAAATCGAGCAACGGTCCAAAGGAAATAAAGAAAGAATGCAAGGAAATAAAACCGAAGGAAGAACGGGTACAGTGTGACTTAGCATCGGAAAAAGAAAAACAAGGAAGTTGGACCGAGAATAATTTCGCTGAAACAGAAACAGAGCAAGAGGACGAGGAGTTGGTAGAAGATCAATTCTTGCCTTCGGATTCACAGCTTAAGTCGGGCTTAGAATTCTTATTTCTCAAGCAACAAAAACGAAGATGGTTGGCCAGAAACAGCAGAAATAAGTGATCGTATAAACATTATGTGAAGAGTAGAAATCGAGCAATGTGTAAATTTATTTTTATGAAATGTTTGATTTCAATAATGTCAAACTTACTGCTATCGTGACGAACAAAGTATTTTAAACTATTTTTGTTAAAAAAAAAAAGGTCTGTGTGGTTGAAAATGAGTATTTTTTTTGGAGAGTTTTTTTTTTTTTTTTTTTTCGCGTGCACGAAAATCAAACCATTTTATCACAGACTTCAAGCTTGTTATACAAGTTTTCAATGATTTATAGGTTTTGGTATGTTCCAGCAACAGACAGAAACAAGAAAAGTACCCTGAAGGTCTACAGTAATTCTAAATGTAGGGGATACTCTAGTTAACTATGTATGCAACAAAAGAACTCATTTAACTGATAATCTCTTTTGCATTTCTTTCATTGTGTACTGGTAATATTTTGAAATCATAGACTGATACTCTGTTTTCAACTTTTTATTTTTCTTTCCTATTTGTCACCCTCATCCCAACATTTTGACTTACGACTGAGGTGAGGAACAATCATGAGCAATCTGTTTACACAGTTTACACGGTGAGCAACATGCGGACGTTTTGTTCGATGTCAAATTTCTTTCAACTTTTTAATTTCGTTCTAGTTAAACCACGATGGAGATGAGGAGCAATCGTTAACAATCCGCTTGCACAATGTGGAGCATTCATGCGGACGTTTTGTTCCAGCTCAAGTTTATTTCAACATTTTAACTATATTGTAATCTAGGCACAAAGTTCTGTGATACCATGTCAGCCGATGGGTAGAAATACCTTAATTGATCAAAAGGTACACCCCAATTTTCAAAAAGCCAGTTACACTTTACTATCAAAAGATCATCCAGCTTTCCTTCCATTTCAAGCCGACACAGACTGATGGCGCAAATACCACAATATATTTAACCCATTATTAATGTCAATGTCAGTAGATGGAGGTGGATAAACGTGAATATTTAGTGAGCCGTTAAGCGGCGGAATAAATGCCTTCGCCATCCATAGGCAATGCATGGAGTGAACAATTGTTTTAATTTATTCTAAACCACACAAGAGAGATAGATCTTCTAAAAACTATTGAGCTAAAAGTCAACGGAATTAATGCGCTTGCTTCATTCGTGTGAGCCGGCTCCAAGGTGAGGCACTGAAGATAGCAATTGATGAAAATTGTTTAATTTTTGGCAAGGGAGATCTCAATCTGTTTGAGCGATCGTGACGATTTCAGTGTTTGCAGCTATTATGTACAAACCAGGCTTAAAGCCATTTTGTCGTAAACATTCATGAGAAATTTGAAGGTTTATTTGATGGAGCCATAGTGTGATCGCTCTCCTCGGTGAACAAGTATTCTCATCATGGTGATAACACCAATAATGGCGGAAGCAACAGCTACGATTGAAGCACCAACAGCCAGGATCAGGTCAATCGCTTCTGACCGGCGAGTGCGGGGCTTGTCTGGAATAATTTGCTGCAAAGGAAAGTGATATAATCTGAGTATGGAGAACGTTCGACCCAAAGAAGACAGTATAGGCCTGCCTTCCTTGGCGAGTAAAATTGTCTGGCATTCGCCAGAGTGTAATACTGAAACGAAAACACCAAAACACGAAACCCAGTTAGTTGGTTATTTCCTAATCCAATGGCATTCTATTTGTACCACTTCCTCCACCTCACTCCTCCATCACACATCCTCAGGTGCTTGCTTTTTATTGTACTTACACTTTCCTTCTACTTATTTTAACCTCTTCGTCTCCTTTCCTTCACTTTTTATTCTTTTATTTTACTTCCCTTTATTTTCTCTTCTATTCTTTTCCTTTTTTTTCAATTGAAACAGTGATATCAACAAACCTTTAAGTTTCCAGTTTTATCATTCTGTTCTGATGTTTTGAAAACCAAAGGATGGTCCATCGTTGGAGCGTTTTCTTGGAGATCTTCAAGAACTGCGGGTTCGCCATCTTGACTGGCCACAAAAGCTTCAATGCAAGGAAACAATTAGTGCTTAAATAGCGACCTAAAAGATTTGAATTCGAAATTAAAAAAAAATTAATTCTGTATGTAATTACGTAAATATAATCTTTCAGTAAACTTCGATATTGTAGTTGATTATCTAATCTTACTTGGTCTATTTTGGTTGGATCGAGAAACGAACGACATCATGGTCTCATACTTCGGTCTCTTTAAATATTTCGTAACACAACTCTCCATATTTTTACAGTCTACCATGTAGCAATTATTAAGCGACATAAATGCAACATCGCAGTCTCTAGTTTGACAACACTTTCCGATACAGGAGGTCATGTCTTTTATGTTGCTCACTTTCTGAAATCGCCCGGCTTGATGTCCATGTTTAAACAGAATGTTGTAATTTATTGAGCTTTCGTTGCACTGTGTATTTTCTGGCTCAAACAACTCCAGATCAGCTTCTGAGGAAATACAATTTAAAGACACAAGTCAAAATTATCCTGACAAGGTTTGATGAGTTGAAAGAACGTACATCGAATTTATCGAAAAGTTTTGAAAAAATCAAAGCTCTTTTATTCGTTATGTGTAATACGTAGTATCTACAAATTATTATCGTATTATCATTTTGCTTAGTGTTTGGACCTATTTGCTTTTATAAAAAATATATTAGTTTTGGTCACACCAATCTTAGTTCTTTCCGCGATGCCTATGATCAAAATGGCAGAAGATTGTATCGAGTACTTGTAGAGACGAAATTTCTGGCTGTAAATCCTTCACAAGGAAATTTAGCGATGTTCGTGCGCAATTTATCGTTTATTCTTCACAACCATCACCTCTGCTAATTTTTCTAGTGGTACTTTGTAGTTAATAGTACTTACGAGTGACTTCCATTAACGTGAGAACAACCAATGACACTAAGGAAGGAATCATCTTTCTCAGTTTTCTGTACATAGTCTTACGAATTCAACATTTGTTATACATCCTAAAGAGGTGAGTAACTTTGATGTTAACATAAAACCAGACAAAAAAAACATTACAACTACAACATCCACCGAATCATTTTCCTCCTTACAAAGATCGGGAAACAAGAAATAGAATTAACAACCAATTTATAATAACATGCGCCGATAGTACAACGAGTAACATTATCTTTGATAAGATCATTTGCATTTTGGTACGGATTCGTTTGATATTCTTCTAAATAACAAATTGTTCTGCTAAAAGTTAAATAAAGTGTCAATTTCAAACAAACATACCTTGCATGGTATTGTATCAGGCTGCGATACACGGTGTCGGATTAACACCTATTGGACTTGAATTTCATCAATAAGACATTTCAATGTAACTTTTAGTTACTTCTCGCGACGAACTAACAGGTCTCTTTGTCCGAGCGACGTAGATGAGTGAAGGTGAAGTTTGTCACCTGCCGTGTTGCTTCTTGTTCACGTGTTTTTGAAATCGTTGAAATAATAAAAGGTCCGACTGTTTGAAAAGCGAGAAAACTCTCGCTTTAGATAAAAAGTTAATTTCTTGTCTTACCTCCACTTGCTTTGGCTAACGAGTGAAGTTCAATCTTCCTGATTCCTGCACATCTGAGAGAAAAACTCTAAGATTCTTTGGGCGTGATTCTATTTAATGTTTCATCCATTTAATTCTGTAATATACATCTAATGTTACACAAGATTCTCTATATTTTTAACATCTTACATCATAATTAATCAGCTTGGCAAAATCATCGCAATTTTATCTGAATTGGAAAACCAGAAATCTAAATATCATATTTAAATAACGTTGCTCGTTTAACAAAAAATAGCGGTTTCGTTCACTGAACTCCATTAGATAAGTTTAATAAAAATTATGATTGTAATTTTTTAATACCCTTAATAAATTGATAACGTAAATTATCATATGACTGAGCTTGCTTTGTGGTCCGCACGTAAAACGACGAATGGTGATTGGTTGCTGGGTGGACAGTATGTAACAGTATTACCCTAGCGGTCATTAAGCTTTTTATTCCAGACTGGTCATTTTTGGTGTGAGAATGTCTGGGATGATTGTAATGAAAATTAATGAGTAATAGGTATCTAATTTGCAATATTCCTAAGAATACCGCGTGTATTAAGTACTACGGAATTTGCGCCTCCCTTGAGATCTGCCAGAAACCAACACAGAATTACGGTCAAACCAGCCAAAGAAAAAATGATCTAATAACATGCGGTGAGAAACTTTGTGGCTAATCGCCCTCTCATGTGAGATTCTTAATTGACTTGAGCACTGAATCTTTCCCTCAAGCCTCCTTTTGTTTATGAAGAGCCATTGCACCAGGCAATAGCACAACCAAACTTTTTGTTCCGTACCTAAGGAAACAAGTGATTGAAGGCAGAACGATGGGAAGGAGACGACGAGGAAGAAGGACATTTGGATTGTTGGACACGATCAAGAGACAGGACACGTATGCGGCAGTGAAGGCGATGGCTCAGGATGGAAAGAGATGGAAGGAGAGCTGGACCTGCCTGCGGGCAGAATACTGATGATGATGATGACCCAAAAAAAACTGATGCACTAACTTAATCTTCGAGGCGTGTATGGTTAACCTGGAGTAAGAATAACTATTTGGGACTTCTTCAAACTGGCGTCAATTTTACGAAGTCTGATAAGCTCATCCGACCGGAAAGTTCCAGAGAGTGCATCAAAGCATTAATCTTCGCGTCATCACCCCCGTACCGGTAAGTTAAACTCATCTCTTGATTCACAACTAAAGCAACGGTCAAGTTCTGGATCTAATGTGTCACTAGATGAACACAAAACGTATCTTAACAATTTACATTTTAACTTCGCTGACTCGTTTTGATGTTGTCTCGGACAATCTCATCATCCTGACCGTTTGCCTACGGCTTAGGGTCGGGTTTGCTGCGACGGAAAATGACTCGGGTAGCGGCTGCACTTGGTTCTTGAAACACTTCCTGCAGACATTCCGAAACGCCATACGGAAGTTTCTGTTGAAGAGTGCATAGAGTACCGGGTTCATTGCACTGTTTGCCATCGAGAGTACTGTAGTACCAGTGTAAATGGCCTCCGGAGGATCAAAGCTTCCCTCGGGTAAAAGCATCTTTAGGAGCCTATAGAGAAGCATGGGCGCCCAACATCCGAGAAAACAGGCCAGAACAATCAGGAGTAATTTTACGACCTTTCTTCTCGCTTTGGCAGCGATCTCTTGATTCTCTGAAGTTTGATTTCCAGGAATTTTCCTCTTCCATAAGATATGAGCGATTCTGTAGTAGAAGAAGGCAATCTGGTTAAAGATGATGAGAAAAATGATTGCTTTTATCATCTCGAATCGCTTCGTGGTCTCAGATCCTCGCCAAACGATCAGACAAAGGTCCGCTGGCCGCAAGGTCTGTCTTGCGTCGGGCTTCAGTAATGCGGACGGAACAGCAAGCATGATGGATAATAACCAAGTGACTATGATGATAACATTTACCTTCCGAAACGTCATCCACTGCTTCTGAGCATGCGCGATCGCTAAGTAACGGTCGACGCTGATGGCTAGCAGACCGAAGGAGGAGCCAGTGAGTGAAAGATGAATGCAGACCGTGGTAAAGTAGCATGTGTCTTCACCCAGAGTCCAGTTCGGGTAGGACAGCATGTGAATTAATATCATGGGACAACAGATAGTGGTCACGATAAGATCAGCAACTGCAAGGTTTGCAATAAAGACGTTCGTCACAGTTTTCATCGAGGGGATTGTGGTGACAGCAAGGATAACGAGGACGTTGCCTGATACACCAAGGAGTATGACAATGATATAAATAATTTCAAACACGATCCTCGTGTCCTCAGAGATCCACTGGAATTCGGGAACAGTAACGGTGGTGGTGTTGGTTGAGTTATTCATGAAGAATTCCCGAGTGTCCAGAATTTGTGAATGTGGCCACTACGCACTCTACAGATATATAAAAAAGAACATAAGTTACAACTGCAAGATTGCTGGAGTAGTCAACTCGGCTAAGGTGTCATCTACACGTTGCAATTATCACATCCGGGTGTTTTTTCTGCGGTGTTTAAATGCCACATTCCTAATTCCTACGATTTATTCGCTCATGCATGTTAAAATTCATCTGTGAAACTCCCGGGTGTGACTGGTGAACACCAGGGTGTAAACGGCAAGTAAGCATCGTATGATGTTGATGAATACTGACATCGTACCTGCTGAATTTTATGTGTAAAAAAAAGTATTTGCACCCTATTCTGTTGCAAAAACATGTACTTTGAAAGGTGTTTGCTTCTGGAAAGTATCTATCAGTAAGTCCAATAACAGACGGAGACTTCTTCAATTAAAGAACTCTTTTCGGTGGACGATAAAATTGGCGAAGGGTTACTTGCGAACGGCGTAAAGACGCGAATTGATTGGACACTGTTTCAGAGACGATTGTTTTGAATTTGTTCCTCTGCAACATAAGGTTAATTTGCAGACGTTAATATGCAAAAACTTGTGTAGTTTTCATTGAACATTGTCAACCATGCCATATACCAAGAATATGGAGGAGGAAGTATTGTCGATTTAGCCTGAACTTGCCTTCATAAATAAACAGAGTCGTGGAGACAGTATTTTCCTCATTTTTCGCTTGCTCACCATGTCTTTCGAGAAATATCCTTAGGCATAACTTCAGACAGCAGTTTAAATAATGAATCAAACGTTAACAAGTGAGAAGCCGCCAGAGGACGGATCTCTTTTGAAGACAGAAATCTATTGTTTTCAAAATGGCAGTATGAAAAAATCCTATAGAAACTGAGAAACAGAGCGTTAATATAACAAGTTTATAACGAGGTAACATTCGCGTTAAAGATTACATTAAAGCTGACCATTGGGAAACTAACAGACTTATTAAAGAAGTGATATTTTTAATAACATGTTGGCCGAAAATACTGTATAAATACGACTTTGATCAAACTCTTGAGTTTTTATGTGATGTAAACGATCAATGAAGTCCGAAAAACTCGCTTTCCAAGAAAAAACATTTTCAGACTCATAATGGAGATTCGATTCCACAATCTTTTGAAGACTGATGACGCGGTCAAATGATTGATCAATATTAGAGATGTGATAAACTAATCCAAGTGTGGACCTAAATTCGATTCGGATTCGGATCAGTTCGATCCAAATTCGAATCGGACCGAATCGAATCTCAATATGGATTGAATTGGATTCTTTCTGATTTTCTCTCCAAGAGATTTGTTTCCCTAATTTAATATCACTGTACAGTACAGAGAAGGTACCTTCGCTGCCTTTGAGTTTTGAAAAGAGACTTTCATGTTTTAAAGGCCAACGTGTCAAACTGTCTTTTCTAACATGACGCTTCACGCTTGCTTGTTGTCTAATAGAATGTTCGAATTTACTGAAGAAAAAAACAAGCAACATCCGGTTCAGATCATACCAGCTTCGGATGCGATGGATCGCGATCGGATTGAGGTTATGGGCAAACCTTTGGATTTTGCACCGTGTACTAACACTTTCCCCACAGATATGGCTTGAGGAGGTGTTTAGTTAGTACGGTCTTCATTTATAGTGCTAGAACTGTTGTGAAACTATCCGAAACATAAAATTATTTTGGAATGGTGTAATTAGAGATGGTTACTGTATAGGAACAGTGGTATGGGAACTCATTATCCACGTTTTCTTTGGATGAAAACTTTTGAAAGTTGTTATCTAGAGAGATACTGCATTCAAGATCAACATAGTAAAACATTGCGGAAGGTTGTGAGGATAAAATTTTTGCAGTAAAGTTGCGTATTCTATAAATCGGATTTATGAACAGCTTTGAAAATTGGGTAACTTGTTTTTTATCCTGCTTTATTCACAGATCAAAAACGCTCAGATTTCTATGGTCTAAGTGTACACGTCTTCTCAAAAATATTGAAATGCTTTTGGCAACTTCATTTGAAGAACATGGACGTAATCGAGAATATTCCATAGGTCAAAATATTTATTTCATTCGTTTTGGTAGAAAAATTGTACGGCGAGAACATTCAACATTCGTGTTCAACCTCCGGACAAAATGTTTCAGCAATTTATGGCAGTGACGGCAGCAATCAAAGTAGCTTAAATCTGAACATTTCCACAAGTAAGAAGTAATTTGTAAGGGCACGCAGTCCCTCGTGTGTTTGCTAGAACTTTCTGATGTATTACTGACTGCGTACACTCAACACCAGCTCCGGTCAATATTTGCGCAGTATTTATGAAATATTCTGTTGGAGACAGTTTCATTTCCATTAAACTTTTTAATTAAAAATCTTGCCTCTAATTGTTCTTGTGAAGAAGAACAACAATAATTAATACCCAAACAATTCAACCGCCATCTCGCAAGGTCATGTACACAGCATAATGTTCGTGACTGACTTCACATGTCGATCAACACGCGTAATCTTTTGGAAATGGTTCTCAGCGTTATCAAATTTTCTGGTTCTATAGCCACCGATAAAGATGTGATGTGAGTCATATACTTGTGAACGTATGAATTAAGTATGTCAACATTCAAATTAAACTTTTTCCATTTGTACGTCAGTCACACCAACCCTGTATACAAAACGAACAGAATTCAGTCTGACATGTCAAGCACCATAACAAAAAAAGCCGCAAAAAACGAAAACTAGCTTCGCATGTACTATTAAAGTTAGGCAAGAGTTCACTAACCAAAGCGTTTTGAAAATATAACCGATGAATAGAAATGCAAATCATCATAAATGATACCCGGCTTCGATAGTACTGGAACTACACTTTACGAAAGTTGGTTTGAGGACTGCGATTTAAAATAATTTTAAAATCATTCTCAGGATAACATTAAGAGAAGATTTCATGATTAGTTTACAACGTGTGATTGGAACGGAACTTGAGCTTGCTATTTCGGCTGACCAAAGTCGTACCCAATTGGCACACTTTTCGGTAGACTTTCGCTGTATTGGATAATCGTTTAATTTCTACCATGTTTGAACACTTCCACATTTGAACTCACATTTACCGGCAAATGTATACCAGGGGACACTTTTGAAATTCTTCAAAGTGAAAGACTGAAGATGTGAACGCTAGTGTCCAATGTCCTTTACAACTGAACTGAACAGATGATTTTAATGAACGACCCAAACGTGAAAAATATTAAACAATAACGCGTTAAAACTCCAAGTTTTTAACAAAGGTACGCACACGAAGAATTCCACAGACTGTGAACTGCAAACCTGATCAAATTATTTTACGGAAGATAAAAACGACGTGTCTGTAATGTACGAAATCCGAAATTCTTCGGGAAGTTCGAATATTTCTCAATATTTCTCTTTTTTTCACTATCAGAAAGCTATTTAAATACGCCTTCCGAAAATTAAGAAATTCGATCAAACCAAAAGCATTTTCACGACGCGAAAGATTTACTTTATTATCCAAAACAAAACACACAAAAAAACCCAAAAGAAACCAACCCTATAAAGGTTAACAAACTTGGGGTATTTTTGTCGACGCGAAAATGTACATAGACCATAGTGTTGTGACATACAAGTTACTTGTGGCTGCCGCTGCTGATGTGTTTGAACAAATTACATTGTTAAAATAGTATCATTAAAATAATAAGTATATAACATGAGAACTACTCACCTCTCTCCTTCTCTAAGTCCCTAAACTTTCAAACAATTTCATCAAAGTTCCAGAGCTCGTAAGGACAAAGTAATTATAACTAAGCCATGATGAGAACCTCTAAACGTCAAGGGGACAAAAACAAATCAGTTTAGATGGTTGCCGACAAAAACACTTCACCGGGAAGGCATAAAAAATGTTATTTTCATTAATAATACATGGCAGCAATTGGATAACTCTACATAAAATTTAACTAAATAATTCAGCAGGTGCACAAAATTCAGCAACTCACCTCTTTCTGAACTCTTTCGTATTTTCGTGTAAACGTTTTTTTAACTTCTGGTAATTATCTTTCTCTGCCGGTCAGTACGACACCTTTAGGGCTATCACTCCAACATTTTTTAAGTAGTTTTGGAGACGACCATCCTGATTCATTAGCTGCTGTGATTGTTGTTGCAAAGTATCACAGTTATTAATGAGAAAAACCAAGCGGTTCTTCCCAGTTTCCTGCCGCGCGAACAGCTGCTTTGTTACAATGTCATTCTGAAGTCTTGGATGTATTTTAATTAAAGTGAGAGAAAGAGAGAGACAAAACAAAACCGTCATTCGGGTAGCGATGGGGTATTTAGCGAAAACATTGCATTTGTTTTACAATTTATAGGTGTTTAAGAAACTAATACCGAGCGGGCAAAACCCCTACCAAGCGTAAATACTACGGTCAAAAAAAGAAATTTAGGAAAATCGTCCGAATAATTTTCTTTAAAAATTTACACGAGCGAACAGAAAGGGGCCAAAATTTACACTTACAAGTTGTTCTTGCCACCTTTATCCAGTTATTTTCATAATTTTACGCGTATCTATATTCCTACAAATCGTAAACCTTTCATGCAGAAAGCACAAAGGACAATCATAATCTTGTACTATCTACATATATGATATATATCCCGGTCGCTTTTCTCGTCACATTTTTGCGCCTCAGGAAACTTTAATTGTCAAAATTTTTCCGTCAATCAGTGAATGAAGGCGTTCTTTTAGAAGTCATTTAAAAACGCCTCGGAGGACGTAATTTATTGGATCCAACTCTGCTGTGAGCTGACTCAATAGATGGATCCAACTCATACAACTCTGCTGTGAGCTGACAGTATCGCCTCGGGAGATTTAAAAACAAGTTGAAAATAAATTTTCAATTTGTGATTCTCAGAATCGTATCCCGGCTCTTCAAATTTCAATAATCTCAGGATTACTTTGCATGCAATCGGCTTATGTAATATCTGATAGTCAGGTGTTCGCCATTTTATCAGTTCTGGCAAATACATGTATTAGTACAACAGGATCAATAAATTGCTTTATAGAGTAATGCACCAACAATAGAATAATAATATGGAATCACTGTAATTACTTCACCGCGCTTCACGTTTTGGGCTACTGAGCACTTTGTGACCGTATTCCAAAGATAACATTGATAACAATCATTTAATGAGGGCAAAAGACTTCACAGCTTAAACTGACAAACCTGTGGCCCTCTATCTAATAAACCGCACACGGAAATAAAAATAACTAAATCTAGAACTCAGTAAATACAACTAAATAAAAATAAATAAAAATAAAATAAAAATAATTAAATGTAGAACCGGTAAAAGTATACTGATATTATTCATGTACAGGCATTTGTAAATTCACGTTTTATGGGATCCACGGTACCGTGAAAGTTGAAACCCTCGTAAAAACTTGTCACCTCAATCTCTTGAGGGCTGCTCCTCCGACTCCTATTTATGTTTTTACGGTGAATATCAATAAAATACTTCATGTATTATTAAATATTTCGAAAAAAAGAGAAAAGTTAGTTATAACTGACACCAAGTTTCACCTCAGGCCCGTAATTATTTGTTCGAATGAAAAGCCCACGAACTTAGGATGAAAAGTTTACGGCTTACTGTTTGTGTTAGCATGATGGAATTACTTTCACCACAAACGTTCGTTACCAGTGACATATCCGCGCACGCGCTCACACCAGTGCTTCTTCAGTATTTCCGCAATCTCGATATGTCGGCAATCCCCACATATCAAAATTTCGATATATTCTTATAGCTATCCCAAATATTATTCATGGGTATTTCTTCGACAGATAAAAAGATCAGTATCACAAACGCATCGTTTTCACACTGCATCGACTTTAAAACTAGGGAAACACGAGTGACAAACTGGCTTGCCATAAAACCAAGGTCAGGTTTCTCCTTACTGATGCTTCACCATTAAAAAAAAAAAAAAAGCCCGCATTACCGACCGCAAGATGAAAATCTACCAGCGGATTGTTTTCGACAGCTACCTGTAAATTTGCAACGACATATCGCTTATCAAAGAAAATGAAAAAGGGCACCTGTACGTTACAAAACAATTGAACGGACTGTCCAAGACTAAAATTGCATTAGCGTAGGATCACGGGGATGAGATAAAAAGAGTGAACGGCGAATGGAAGGGCTTGAAAAAGACTTTGTTATATGGTGGAGTACATTTGAGAAGAACGACTGCCCTGTTATGGTGAGAGTAACAAGTGAAATGGAAACCATTCTTAGTAGTTTGTTCGGTAACACACGTTTTTGTTAGATATTCAGGATAAATACCAATTATTGCATCATAACTAATGGCAACGTTTCAAGCAGTAATTTAACCGTAGGGTAAAAATCCGGTAAAACGTTTACTCGAGGTCCACGTGCCAGAACGGTATGAGAGCGAAGGAAAAGACTTTGAATCCCATGCTCTGTTGCATGGTTTTCATATCTCGACATCTTTTGTTGGTTCTGGTGCAAATATGTAGGTCGAGATTAGGAGTGAACTACAGTTTCCCATCGAAGACAAGCAAACTTCTATCGAAACCCTCAAAGGTATTCGTATTTGAACGTCAACAAAGGTGGTTTTGATTAGAAATAACCCCTACCGATTTTAATCTTTTAACGGACCTCTGATTACAAAGCAGTCATTACGAAGCGAAAGTCTTCACTGGAACTCACGGGTATACTTTCCACTTGGGGATTTAGCTAGCGCAAGGACTTGATTCGAGTAAGATAAGAGCAAGAGAAAGAATTCTCTTTAAGTCAGACCTCTTTGACTGGTACCTGTAATTAAAATGCAGCTTTACAAAGATCAGTACAAGGCGCAAAATTAAATTTCGAACCAGTTTAGCTGCTGAGGAACTGGATTCACACCATGGCTGCTTCCTCGGACTTTGCTTGCCAGCTTCACTAAGTGGTAGCTCATGGTAAATAACGGCGATAGACTACCATTACCGACAACGAGATAAAGACATACTTAAAGTTCGTGGTGTGATGTGTATTGCTCGGTGAGACAGCACTTTGATAAAATTCCTCGCAGAGAAAGTGAGTTACTCCAGATAAACAGTTAATTTCATTGCTCTGTTCTGCTAGGGTTGCAAGCCGCGAGTACTTTAGTATTCCAAATCAGGGACATAAATAGTCACTCTCAACAAGTGATCGAGGATTCGACCTCCAGTCTAGCACGATATAAAGATTATGCAGCGTTTTATAAAGCTGTCATCGTGCGACCTAAATCTGCCTGTTATATCATCTTTTCTCACAAAAATTGCTCCCAAAGTTCAACGACGTTGGGTAGTCAACCCTTTGGGCAACTTAACTTTACCCTGGCTAACGCCAGACGACTTTCACTCGTCAAGGAGAGAACTCTAGTTGCGAAAGTGATAAAGACTATGTCCTTAACCTTTTCTTGGCTGACGACGAGTACTACAGCACTTTATTCTGGCTAACGCGAGACGATTTTAATCGTCAAGGGGAAAACTCACAACAGCCTGCCTAGAAAATGGTCAAAAACTATCTCCCTTAACACTTTATGTGGTACACTTGCCATTCGGCAATTTATTAATCTTACTCATTCGAACGCAAGACGATTTTACTGTTCAACTGTGGACCTCCAATGAACCAGCCTGATAAAGGACTAACCAGATGCATCTTATGAATTTTTGTAATGTATATTCATCATTTTCGATGAATCAATCATTGGTCGATTGTTTACAACGATTAGTAGATGATATACAACTAAATTTAGTCCATCTGCGCAGCCTTATCATTAATCAGACAGTTACAGGTACGACTCACGATTAGTTGATGATGGGCGACAGAGGTACCAGGCAGGAATCGTAAGCGAAGAAGAAATAATAAAGCCCAGCAAAAAAACACGCAAAATAGGCATAATTAAAGGCCTATAGTGCAATTCTAAACGTTAGAATTATACTATAAACTGTAATTATGCCTATTTTGCGTGTTTTTTTGCTGGGCTTTATTATTTCTTCTTCCCTTAGTTGATGATGCATATGTATGGTCTATCTGCGCAGCCCTATCAATAATCAGGAGGTCTCAGGCACAACTCACGACTGGTTGATGATGGATATAAATGGTTCATCTGCGCCAAGTTATCAATAATCAAAAGGTTTCAGGTACGACTCACCTCAAGAACAGCAAGATCAGTCACGTAGTCTGAGCGAACAAAATTTGAGGAACACCTCATTTTTCACCTCGTCACTGGTACTATGAGTCAGCGGTTTTGGCCACGTGGTATTTTTCTTCCTATAATATTTCAGAAAATCGTAGTTTAATTTAACGTAAATGTTTTCTAGGTATTCTTGGATTGACATGTTTACCCCTCATGCCTTACTACGTATGACGATGTGGATACACCTCTGGGCGGATGCCGCGCAGGCTCAAGGTAAGATGAGGAAAAGAAACAAATCGCGATGGAGAGACAGACAAACAGAGAGGGGGGGAGAGACAAAGACACACAGGGGAGAGAGACAACGAGCAACAGGGAGAGACAGAGAGAGAGACAGAGGTAAGGACAGAGAAAGCAGTTGAGAAAAGAACAAAGACAGGGACGCCGGAAAGAATGGAACGAGTTGTAAAGCTGTTAAAAATACAGAAAAAGATATTTGCAAAATTAATGAGTTTAAACAAAAAAAGAGGGACAACTGAGAACTATCACAGTTACAGTCAAAATTTTAGACGAAGACCAAGTAAATGTCTCAGGAGATAAACTTACTGGTTTAAATGGAGAAAGACAGTGTTGGAGACTGGCTTTAAAAGAGCACGTTCGGAAATTATTAACCATTTTGATTTCATTTTGTAATGAATATCGTAATACCATTGTAAGATAATTGGGATTTTGATAATTCAGATTTTGATTTAATCTTCAAACGGGTGGAACATGATCTGGTCACAAGTTTGCAGATCTGAGCAGAAACTGAATTAAGTCGGAGATGTCGGAAGTGGTGGAATAATGCCATGCACTAAGTGTGGCCAGGGCCGCCGAGAGGGGGGCGGCAGAGGAGGGAACTTGCCCCAGGCCCCCTACTTGATAGGGGCCCCCTAAAATGTTTGAGCTTTACGTTTTTGACGTAACGAAGATTAAAGACAGTGACATAACGGACGGCAGTTGGGTTAGAGCAATAGTTATTGCCCTCAAAATGCAGGGAAACAGCGTTTCAGAGCGTTGGAGCCCCAAAAGGGGGACGGGGGCCCCAAGGACGGGGGCTTATTACATGTATGACGTCATCAAAGGCCCCAAATCGATGTTTTGTCCCGGGCCCCACGAAACCTCTCGGCGGCCCTGAGTGTGGCAAGTGACGAAGGTCAGCCATTAAACCAGACTCACGCACTACTCATACCCTACTTCTTTCTCCTTTAGTTTTCCAGTATTTTTTGGTGGACAACAATAAACAAACTGCATCCGTTCTGGACACCGTCAAACTACCCACATGCACCCACATCGATTTAAAACAAAACGTCACTTTAAGAGGGGGGATAACATCGGGTAATTTCACTAAACTAGGGGAAGTTGCGGACATGCAAACATGCATTGACGCTTGTTGTCAAGACTTGAAGTGCGATGTGGCATTTATGCCAGAAACCACGTGTTATAGCTTAAAATGTTTTAGCGAAAGACTTTGTGAGACTGTGCCAGCTTTACGAAGGAGAGGTAATAGAAGTGTCCAGATTTCGCACATCGTTCGAGGAGGAGGTAAGGGAGATGATCTGGAAACATTTAATGAACAGCAAGGAATTGGAAAATATGGTAAGTTGAGATAGAAATTGAGTGAGATTGAACAGATTTCTAAACGTGTGATAACTTTATTAGTATAGCCTAAAGAAAGATCACCTGTTTTGCTTTTAACGTAAATAGTGAAATAGTACCGTGTAAAAATAAAAAATAAGTAAATATATAAATAAATAAATAAGTAAATAAATAAATAATAAAAACTCTAAGCAAGTCCATAAGAGAACTAGATCCTGGCTTTGCAAATACGCCAAATTAGCGGTCACGAACGGTAGCTTTTTAAACTACATTCAAAACTTTTCAAGCAGGAATAGCGTCCAACCGCGAGTGATTTCCTCTATATACTCCGTTGACTCAATAGGTAACCACACAATCTGGAGTTTAATTTGGAATTAGTTAGTACGAGCGTATTTTCCAACAGCCCAAAAGTGCGGCAGCAGGGCGAAAACAATTTAGACTCCTTGAAAAACACTGGAATCCAAATTAATTCCAAATTAAACCCAAAACTGTATGACTATACGAATTAACAATATAGACGAAAAAATTAAAGTGAGCATTTTTCGCTCCTTAATAATTGTTTCTTGCACCAAAGAAATTCTACTAGAAACCCAAGCGCTTGTTTCCGCATGCAACTTAAATACAAGGATATTATTTCCCTTGAGTCGTCCACAAATGTTTCATAGTAACTTTTAATTCCACTAACAATCGCTTTTTGGTTTTGATGTTTGTTTTCTCCCCTAACTTCCCACGATAGACAATTTTTTCATAGCTACACACCATAAGCGGCTTACTTTGTTTCCACATTTCAGCTCCCCGTAAAATTACGCAAAAGGTTTGTACACCTAGTAAAAGAATCTACAACGCCACGCTTCGTGGAGGGAAATACGCTGGAAATATGGTTAGCCTTAATGTTTCCAATATCTACGAGTGCATCGCGAAATGCTGCAACAGACTTCAGTGTGATTTAATCTACTGGCGGAAAGGAAGATGTCACGCGGTGTCTTGCTACACCAATGAGTTGTGCAAGAGTATTACAATTCACGAAGATGGCGAGAATATTTTAGTCTATATTAATATAAGAAATCAACAAAGGAAAAGTGATAAAGGTATGTAATGCAACAGTGGCACAAAGTTCTTGTAACAAAGTTCAGGGTAAAATGATGCGCCAAATTGTTTTGATCTTCCATTATTTAATTTCTACATTCAAAAAAAAAAAAAAATGACCGGCAGCATTAACCTGATTTTGCAGGGCCATGTTCCAAAGGTTGCACTCATGGTATCTGTATTCAACAAGAAACTTGCGCATGTGACGTCGGTTTTGAAGGAAAACGATGCGAGAAGTCGGTTACTAAAGGTACTTTTATAAATGTTTGTCAAGCCTCACACACACGATACGATTGTGTTATGCAAATCTTCGCTCTGCCGTATGGAATTACCCCTCAAGAGCCCAATTCCTGGACACTATTCGTTCACCAGTCTTGCAATACGTCCTATTATTACACGGCTGTAGCAGCGAGCGGTCCGAATACGGAAATCCTGCAATTTGATTGGTTCACAAGTAGTCGGATATTTCCCGTAATGCCCGTTCAGGGGGGATTTAAAAACACCGTGTTTGGGTCGAATGAAAATTAAAACTTTTGTCAAAATATGTACTGAAAATGTATTCTGTACAATCAGAGAAGAAAAAGGAACCATTTAGAGTGAAGTTGGTGAAGAAATTTTAAAGGAAGTGACGACAGAATTGCAAGTTTTTATTTGACGTTCTCTACCTTAGCACTTGTCAATTACATGTCAATGAAGCCATATAATAAACCTATTATTGACCTCGCTTGTTCGGTCTATACCAGTGCAATATCAGACCTATGTTTTTGCACGGATCTCAACTCGCTGCGCTTGTCTCGGTCTGTATACTTAAAAACGTCGGTCCGATATTTCACCACAACAGATCTCCCGCTCGGTTAATAAGAAGTTAACGATTACCATTGCTATGTTTAGACCTGGAGAATTTTACATGGATTAAGGGAGAGTTTATTTATTTATGGAGACTAACATAGTGACTCTTAAGCTACTTAATCTTTAGGATATTGTGGTGAAAAAGGATGTGGGAAGTTCGGTCGTTGTCATACCAATGATACGTGTCTATGTAAAACTGGATACTTTGGATATTTCTGTGAAAAAACACGTAGGTATAACATCAAAAAAAAATCATGACGTTCGCTTCTTTACCAAGCTTTCCTTCTCGTTTCTCTGAACCATATTTAGACGCATTTCTCCCTCCCCCTCCCTTCTACGATTTTTTACTTTCTGGGTTTTTTTTTCATCCTTCAATCTTTCCATTTCGTTTTTCTTTCTTTCTACTTTCCGTTTTACTTCCCTTCTTTCTCTTTTCCTTTCTTTCTTTCTTTCTATGTCTCCTTTTTTCTTTCTTTCTGTTATTCTTTTTTCTTTCTTCTTTCTTTCTTTTCATTCTTTTATCCTTCTTCCTCGTCCTCCTCATTCTTCTCGAAAGCACCACTTCACATTTGCCCAACAACATACACCTCAAACTCTCATCTTTCATCAAATTTCTCTCTTCCATTCCTTAACTTCCTTTCCGTTTCATTCCACAGTTCAATGTCATCCTAAATGCCATCATGGTGTTTGTCTAAACAACTCCACCAAACACTTCAAATGTCGATGTGACATTGGCTGGGAAGGAAAGCACTGCAACAAATCTAATGGAGGTACGAAAAATATAAATCAGGTGATCACTGGATTTCCGCCTGAGGATGCGAGGACAATGATTTCAACTGAATTACATGAGAACAAAAACACATCCATAAACAAGTATAAAAAATTTGCTAATGAATAATTCCCCGGCAAATTTTTTTCGAAAAAACTCTAGATCAGCTTATTTATGGTAAGATTAAATTAACGTTGAGGTAAAAATTCTGTATAAGAGGTTTAAATATCATGTGAGTTTCAATTAATCTAGTCTACCAAAACCTAGAAGTTAACTTTTAAGCAGACTAACTTAACATGAAGTCAAAAGGTCAACGTCAATTTCATCTTTCTTATTTTAACATATAAATACGACCTTACTTTATATAACTGATCGACTGTTGCGTGACGCAAGATCGTTACAGATATGTTAATCGTTTTAAACAAACTGGGCCAGAATTTCCACCAGAAACCTGGTCTTGAGCCAAGATCAAGAAATGTCCAAAGCTGAGTACGTTTTTCACTAACTCTAATAGATATTTTACTGGCATCAGAAGATGGCGATGAAGTTCTATTTACCAAGCTTAAAGACAAAGACAACGACTTCAGAGTAAGCTATAAGTGATTACTGGCCAAAGAAAATGAGATAATGGACAGTAATTACTACTGAAATTCAAACGAATTTTAAGTTTGGGATTGGTAATGTCTCACGAAATTGTCGTGGTGCAAAGAATTGGAAGCGTGGGTGAAGGAACGGTAGTCCTATTCTAGCATATGGCCTTCGTGTGGAAATGAAGCCACAGAAGGGACGGGAGAAGAAAGAGAGGAAGGAAGGAAGAAATGAAGGAACAAAGGAAGGAAGAAAGGGAGGAAGAAAGGAAGGAAGGAACCAGTGAAGGAAGGAAGGAAGGAAGGAAGGAAGGAAGGGAGGAAGGAAGGAAGGAAGGAAGGAAGGAAGGAAGGTAGGGAGGGAGGAAGGAAGCAATGAAGGAAGGGAGGAAGGAAGGAAGGAAGGAAGGAAGGAAGGAAGGCAGGCAGGCAGGCAGGCAGGCAAGCAGGCAGGCAGGCAGGCAGGCAGGACGGAAGGAAGGAAGGAAGGAAGGAAGGAAGGAAGGAAGGAAGGCAGGAAGGAAGGCAGGAAGGCAGGCAGGAGGGAAGGACAGAAAGAAAGAAAAGATTGACGCGAGAATATGGAGGGTGAGAGATGGGGAATAAAATGAGAAAAAGACAAAATAAAATGGAATAAGATGACACAGACAAAATGAAAAGAAATAACATGAGTTAACGTTAAAATTACTTTTTCTGTTATGCAGAGACCAGATGAAGGTCCCAACGAATCCATTTCGTCTGTTGGGGTGGCAATAGGATGTGCATTAGCAGCAGCTATCTTGGGGGCAGCAGCTATAGCTTTTGTGGCACGAAAAATATTAAAAAGCAGATCTACTGTAAACTATGAAATTCTTCGAGAACCCTTACGGCACGAATCCAAGAAATACCGATGTTCTCCCTAGTGAAGTTTTTTCTCAGATGAATTTACGGAAATATTAAAAACCGTAAGATAGGAGCACCCAATAACGCTAGACCAAGGGAGACAAGTGAACAACCAGAAACCCAACCAAAGTCTGATGAGACGGCCACCAATCTTGATAGGCTATAGTCCACGGCTCGTGAACCAGAACCAACACGGGTAAGTGGGTCACGTGAAACAACATGATGGTTTGCCGAAAATCATCAAAAATGGATTATCAAGTAGTAGGCCTATGACAAGCTGGGCGAATTTCGACTACATTTCTAGGCTTCAAAACATTGGCCAGTGATAAACCAGGTGGAAAACGCAGTTTTATAATATAAATTAAGGCCCAGCAGAGAATGCATATAACAGCCATAGGATGAAGTGTTTTTTCAGTATTAAACATGTTTTAAGACACTTCAGCCTATGGCTGTTATACACATTCTCTGCTGGGCCTTAATTTTTATTATAAAACTATATTTCTAGGCTTCTTACCGGCGCACGGAGGCGTTTTCTACCATTCTTTTACAGTGATTTTTAACTATTGCGGAGTTACTTCCTGATAGAGCGTTGCTTTAGTCTGTGCGTTTATTAACCCTTTAAGCCTAATACGTCTCCCTCCAATGCACAACAACTGTCGGAGATTAACTAGAATAGAATTCTGAAGAGCCACCTTGATGGTGGAAGAGGTACTCCGTGGCAGGTTTTCACGACCGTTTCTATAACTTCATGGGAACATGGAAAATTTTTTTTTTCCAATTTCCTTTATTAAATAATCAGTAGAAATAGGAGAAATTTCTATTGTTATGAAAGCGTCAATTCTCTATCCTGTTCACGATGGGTTATGTCATGGCGCGAGCTTCGCCATGTTTCCATCAATTGATAGATTCGGATAGGGTATGATTTATTGAAAATACCAGATTTACAGTGTAGAACTGAATTATAAAGGTTTACATCAGTGAAGTATTACTAATTAAATAGCCTAAAACAAGTTTATTAAATACATCTAAAAATTTTAAAAATTACGTGGAATGCATCTTATTGTGGTTAATGACACTGGCATTTATAAAGGTGTTCTTAAAACGGTTGTCTGTCAACGCGGAATTTCAAAGGGTCGCTTTTTCGAAGATTCATAAGTACTTCACTGTCATTTGGTTGTAAGAACTGACATAACTGTCCGTTTGATCGAGATAAAATCTTATTAAAAAGGGAGGAACAGAGTTCAGATCTATGTTGCAAGAGGCCTGCTATTCCAGTAGTTGAGGCTTTTTGTAATATGTGTTATAACCGTGGACAATACACATCGCTCTCTTTTGAAGTCGTTCCAAATTTGTACTCAAACATTCAGGTAAGCTAAAATGAAACACTTGGCAAGCATACGATAAAACTGACATTATGCACGCCACATAAATGCTGTTAAGTCCTTGATGGAGACATTTGAACATTTTAACTGAACTAAAAAATATAATCTACTTGAAGCTTTCTTAATTGAATTGTCAACATGCAAGTTCCAATTATATTATAACCGCTGGGAAAAGATGACAATGGCAATGAACGTTAGGACAGATCCATTATTAACAATTACAGATGGCTGTTGCTCCAAACTGGATTTGTTAGATTTTTATTAACAATATTTAGTGTACTTAGAAAGACTGCACTTTATGAATACCATTAACAAGTTTCAACATAAAACACTTACAAGTTTAAGTTAACATTTACATGTTTAAATTCATAAATAAAAAATGGAAGAAATGTTGAAGTCCTAATACAATTATGCAACTGTTTTACAAAATAGAATGTAGAATCATAGCCTTTATCAGACTTAGTGATGTAAAAACACAAAATTATGTGCATCTTAGCATAAACAGTGGTGACATAACCTTCTATGAACAATTATATTACATAAAGAGTTCTTTTCATAAACAAGACATATATCTATGCCAAGTTGGTCAAATAAATTAGTATTTATGTGATATTTTAAAAACTAAACCACTTTTGATAACAGATTATCAAAAAACAACAGTTGACAAATATTAGCATGTCACAGCTTTTAAATATAGTGTACCAGGTACAACAATCAAATTTGCAACACATTTACAACAAATTTGCAACTTATCCCTCCAATGTACTTCACAAGAAGATTTTTTATACAAATTAATCTTCTCATCACAAGAATCAGAGATGGTTAGTTCAAAATGTACGGTGATTGTAGTAAAGACAAGACACAGTGATCTTAAAAGACAACTGGAATGACAATGGTTCAGCCAAGCAGACCTTTAAGACATTAATATTACAAGTAACAGCTTTGATCAGAAGGGAAGTGCTTTCATCCACTTTAATCTAACAAGAGATTAATGCCCATTAATCCTGAATTTTAGCGTATAAATGAGCAAAAACTTTGGGAGTGGGTTTAGCAGTGAAAATCCAATCTTCAAGAGACAAAAACTGTGTGCAAATGGGTGATGGTAGTTGGTCCTACAAACTGAATAACCCAGAAAAGCCAAAGAGACCCTTGGAGAAGCCTTAGCCCAATGTCCCATAATGGAACTCATGTTCCGTGAATATAATAATTATGTAATGAACAAGAAACATAACAAGAACCACAGATTAAGCAGTTACATAATTATGAAGCAGGGGTGGCACCAGAGGCAAATATTAACAATTTGTCAGGGAATTTTCACTGATGATAACACATTTGTTTATTGTACAGACTATAAGAATTTGTTATTGATTTAGCCAAGAAAGATAATGGACTCTTCTCTTCATGTCATATGTAAAAGTAAACTGTTTCTAGTCAGTTATTGTGATTATTCTAGCAAAAAATAACAAGATGTTTTTGACCTTCAAACAAGGAAATTATGAAGGGGACCAGGTCCTAGCCCCTCTGGTTAACCCCCCCTTGTCAGGGATGTTAGCCCCTGCATTGGGGGATTTCTAGCACCACCCCTGACATGAAGCACGTCATTGACAGTCACTGACCAGTTAAAATCCTTCCAATCTTGGTTGGATCATGGCGATAAAGGAAGTGGTCTAAAGTGTCCCATCCACCACCCACACGAACCATTATGTGGTGACGAAGGATCTGAACAAGACCAAAACAAACAAACAAGACCACCTGTGTAAGACACACATAGTGATATAGAAGTAAATGGTTTCATCCTGGGTGTTTCAGGAAATGTTCACCAGTTGATATTCCACAATTACCAGAAAAGTGAAGGTAGGTGATATAATGACCAATTAAATGAGACAGATGAAAACATAGACAATCAAACTGAAGCATTGTCAGCCATTGCATAAAGCAAAATATTATCCTCTGAACCATGTGAACTTACCCTTACAAATATTGTGATCTTTCCATCTAATATATAACGGCCTTCTTTAATTTTTTGTATCTTAACACCATGGGCCTTAGCCAGATCATAAACCTTCAAATAAAAATTATAATAAGTGAAAAAATAAGCTGTTCATCTTCATTACTACACCAACTTGAGTTGTTTTACTGTAAAAGGTTATCTTTGACTTCTATTAACATGCATACCTGTCCAACCATTGCCTCAATGCAATTTACCACAATTTACAAGCCCATCACCAGGGGAGTTTGAAGGGTTTTAATGAACACCTTTTTATGCTGATATATATATTTTAATAATGAATGATTCACATCCATGCATAAAATGTACATATAAGCACCAAAAAATCTTCCCCCAAACACAGGAAATGACATTTCAGACTCAGGAACAAAACATACCCCAAGACCCTTTTGAAGTTTTTGACACCTTTGGCAATGGATGACCAAACCCTCTCTGGTAAAGGGTTTGTGTTGAAATTACAATATCAGGATGTGGCGAGGCATTCTTGTAGTTCAATTTTTTAAAAGTTGATTTGCAGTTCCTTGCTTACTCTGCCAGCCAAGTTCTTTTCTGAGATTATCAACTTCTAGAAGATCCAATAGAACCTTCTTTTCTGTGAAATGGCAAGAGGATGATCATACAAGGCTTACTACTAGCAAAGAAATGTCACAAGGGTCAAATATGGTGGACATCGTGGACTTGGTTGATGATAACTAGCAAATGTCAGTGGATGGAAAATATATTAATTCACTTAGCAGCCAGGTATGGCCAATAGCTGACTTCACAAGGATTAGCTAACATTTACCAAAATGTCGTAGCCAAAGAATTCTGTAAACTAATAAACATACCTCTCAACCCCATATAATAATTATCATTAAAAATAGGAATCTATGTTGAAAATGCAACTCTAACAAATTATTCCAATATATAACAAAGGGAAATTGAAATTTACCGTACAGTACACTATGCCAGGAAAGCTAGGGTTGCTTACTGTGTGAAAAGATGTTTCACATGGTAAGCAAACTTAGGTTTCCTGGCATAGTGTACTATAAATTTCAATCTCCCTTTCTTCTGTGCTAGCTTTCCAATTTTATATTTGAGATATGTTTTGATGCCTGCCCTTTATGACTGCAAAAGTTTGGCATAGGTAAAACAAAAATATCTGAGGATAACAAAATTTCAAGACTATATCCTATAACATTTTTGTCCTTGGACCAAAATTATAAATTTGATCTTTGTGTCATTTTTGAAATATTGAACAGTACCTCTTGGTCAATGTTAAATTTCTTTTCTGGTTTGTTATTGATGACCTTAGCTTGAGGTTTCTCGTCATTTGCAATTTCTGCATCAATTTCCTTCTCCAAGTTTACAATCCTGGGTGGTTCAATACCATAATCTGCTGCAATTCTTGCAACTTCCAGTAGACATAGTACAACCTCTTTTGGCTGTTTGTGCATCACCAACCCATCTGACTCAAACAATACTGATTCACCCACTCCAAAAGAACGACACCACTCCAGGAAGAAAGCAACATTATCACGTGCAAAAAATGTCCCTGATTTGGCATTTTTGTGATATCTTATATCAAAGTTTGGTATGTATTTCTTGCTCTTTCCTTTACAACAACAATCTTCAGCTGCAGCATGGACCATCTCAGCCACCTTGGACACAAGAACACCATTGTCAAGACATTCCATAAAGTTCTCCACAGTTATATCAACTTCAAACAACCCTCCCAACCACTCCACCAAATCTTCTTTCAAAGGTGCCAGGGTTTGTTCTGCTCTTTCTGCAATACATGCCGAGATATTTAAAACAGAAGTCTCGTCTTGTACGTCAGAGTCAGGACTGTTTACATTTGACATATCCCTTGACAACCTCTTTATAGTTTTGTGGAAAATTATCACAATTTGCTGCGAAATTTCGTCACATGTATTAACGGGCGACCATTAATATACATCCATAGTTACTGTTTCACATAAAACACCATCCACATGAGGCAGTTCGGACAGCAAAAACGCTAAATAAAACACTAGTTGAATTCTGAAGTAATAAGAAGTTATCCCGCCATTTTGAGGATGTACTTCAAGTATCCAAGTTATAAAGTATCATTATGTAAAATAGATACGCAGCCATACTTACATCCACTTAGCCCTACTTACATCCACTTAGCCCTACTTACACCTACTTACGCCTACTTAACCCTACATAGCCTTACATAGCCCTACTTACACCTACTTACACCTACTTAACCCTACATAGCCCTACTAGCCCTACGTTGCCCTACGTTGCCTTACTAGCCCTACTTAGACCTACTTAGACTTTGACTTCCGAAGGCAGGGAGGTTTAGTCGTTTTGACTGTTAAAAATGTGACATTAATGTTAAAAATACATGGCTGGACTAAAGCACTGGCGAGCCCGGAGAATGGGGAGTGTCCGCCCCCCCGACACTCGGCAGTATGATCAACTATGTTCGGTCATAGGTGGGGGAATATTGGGATATGGTATTCCTTCAAATTGTTGAGTCTTGCCACCATCTGGAAAGGGCCAAAATGTTCTCTTGAGAATTATTTGAAGCACCTTAAGGAGGGTAATCGTGAGGAATACAACCGAATATCTGATCAAGCAGAAATCGAACTTCAGGATTTTTTTGTCCCCAATTTTTTTCTCAGCCAATTTGTTCCTAGCAATGTGTCACCGCCAGCCGAAATAAAATAATATTCACTTTTCTTTTTGTTTTTTCCTATTTTAAAAATAAACTTTTCTTTTAATTATAACATCTCGTTATCAGCTGCATCATTGCAACTCAACCATGAGGATGTTGTTCATATACTAGAAAACTTTCATAATAAATAAAATAGGTTTTTATCTTTTAACAATAAAAATTTAGATTACATAGACCGCCCTTCCCCGAATATCTTCACTTCCTACTCCAGTTTCGAGTTCCAAGCTCCGAGTTCGAAGTTCCCCGAGTTCCGAGTTCCGAATTCTGAGTTCCCAGTTCCCAGTTCCAAGCTCCGAGTTCCAAGTTTCGAGTTCCAAGTTCCGAGCTCCCAGTTCTGAGTTCCCATCTCCGAGTTCCAAGTTCCGAGTTTCCAGTTCCGAGCTTTCCAGTTCCGAAATTCCCAGCTTCGAGTTCCCAACTCCGAGTTTCAAGTTCCGAGTTCCAAGTTCCGAGTTTTAAGTTCCTAACCACGAGGGCTATCGAAGGACAAAGTCAAGATGGCGGTTATTTGGAAGTTTTGTTCTCTGCAGTTCAATTTTTAAGTTAAGGTAAGATTTCTCGGTTAATTTCGCTGTGAAGGGATTTTATGTGAAGAATAACGTATGTTTAACATATTTCTTATGTCAGTGGTGGTCCTTTTCGTTCCAAAAAGGGCAAAATAGGAATTTAATCTACCCCCACGTGCGAGCCACCCTTAGGTAGTCAGTGGAAAACTAACGAAGTTTTTAAGATTTATTCGGGTCTTTTTTATTTGTTTTAAGGCCAAACGAGACTCCAGGATGATTGACAACATTAACAGCTACAGTAAAGAACGCTTATCACCACATGTAATGGAAGAGGTCCAGCCATATCAGGCAAGTTATTTTAATGATGGTACTGTAGATTTTGTAAATACATGTATGAACCCATTAAAGGGAAAGCACATACTTTAGAATATTATTCTGGGTAATTCCAGACAGGTTTTTTTTTCAGCAGAGATTGGATATCTGTCTCCTAATGGGTTAACTCCCCAGTAATGGTACCTTTTTAGAAGGTTTGACAAAAAACCGTAGCCAGCCGACAATTTAAGGAAATACAGTATTAAAACTAAACTGAAAAGATCCATCTTGGAACTTGATATCCAAGTAAACACAAGAAAAGACAGTAATTGTAGTAATACTTTAACTTTATTGCAGGGTCATTGTCAAACCAAATGATTTGTCAGTGGCCCTGTGTTCTCTTGAATATCAAGTTCCAAAATGGATCTTTTCAGTTTAGTTTTTATATTATAGAAGGTCTGAACCTACTGTCAGAACAACTGAAGGTACTTTACTTTTTAAGATAGCACCTTTCAATTTAATTCTCTTACCTTGTGATAATTTCTTAAATTTTTAGCTTGTTATGGTTTTTAAATATATTTTGATAGTTCAAAAATACCAAAAGCTTATAAAAGTACAACCCTTTTTCACATTTGATCTTGGTGACATTAGCAAATTTCATCCAGTCTGCAAAAAAAATTCAGGTTGGAAAAAAAAAATTATAACACAATTCTCCAACCTCTGATTGGTGGAAAGTACCCTTCTTTTGTTTTTATCTGACCCAAACTTCATTTAATGACATTAAAAATGCAGGACCTCTGGAAAATGCAGCCCTCAGATGAAATTGAGAACCACTGCTTTATATGATGGTATCATTTGGACATTATTTTTGGTTTCATTTGCTCATTTTCAGATTGCATTTGGATATTTGTAAATAATATCTAGAAATTTGCTTTTACTATACTTTTTGTATTAAGCCAACCAAAGGGTCTCATTGATATTTTTAGTTCATCAAGTAACTACTTGTAAGCTAATTGTAAGTGGGGGGTATTATTGGGGGTGCTTATTAAAAGTTTCATCTTGTTCTATATTTACATATTGAAATATTCTAGAAAAATTTACTTCATCTTAAGCCTCTGGGCATGGTTAAGTCCAAGCAGCTGCATATGAACATAATTTTTTTTGGTGGTATTTCACTCTGTTTCCTGGGAAACTACAGTATTAAGTTTGATGGCTTCAAAAAGCTTCAATGTCATGTACACTAGAAGAAAATTCACCTTTTAATGGAGACCAAGATTTCATAGCATTAATTTCTAGAACAACAACTGTTCCTTATCACCCATATTGACTGGTTACGAAAGAAGGCTCTCAGCTGTTAGGGGTGAAACCTAAAGACAGTTATTCTCCCTGTGTTGCATTCCTTTATTTGCCTAACTTGACTTACTTTTATCCCAAGCCTCATGTACACTTTAATCTTTGAACTTCTTTGCTTGGAACATTGTAATGTCACTCTTTGGGCAGTTCATGTGTGTGCTTCACAGCATCAAAAACATTCATGTAATGTTTATACTTTCTTGTGCTTGGTCTGTATAAATTATCAAATCCCGACTGATCTTTCTTTGTATATTTTAGGGATACAGCTCAGTATATCCAGTGTGATGTTCATGATCAGCCATATTAAAGCCACAATTAAAGATGATTCGTCTTACATGGTATGAACACCCAGTGGTTAGAAATAGTTAAGGAAATCGTTTTATTAACCAACTTTGTTAAGCAGCCACCAATACAATAAAAGAACTGGCCAATAAATATCTAAATTAATGGTAGGGGGAAAATGAAAATTTGTTTTGATTATATTATTTAAAATGGTATACTGAAGAACCAATGTGTTTCTGATGTTTTTTAGCAGCTAAACATTTCTAAGATTTTAAGATATCATAATGTTAAGCCAAGAGTTAAACCATTTGGCAACATAGGCTTGAACTATAAATTATATATATTCACACAATTACATGCTGATTATGATTTTAATAATCATGCATTTTGTTCAAATCTGGTTTTCAGCATGTAGTAGCATTACGGAGAAAGAGTAATGAAGCAACCAAACAAGAAAAGTTTAATTGGTTCCTGTCTAGTATAGAAATTTATTAATCTGTTTTGTGGATATAAGTGCCATACTATTCTTGAATATTTTATATTTTCAATCAGAAAGCTTCTTACTGCGATACACTTGTAGCTAAATATGGCCAAAATTACCCATAGCAAGAACAAGGTGACTTGACAAAGTTGGTTAATAGAAAAACTGTAGTAATTTGGGGTACACTGTATGGCACAGATACTCTCCAGAAGATATATTTTGAGCTGAACAAATGCTTCCACCCCATATTATTGGTTATGTCAAAGCCAATTTTAATATCAGTGTATTGCACAAATTTAATCAGGACACACGGACCTACTGCAACCAGTTTTCTTTGTATGCTGATATTTTCTTGAGTATCATAATGATCATAAACTTTATTATTCAGATAATTATAGTAAACATATTTGTTTATTTACCTGCTTACTTACATTACTTATTTTAATATTTATTTACTTCTTTCTTTTTTTTCTTTCTATCTTTCTTTATTCATTCGTGTGTTTATTTATCCATTTGTTTATTTATTTAGCGATTTACTTATTTATTTATTTTATTAATCTCCATTTATTCAAGTTCTGATGTGAAAAATGCACACTGCTGATTTAGCAGATTTAAAAATTAAGAAAAATCATCAACAAGAACAGTTGTCTTCTATCATAATTTACTTTTGATATGGAAAAAAATCATTACTGAAAATCAATAACATGAAACAGATAATTTATATTGCAATCAAATTCTCCCTTTTTTGAATGATTACGTTTGGCTGTGTAATCAAATCTGTGGGGATGAAGCATTTGTTGTAAACAAATTTAAATAGTTGTCACAAGGTAATTAATATGTGGTTGAGTTCCATGAAGATATTAAACCAGCTGATGAAATTTAAGATCATTTATTGAGAAAAAAACAAATTTTGGAAAGCATAAACATCTTAGAGGGAAAGCTTTTCAATTTTGGTAAATATAACATACAGTACAATACATAACCTTTGAATTTAAATTTACTGTGCCAAAGAACTTTCCACATTTTTTGCAAAATTTGTGCTATTTCAGAAAAACCTGAAAAGTGGCATTTATTTTTGTTTGGAGTAACTTCATTTTGCAGCTTAATATATTTCAGGGAACTGGTATTTATTATTAAAACAAATGAAAGGTGAATTTTACCATGAAAAGGCTAATTTTACCATGGTGAGTGGTAAAAACTGGAGTTGTCCTTCAGGGAAAGTTTTAAAGCTCAGTGGAAACAAATTTAGGGAAGTGAACCAGTGTAGTGAGTTGCCCCATTATTAACTCATAAGAAGCACAAAACATTTTACAAACTAGTTGCCAAGTTGTTTGTTTGCTAACTGGAAATGAGCAAGTTAATTTTTGGTAAAACTCTTGTATGAATAGCATGATGGATTTGTGACCTGCATTATGAAAAAGTGAAATTTTCTGAAAAATCTTTTCATTGGCTTAACTTGTAACACAAAAGCTTGATATGAATTGACTTTACAACTTTCAGTTGAAAATGACCACAAGACATTTAGGTGAAACAATTGTGACTTTTCATCAAGTATACTGTACCTGTGCATTGTACTCGTTTTGGGTTTGTAATTTGGCAACATCCTACCCTTAATTTAGTTCCTAATGAGATTTCAACCATCCTTTTAAGAACTACTCTGGTAAAACACTCATCATGGTAAAATTGCTTTTGAAAAGCACTATAAAAACTGGTTGTTGTTGTTGTTGTTGTTGTTGTTATATTAAATTTGGTGCAATGCAAAGTGGAACATGGTGATACAGCTTAACTGAATTGCTTGCAGGTACTTAACTGGGAAATTTAAACAATTTCATGGAAATTTACTGATGCATTTCAGTACTTTGGTTTAATGATTTTCAAACAATTTGGCTTTGACAACATCAATGGGATTCAGTGTTCAGAAGAATTATCTATAACAGAAAGAAAGAAAAAGAGAAAATATAGTAAAGAAAACACAACCCCAATCATACTGTAGCATGTAGAAAACTGCGGAAGTTCATTTTAAATTAAGATATTAAAGTGAATTAGTGATATTTCAAGTTTACTGCAAAGTTGTTGCCAGACTATTACAGAATTGGTTATTGTTTAGAATTTATAAGTTTATAGACATGACAATACAATTCAAGCATCTGGTGTCAAATGGGATGTTGGAAATGTGAGGAACTAAGACACATTCCCAATCATAGCATCCTGAATAGTGGAGATTCATGTTAAATTAAGATGATACAATGAATCATTGATATTTCAACTTCACAGTACTGCAAATCCATCATCAGACTATCATACAATTGGTTATTTGGAATTCAAAAGTTTACAGGAATAACCATACAACCCTAATATCAAGTGTCTAACAAAATCTTCAAAATATGGTGAACTCCCTTGGGCCTAATATTTTGGCACTTAAATTTTTTTTTTCCAAAAATTCATTATTAAAATCAGGTTTAGATATAAGATTCTGGAAGCCAAAATCAAATTTAAATTTACAGTGATCATGTCTGCCAAGCTGAAACTGTAACAAAAGGGTGGAGAGTTGTTTTTTTTTCGTCTCCTCCGTAGCCTAAACATAGTACCATAATTTCAGTTTGCCCGTGTAACCATGTTCCACTTTGCAACAAAGGAGTGTACAGTGGCTTGAAAAGCTGTGAAACCAATGTGCAAAATACAACCAAACCCCTGTGGCAGAGGGAGGGATGTACAGTATGTATTTATACAGCTGATTAAGCAATGGTTATGAATAATGAAGCAAAACAAATTGTGCTAAAATCTGAACTCAGTCTATTGGCAATGTTTGGCACATTGTGTCACTGTTTTAAAAATAATTTATTCTTTTTTCATCAAAAAAATTTTTACAATTCAAAATGTTTTTGGTATAAAAATTGCATGGCATTCCAAAACATCACAAATCATTCCTTTTTAAAATTGCAAACAAGGACTGCCTCAACATTCAAGTTAGGCCTCAACATTCAAGTTAGGCCTACTTGACCATCAAAGAGTTTAGACATTTCCATAAGCAAGAGAAGAGAAATTTTGATGTGTGACAGTTACCCTGCACCAGTTTTGCAATATTATGACAAGCATATTGTTTTACTGAAATCTTATTAAAAATGTATGTTGTGATACCTAATGAATACCTATATGTATTTCTAGATTATACTTTCTTTTATGAGGTTTACTAAGACAATTTATCCAGAAAATTATTGCTTTCATGTCCCAAAACTCTGAGCCAATAGACAATCCATGTTTCCTTTTCATTGATTTTTTTTTTTTGCTTCTAAGTTCATTGCTGTAATATCAAAGTCAACTGTACTAATATACTGTACTGATGTTTGCCTAAATTATTCAAACTTATTGGACACCAATGTTAAGTTCTTGCTTTTAGTTTATTTGGGAAATGCCATTGTTTTCAGCAGACTTATGCTTTGTTTAAGTCTTCTAATCAATGTCTGTTTTAAAAAAAACATTCAAAATAGAAAGTGCAGGAGTTTTTGACATGATTGGTTATGCCCTTTTAATGCATTCTTAGTGGTATTCCCTTGTCCCAGTTCACAGTTGCAACTATGAAGTTTCTACTAAGTAGTTGATTGTTTCATAATGGAATCAAATCTGACAAAAGCAGATGAAATTTAAGGATCAACTGTGTAAATTGCATTCTAGTTTTATTTTGAACTTATTTTTTTCCCCACTATTGCCATTTGCCTAAAGTGATCTCTGTTTGGACATGACACAAGCAATAGCTTTTTCCACACCTGATGGTGTTCAGAGAACCTTGTGAATATCTCACATGTATTGCTACTGACAGTTCCTCATAGCATGGTGGTCAAGTTTGCTTAATTTGCAATTGAAGAATAAGTACTTTTTAGTCCAATAAGTTTGACATAATGAGCATGTTGAGTAGAACAAAAAACAACTTCCCAGGCATGTTACTTTTGCAATTGGTGTTCAGTTATGTCAAGTCACTGTCATTTCTTGCATGGGTTGGGTCATAGTATAAGAGAACAGGTCTTCCAGGCTGTTGTGGACGTCATTTACAACAAGTAAGTGTTATACTTCAAAGAGATTAATTTAACCTGACTTAAACATTCTATTATTATCCAAAGGTCATTCTTCGAAATTGCTTTATTTCAGGAGGTTTCCCCTTTCCAACACTACTTCCAAAATGTTGTATCTATGCACTCACACAAACTGCATATCACTGAAAAATTAAAAAAAGTACTGAAAAGTAAAATTGTGAAGGAAATTACAGTTGAGGATGAGAAAAACAAAAAATTTTGACATTAAATTTTGACATTAAATTTTGTATATTCACCAACAATTTCTTCATATGCACCTTTTTCAAAAAGACTATGAGAAACTTCAGCCCAACTACAATATTTTTATACATTCCACCATAAACTGTTCGACAAATCTGTTGCCATATCAGCATCATTTAGTCTTTAGGAATAAGTGTAGCTTTGAAAGCAAGGATTTGCTGTCAAAGAAATGAAGCTTGAAGCATTGTGTTTGAATTTTTCAAAAACACTGAAATGGATTATTCCTGTTATTTCTTAAACCTGTTGAAAGTTGACTTGAAATCTAAACAAAGTTAAGTCAGAAGAATAGTAAGAACAAAATGTGTAAAATAGGGCATGAAAATGAAAAAAGATGTGACAAATTTCCAATTGAAAATGCTCCTCAAGCAAAAAAAGGATACCTCAGGATTCCCTGTTCATCTTTCCAATTAATTATTTCTTGTCATCAAATCAGTGGTCAAAAATGTACTTTCAACTGCATTTTAATTCCAACATTAATAGTAAACATACACGAGGTTGGATTATTTAACTTCTGCTGAACCATACATAAACATTTTGGAAGTGGTGTTCACCTTCGCTGCTCTTTTTCAATGCAGAGTGTTCTTCCGACTGTGCTTATTTCTTTTTAAGCCATCATTTTTCGAGCAGGTGATAACCTCAACTTTAGATATTCCTACCTTTAGTAATGCCATTTTCAAATTAAACCTGGGTCTCCAATAAGTGTGCATTTGTTAAGCCCTATCTTAACCAAAGAAATTTCAGTAAGAAGCCCATGATGCCTAAGTCAAAAGTTACGATGTTTATTAATAACTCCCAAGTTGTGCTTCAGTTGGCAGCCAATCTATAGATCATTTTCAAGTGACATCATCAAAATCACAAAATCAGAGTTATATAATCGATAAACTATTTCTTAGTGCAACTGTGACATCTTGCTCTGTATTTGGAATTGAAAGTAGGGATCCAGGTTTTTGTTGGCCAAACATTTGAAGAACATGGCTTAGAAATTAGAATTCTCTTTCAAAACCATGGGAGCCTGTCTAGTTGTGATTTAGAACCCATAGTGCTATTACAGAGTGACCTCAAAATCACAAACACTCCTGTTTTCTGTCGGGGCTTCCTGAGTCAATCCATACATTCTTAGATTGACCTTTGGATAATACTTTCTCTTGAATTTTTCTAAAGTTAAAGAAACCTTGTCTGTTGTTATGAAGGTGATGAAAACTACTGCATGTGTATTGCACTGATTTAGTGTTAATTCCAGTCCAGTCCAGTCAAACTAATGATACAAATGTCTTTTTCACTACCGAAACTTTGTATTTTCTTGAACCCACAAGTTTGTGAAGAAAGTTTTCAATATTTTCAAGTTTATTGGAGGGGGGTATTTTCAAAAAATGAGAATTTAAAGTACTGAGGTTGTATATACTGTTGAGTTTCTATAGTTGTTTGGAAGTTTCAGATTTGGACTCAATATTTAAGTGTTTATTGACAGAACTTTTCTTCAGATAGCTGCCTAAAAACCCAGTGACTGAATTGTTCAGCTAGGTTAGCCACATTTTGCTGAAAAATGAATTGTATGATGTGATTGTACTTATTCAAAATTGCAATTTAGTTCATCCTGAAATTATACTGGACTGTTTAATTTTGGCTTTTGAAGTAATATATCATACACAAGGAGTGTGTTATCAGATATCCAAACAGCAAGAAGTGAGTTGAAAAACGAGGTGATAGCTGAGTTTTTTAACCAACTTCGAGGTGTTTGGATGTCTGATAAAACATGACTTTTGAGTGTATGATATTACATCTCAAACAAATCCTTATTTAAGGAGAAAATCAAGTTTAAAGTTGTCGAAATTTTATTCTAATTAAGATCCAATGTCCAAACTACATCTCAGTACTGATTTCCTTTGAGTTTTGCTTATGAATTGTTGATGAGTTTGAGATTGTAATTTCATCACCTTTTAACATGAATTCTTGCTGAGTTTCTTTAACTTTAAATGAACAAATGTCAGGTTAAACCATAGAAAGATACGTGGCTTCTTCAAATTCTGTTTTGTTCCTGCACTGGACGAACATTGGGCCACACTGATGTTGCTTAAATTAGAAATTTTCTGAACAGTCACCTTCTTTCTCTTTGATTGTGCAAACAGCTTGTGAATAAACTATGGTTTACAGCTGTGATGTTTGGTGTTAAACAGCTTCATCATATTTATTTGCTTCCTGTCCTTGCACAACTGTTAATCTCTTTGAGTATAATGATTGTACTTGTTTGGTAAAAGGGCTTTATCATCTTAAGCAGTTGATAAAATGTGTTGTTTTTCCAGATTTTAACACCAGTGTTTCAAATGTTCATTTCATTAGTGGCATGACTTGGTGTTAAACTCTTTGCTAAACAATCCTGTTATTGATTGCTTATGAATATGGCTCTTGTTGAATTGTGTTTGTCATAACATTGACAAAAGCAACATTCACATTCAATGTCTGTTCTCTTCTACAATGACTCACACTAATACTGAGGTTGTTCTTTTCAAAAAATTTTATTTGGCTTGTAATTATGCTATTACAATTGATTTTTTAATAAAATTTTTACAAATTTAAATAGAGTCCTTTTTATTTAAATCTTCAATTCCCATGGGAATTGCCCTATATATACAATAAACTGCCCCGGCTGACTCCCCAAGTGCTACTCCTACTATAAGTAGAAGTAGCACTCAGGGAGTCAGCCGGGGCAGTTAAAGAGAACCATCAACTTCAACAATTGTGAAGTTGCTGTCCTCAGAGAGCAACCTTATACCTAACTAAATATAAGAAGAATAACAACAACAACAATTTAATCATGCAAATTTTAACATGCAAATTTGAAATCCACATTCCCTGAAATTACCAATGCCAAACTGACAGCATGCAGACCCATACTGCCCAACTAGTTCCTAGCAACTGCCTCAAACTGCCTCTTCTGCCTCTTCTGCCTCATCTGCCTCTACTATCCTCCGTTCGTTTCTCACACACTACCACAAACACACACCAACAATCGCACACTTTCACCTACCATCCCCCTACCCCCACCCCAACCGAATTTTAGATTTCTTTTTGAAAATCAACAAAACATCTTGGATTGTTCACAGATAATTTTACATCAAAATAAATTTGCCAAAACAGACAAGTTTTCCCTTTTTTCTTCATTTTAGTTGTAAAATAACTTGAAAAGTTTTCATCCTGAACCCTTTCCTACACTGCACACATGACGCTCCACCCACATTTACGCGTAAATTACAGTAATAAAAATAAAGAAAAGAAAATAAATTACGTTATGCTATATTTACCTTAAAAATTACAGTAATAAAAAAAACAAAAAATAAATATATATAAATTACATTATACTACATCTACTTAACCCACCTAAATACTAAAAATTTAACAAGTGCCAAAAAGTTAACCTACTATGTGGCTGGCCCAGGGTCAACTGTCCTAGGTAACATGGTTGCTCTCTAAGATGATACATTTACTAGATCAAAGAGGATTTCTATTTGATGAAAGTTATTACTTAATTACTGAACATAGAAGTCAACTCCCTCATGGATTTTGTCTTTTCTGGTGTTGCAAATCTGAAAACCTTACCAATTTTACTACTCAGATAATGCAGCTTATCAGGTTTAACCAGTAAACTGGTGAATTTTGATTATCTTTTTTTAAATATGAAAACAGAAAAGCACTTTGTTTGTTTTTAAAAAAGACAGGATGTATTTTCTGAAACTTATTTTGAGCAACAGAAATGTGTGTTGTTGAGGTTGTGTCTTAAAAACCAAGCCAAAGTGTGTACCTGAGTAGCTCAGTGATTTTTGGAATGCCAAGTGAAAACATTCACCGTATTGCAAACTCTCACTTAAAACAGGACTTTGTGAGGGAGTTGACTTTGTCCATACAGCCATAGCATATTAGTGTCTTTCATGTAGAGGCAAGTGGTCCATACAAGGAAAAATTTGCCCGCAGACTTGACTTGAGGACAAACGTTTGCTTATGTGGACCAACCTATTATGTTAAATAGCTTATACTATGCTGAATTTTATTGGTCCATATCTTTAGTGGACCAATCAATTTTATTATTTAGAAGGATTTCAATTTGGTAAACATGATATGTTACACTAGCTCTTGCAATCAATTTTAGCATGATGCTTGAAAAATGGAAAATCAACTTAAGCAAACAGATATAAAAATTCAAAAGAAACAGTATATAATGGTTTTGAAATTGAAAAGTAATGCACAGAATTGCCATATTTTTTGCTCAGTTCATAAATTTTAGAAAAGAAACTATTAAAATTATTTTGATACTGTACAATCCTTTATCACAACTGGAGACCTTGAGTTTTGCATAGAAAATGACTAAGTGTTGACTGGAGTATTTTCAATATTTTTCTGCTATGCACGATCAATAGGCTTATTTCCATTCCATATAGCACATGAAAGACATACCAATAGACTTTGACTGCATATTGTTTTATCTAGCTTACTTTCTTAGGATAATGGCATGGTTACAAACTGTTCTTTTTTTTTTTTTTTTAATAATTACAATTTTTCAGTCCATTAGGGCTGTTTTATGTGCAAAAAAAATTCCAAATTGTTCTCAATCATATTCATAAACTTTTTAGAATGATTCGATTAAAATCAACTTGCTCAACTGGAGATATTTCTCTTCATAATCATGAAGGTATGTTGCTATTTTATTTGAGAAAATTAATTGAGGAGCCAAAAGTAGACATATCATCATTCCTTTGGTTTCTTCTGATGTTTTGTTTTTTTGACAAAGTGAGTTTTTCTCAATTTGCTTTTATTAATGGTTAATTACAAACAAAGGTTTGAACCAATCTGAAAATGTTGTTTCTAACCATACCATACCCTAAGGAAAGTGTTCACTGGATATATCCATGTACTTCCATACTAACTTACACTCTAAGTTATTCTATTTAATGATGAAAATACAGCATGGAAAGCATTATAATATTTTTTTATTCCAGAAATCTACCAAAATTAAATTTGTTTCATCAAAAACAGGTTTTATGTCAAGATGTTATCCTCAAAAATACTTGCTGCATATTTAAAAATGAGATGTTCAGAAACTGATTTTTTTTTTTTTACTTTTATCATGTAATGTTTTGGGATTGTTCTTGCATTCTATTTTCGTTGTATTTTAAAATATAGCTGCATTGTATGTAATGGGTGAGTAACTTAGTATGGAAGTTTGAACATGGATATATTGTGGAAGTGGATATCAAGCAAGTTGGACAGCTGGTTTCAAACAGTCTTGTAGAGTTTAAAGCATCATCCTTATTTAATTCACAGTGATAGTCCTATAAATGCTTGCTATCCATTAATCTGTTATAACCATTTTGTTTTTAGAATTCTGTGGAAAAAAAAGGTTTTAAGGAAAACCTCTGAAGGTTACTTTCATTGACAAAGTAAGGAATCCTCTTTGATCTCACTAAAATGTATCAGCTATTGCACTAAGTTACAGTAAGGAACTCACAGTCATAGGTGATTTATCTTGTAAGGGCTTGTTCTGTTAGTCTTGGGGTCCATTCATCCACTGTAACAGGGGTAAAACTTCCAGTTTGATTGGTTGTCTTTTGGTCTCTTTGAGTAGGCTTTGAATCTGAAAAGATGAGGTGAAAATTTTGATTAGGATTATTTTCAAGATAAAGTTGAGAAAAACTAATGTATTGTGCTTGTAAAAAGATGAAACTTCTGTCTGGTGGCTGAGACAAAAATGAATGTAATGGTTCTTGGTTTCATATTAACTGGAAAAATAATGAGAGCTATGTGTTGTGGTTCATGTTAGGTATAATGCAGTCATGGTAATCTTCTAGGCCATAGCAATTTCTTGAAAGATGCCTATATGGTACAAACGTTGCTTTTTAATTTATTTCAAATTTCATGTAAGCTTTTTAACACAAAATCATCATCTGAACTCCAATTTTGATGGGTTTTTTATTCATAAAATGTCTTCCTTTGCACACCTATGTTCAAATTAACCGACCAATCTCATATTAAGACATTTCTTTTTAATATGAGAATATCTTGACCAATTACATGTAGGTCTGTGCATGGCACTATGCCACATTTTAGTGATAAAGGTCTGTAGGATAGTCTTAACTTATTGTTGTTCCTGTCTAAACATCTTCCAAGACATCCCAGAAAATTAGAGTTTTTACATACCAATACCAGCATGGAGAATGGGTTTTTTCTGTATTTTATTAGTCAAGGAAAATGGTACCTAGTCCCAAATGTTGTCATTACTGATATGCAAGAACTCTTTCAGTCATTTCAAGTTTCAAATTGCTGCACTTTCTAACCTGGTTAGTAAAATTCTCAGACTCCTACACTTTCCTTAGATTAGATTAAAACCATTGCCAGCTGAGAATTTTGGAAGGTAAAAAGAAAATCCTGAAGCACAACTTCTTGTAAGCCCATGATTAGAGTTAAAATAAGACAATAGAAATGATAAAGGTAATATTTTAACTCTGTCACAAAGAGATTATCTAAGCTTTGCTAAAATTATGAGCAAGCCATTAACCTTATACACACTGATAGACACAGACGACATCATGGAAAAAAGCTGTTAAATAAAAGAAAGTAATCATACCAGTGGATACATTCTGACAGATTAGATGATCATTGTTCTAGGAATAAGTTAAGCTCTTTGGCTGCTTTGAGCCTATTGTTCAACTTTAGCCTTTTAAATTTTAGAAATACTTCCTCTTATGACAATAATAAATTATAATTATTATTTCTGAGTTAACTATCTTGAAATAATTAGATTTCCATGAGTAAGAGAAGTAATGTATTTGAGACAGGAAATGGATGATTCTTAAGGTTTTCAAATAGGTTGCATCAAGTCAGCAGATCTTTGACTCTGTAGCAATGACGAAAGAGATTGATGATGGGTGTTAATTGTTTAACCTTTTTCCAACAAATCTTGAATTAAATCGTTATTTTATCTCACAATTTTCTCTCATCTGTATGTGCCACATCAGGATAATGGCTTGCTTGTAGAGTCAAAATATTACCTTTGCCCTGCCTATTCTCTCATTTTATAACTCCAATCTTAAGTTTACAGCAAGTTCTTTGGATTTTGCTGTGTGTTTTTAAACAGTAGGTTAGGTCAACTTTTTCTTAAAGCATTCCTAATAGAACAGTGACATTGGAAGATGGAGGAAATGCACCCAGGGTTATACATAACTAACAAAGAATAGGTGTTCTCTGACCAAAATGGTTTTTATTGCAAACTTTCTACTGTCAGTCTACAGTCTTCAATGGGTGAATTATGAGGTTATAAGTGTGATACCTATTTAAATATACAAAGCTATAAGCATCAGTCTAAAAATAAGTGTGAGGAGCAAAGAACAAAGTGGTGGCGACAAATATTATCTCTTCATTAAGATAGTGTACTGTGCTGGTAGCAGTTTAGAGTTGTTGTCAGTTTCTTTGATGGAGGCAGTGTGCCATGATTCTAGTGTTTTTCTGATTCTATAGTTTCCCCTATCTATAATTCCAGCATTATCCATGTCTATATGATGGTTGAGTTTCCATGTGTGGTTAGCAATACTAGAGCTTTGCACAAAAGTTTTTATGTTTTTTATATGTTCCTTTATCTGTGTACTGAATGCACTCCCAGTTTCTCCAACATAATTCCAATTGCACTCAGCACAAGTTATCTGGTAAACAAAGCTCTTTTAGTTAGTGAACCTTCAACTTGCACAGAGTGCAATTGGAATTATGTTGGAGAAACTGGGAGGGCACTCAGTACATGGATAAAGGAACATATAAAAGACAAAAACTTTTGCACAAGGCTCTAATATTGCCAACCATGCATGGAAACTTGACCATCATATATATGGACATTGATAATGCTGGAATTATAGATAAGGGAAACTATAAAGTCAGAAAAACACTAGAGTCATGGCACACTGCCTCCATCAAAGAAGCTGACAACAACTCTAAACTGCTACTGGCACAGTACTCTACCTTAATGAAGAGATAATATTTGTCGGCACCACTTCTTTCTTTGCTTGTCCCACTTATTTTAGACTGACGCTTATAGCCTTGTATATTTAAATGGGGACCACACTTGTAACCTCATTATCATTTGCCCATTGAAGACTGTAGACCGACAGTTGAAAGCTTGCAATAAAAACCATTTTGGTCAGAGAACACCTGTTCTTTGTTAGTCAGAACTTTGACAGTTATGCATATTTGTGTTCTGCATCAGCCAAGGATACCAGCAGTGATCCAAAACATTCTTATAATCAGTATTGAAGGCAACCTCCTTTCATTTGTCCATAAGAAATGGATCAGATTGGCTTATGTTCATTTATGCTTCTTTGTACTCAATTTACTTTTTTTCACCACTGATCTTTGCTGATTAGTTTTATCCTACTTCTTCTCATGAGCCCATATCTACATTATCACATGCTGTGAACTGGATGGCAACAAGCACGGACACATGTTAAGCAATTTTGTCCAATTACATCATTTATGCTGAGAAATTGACATTCATGAAATTGGAGTACTTAATTAGTGGTATTCAATAGGATTGGATTTTAAAACTTTTAGTCAGCTTGCTATGGCCTTCTTATCATGACATACAGTATTTTTATGATGTGGTAATGATTCATTGTGTGCATGGCTGTGTTATGGTAATAACTGTTTTTAAGAAACTCACCATTTGTCATCTTCCATTGAATAAGGTTCTTGATTGTTCAGAATTTGGATGTGGCTTGCTTATTTCAGACATCTCATTGACTTTGATGAAGAATCTGTTAAAACAATTAATGAAAAGCTTAGAATTATATTTTTACCAACTGGTATTGGATTGGGTTGGATTTTAAAACATTTACTCATCTCTCCATGGCCTTCTTATCATGACATGCAGTATTTTACAATGTGGTGATGAATGTATTTGTGGCTGTCTTGTGGTAATAATGACTCTTTTTAAGAAACTCACCATTTGTCTACTTCCACAGCAGAAGGTTCTTGATTCTTCAAAATTTAGGTGTAACTTGCTAATTTCAGGTACCTCAGCAACTTTGACAATCAATCTGTTAAAAAAAGTGATAAAAGGGTTAGAATTTTTTTTTTTACGCAAAATATAAGTTATATTTTGCTTGTGTTATATAATGTTACCAATTGTATTAGTATCCAATAGGATTGGATTTTAATACTTTTAGTCATCTCTCGATGGCATACAATAGATTTATGATGTGGTGATGAATTTGTGGGTGGCCAGTCTTGAGGTAATAAGAGTTGCTCTTAAGAAACTTACCAAGTGGTCGGCTTCCACTGCAGAAGGTTCTTGTTTCTTTGAAATTTGGGTGTGGCTTGCTCATTTCAGACATCTCCTTGACTTTGATGAAGAATCTGTTAAAAAAATTAATGAAAAGCTTAGAATTGTATTTTTACATAAAATATAAGTGTTATTATATTTTGATTGTATTATAGTATGTTATCATTGTATAATATTGCCAGTTATACTATTGTATTGGTATCCAGTAGGATTGGATTTTAATACTTTCAGTCATCTCCCCATGGCATACAATATTTTTATGATGTGGTGATGAATGCATGGGTGGCCAGGCTTGAGATAATAAGAGTTGTTCTTGAGAAACTTACCAACTGGTCGGCTTCCACTGCAGAAGGTTCTTGTTTCTTTGAAATTTGGGCGTGGCTTGCTCATTTCAGAAAGCTCTTTTCTAACAAGGATTTTAGTCTTTCTTCTTCATTCTGTCATACTTTGGGAAAACTGTTTGGTGTTCTTTAAAAAAATCTGTGAAAAAAATTATAAATGGATAGGAATCAGCTTGGTTAAGCCAGAGGGAAGCTAATGGAAAGCAGGATTTAAGTGGATAATAATATGGAAGTAGTTAAATTGAAATGAATGGGAAGAATGGAAGTAGAAATGAATGGGAAGTAGGATGCTGGAGACTTTGGGAAACCAGGGGGGGAGAAAGTTTGTTGGTGAAGTGAAGTGTTTATGCATAATTAATTAGGTTAGTCAAACTGTTTAACTTAGCCTAAAGGAAAATTAAACGATGTATACTTTTGAAAAAGCAATTCCACCAGGACTACCTTACTTACAGCGTTGTAAAAATGTGATTCCCTAGTCTTTTTTTGCAATTAAAAGCTGTTCCCCCAATCTTTCGGAACTTCAAGGACGCCATCTTGCCTTCGGCCGCATGGTTTGTATTTCAGCCAATTTTTGACGAAGTCTTCACCAAACTTTCTCCAAATGTCTGTTTTGGCATTCTGGATGTAGTAGAATTTCACAGAGGAAGTGTGGAGATGTCCGATATAGTTTTAGGGCCATATTTTCCCTTGAAAGGGGCCAGTGCGGATCTCTTCGTCACAGCGTTTGCTCTACACGTGTACATCAAGCTTAGTGACCTTTCTGTCCACTCTTCCCCCCGGTGCATAATTGTGATATTTAGCCGTTTAGCTTAGCGTTGGTTAGAAACTTCAAATAAGGTTTTAAAATAGTTTTTGAGCAAATACAGTTGTAATATTCGAAGGTAATGCAGTTGTATTAGTTTTTACTCTTCATCTAATTCTTGTTTCTTCAAAATAGTCGTTTAATTTGAGTGTTCTTGCTAATTTTTTTTTTCGTTCTGTGTTTTGTTAAAGAAAAGAATACTACAATTAGACGATTGCCTTCATCGAATACCACAATGGCTTAGTGGATCGACCCTGTTGCGGGCGTTTAAGCGTTCCCAGGATCGAACCGCCGCGGTGATGCTACCGTTGACGCCAACTACCAACCTGAGAAGTACAAATAATGAAGAATGAAAAAAGAAGGAAGAAGGGGCAGGAAAGAAAGAGGAAAAAGAAAGAGGAACAAGAAAAAAAAATTTTTATAAAATCTTTGAAAATATTTGACTTGTAATCTTTCACTTCTCAACGTCTATTTCGGGTTCTCCTCTACTCACTACTGTCGTGCTCTCGTATTCACCTCTACGACGTAGTGGTGTGGCGTGTGCGTTACCGAACTCCTAAGATGTCCGCTGTCGACTTCCGCAGTGATACTTGCGATGGTGTGTTAGTATATACGTAATGTAGTTTTCAGTCGTGTAATATCGTTTATGTCAAGTAGATTGCTTACTTTCATCTCAATCCAAGCTGTTTATATACGAAGCAAATTGTTTGGTTGCAAATATTGTGGGACATGTGTCGATCGACAGTTTTGAAATAAAGTTTTTGTGTTATTGTTAATAATTAATATCATTGGTTGTGAGTTATGTTGGATAGCCCGGGGTCAACGTGACCGCCTACCGAACTTTTGGCGCGAGTTCGATTCTTTGGTGCATTAGATTTCTTCCCCTTTCGCCCTTCTTGCTTGTGGAAGGTATCAGTAAAACGATAAAGACATTGCTCCAGTAATAACCTTTACTAATGCTTCGATAAAAGCTTTTACCTAATTTTAATGCTTGAATGTTGATGTTCATTGGAGCATACTATAAATTCGGCTACGCCTTTACGATATATTGTGGGACATTCTGAATTAATTATTGTTAATATTTTTATTCATGGTGGACATCCATGTGAAGGTTCAACGAGAGGTTTCTTTTTGCACTCCCAGTTTTATTAGATACTTCTTGTTAAAGACAGAAGCCGGCTTGTTAGTCTTGAGAAATGTGGTGTTCATTCAAGCATACTATAAAATCTAGCTACTCTTCGAAGATATATTGTGGGACACAAGGGACACTTATTTGTACAATATAAACGTTTGAAATTTGATGTTCATTGAAGCATACTATTAAATCCAGCTACACCATGACGATATATTGTGGGAATGACCCGCAATGGCTTCTATAAAAGGTTTTATAGAATACAAATTCTTGAAGGTTGATGTTCATTGAAGCATACTGTTAAATCCAGCTACACCATGACGATATATTGTGGGAATGACCCGCAATGGCTTCTATAAAAAGTTTTATAGAACACAAATGTTTTAAGGTTGATGTTCATTGAAGCATAGTATAAAGTCCACGTACACCTCGACGATATATTGTGGGACACAAGAGACATTTAACGAGAATCCTTTTACCACTTAGTTTGTGAGTTTACTTGGGCCTATACAGGATTAACTATGACTTCTACTCCTTGTCTTGTTAGATGCTTTTTGTTTAAAGGCAGAAGCTGTCTCGTTAAATCGTTTCAAAGTTCATGCTCATTGGAGCATACCATTAATTCAGCTACATCTTGACGATATAATATGGGACATTCTGAATTAATTGTAGTTAGTATTTTCATTAATGGCGAACACTCATACGAGAGCTTAACGAGAGTTCTTTTGAACTTAGTTTATTCGATGGTTCTTGTTTAATTTAGTACTCCCTTAGTTTTAACATCACTTTAGTTTTGCTATCCCTTTATTTCGGTGCCACGTTGTTTTGGTCCACCGGTATTTCCGTGCCCCCTTATTTCGGTGCCTCCTTATTTAGGTGTCATGTTATTTCAGTGTCCCCTTATTTCTGTGCCCCTTTATTTCTGTGCCCCTTATTCTGGCGACCCCTTATTTAGCCACCCTTTTATTTTGATACCCTCTTTTCGGTGCGCCCTTATTTCTGTGCCCTCTTATTTCGGTGTCCCTTGTTTTGGCGGCCTCTTATTTAGGCACTCTTATTTTGGTGCCTCCTTATTTCGGTATCCCCTTATTTAGGGGCCCTCTTATTTTGGCGCCCCGTTACTTCGGTGCCTCCTTATTTAGATGTCCCGTTATTTCGGTGCCCCCTTATTTCTGTGCCCCTTATTCTGGCGCCCTCTTATTTAGGCAGTCTTATTTTGGTGCCCTCTTATTGTAGTGCCACGTTATTTCGGTGCCTCTTTATTTAGGTGTTCCCTTCTTTAAGCACCCTCTTATTTTGATGCTCTCTTATTTCAGTGTCCCCTTATTTCGGTGCTTCCTTATTTAGGTGTCCCCTTATTTAGGGGCTCTCTTATTTTGGTGCCCCTTATTTCGGTGCCTCCTTATTTAGGTGTCCCGTTATTTCGGTGCCCCCTTATTCCTCTGCCCTCTCACTTTGGTGCCTCTTTATTTCTGTGCTCTTTATTCTGGCGCCCCCTTATTTAGGCCCTCTTATTGTGGTGCCCTCTTATTGTGGTGCCCTCTTATTGTGGTGCCCTCTTATCGTGGTGCCCCCTTGTTTAGGTGTCCCCTTATTCAGGCACCCTCTTATTTTGGTGATCTCTTATTTTGGTGTCCCCTTATTTCGGTGCTCCTTATATAGGTGTCCCCTTATTTAGGTACCCTCTTATTTTGATGCTCTCTTATTTCGGTGTCCCCTTATTTCGGTGCCAACTTATTCTGGCGCCTCCTTATTTAGGCACTCTTATTGTGGTGCCCTCTTATTGTGGTGCCCTCTTATTGTGGTGCCCTCTTATTGTGGTGCCCTCTTGTTTCGGTGCCTCCTTATTTAGGTGCCCCCTTATTTAGGCACCCTCTTATTTTGGTGCACTCTTATTTCGGTGTCCCCTTATTTCGGTGCCAACTTATTCTGGCGCTCCCATATTTAGGCACTCTTATTGTGGTGCCCTCTTATTGTGGTGCCCTCTTATTGTGGTGCCCTCTTATTGTGGTGCCCTCTTATTGTGGTGCCCTCTTATTGTGGTGCCCTCTTATTGTGGTGCCCTCTTATTGTGGTGCCCTCTTATTGTGGTGCCCTCTTATTGTGGTGCCCTCTTATTGTGGTGCCCTCTTATTGTGGTGCCCTCTTATTGTGGTGCCCTCTTATTGTGGTGCCCTCTTATTGTGGTGCCCTCTTATTGTGGTGCCCTCTTATTGTGGTGCCCTCTTATTGTGGTGCCCTCTTATTGTGGTGCCCTCTTGTTTCGGTGTCCCCTTGTTTATGTGTCCCCTTATTTAGGCACCCTCTTATTTTGATGCTCTCTTATTTCGGTGTCCCCTTATTTCGGTGCCTCCTTATTTAGGTGTCCCCTTATTAAGAGACCCTCTTATTTTGGTGCCCCGTTACTTCGGTGCCTCCTTATTTAGATGTCCCGTTATTTCGGTGCCCCCTTATTCTGGCGCCCTCTTATTTAGGCAGTCTTATTTTGGTGCCCTCTTATTGTAGTGCCACCTTATTTCGGTGCCTCCTCATTTAGGTGTTCCCTTCTTTAAGCACCCACTTATTTTGGTGCTCTCTTATTTCAGTGTCCCCTTATTTCGGTGCCTCCTTATTTAGGTGTCTCCTTATTTAGGGGCTCTCTTATTTTGGTGCCCCTTATTTCGGTGCCTCCTTATTTAGGTGTCCCGTTATTTCGGTGCCCCCTTATTCCTCTGCCCTCTCACTTTGGTGCCTCTTTATTTCGGTGCTCTTTATTCTGGCGCCCCCTTATTTAGGCACTCTTATTGTGGTGCCCTCTTATTGTGGTGCCCTCTTATTGTGGTGTCCTCTTATCGTGGTGCCCCCTTGTTTCGGTGCCCCCTTGTTTAGGTGCCCCCTTATTTAGGCTCCCCCTTATTTTGGTGCTCTCTTATTTCGGTGCCCCCTTATTTCGGTGCCTCCTTATTTAGGTGCCCTCTTATTGTGGTGCCCCCTTATTTCGGTACCTTTTTATTTCGGTGCTCCTTTTTCGTGTGCCCGCTTATTTAGGCACTCTTATTTCGGTGCTCCTCTTATGTCGATGTCTCCATACTTAGGTGTCCCCTTACTTAGGCGCCCTCTTATTTTGCTGCCTCCTTACTTCGGCACTCTCTTATTTCGGTGCCTCCTTATTTAGGTGTCCCCCTATTTAGGTGCCCTCTTATTTTTGTGCCCTCTTACTTTGGTACCTTCTTATTTCGGTGCCCCCTTATTTCGGTGCCCCCTTATTTCGGTGCCTCCTTATTTCGGTGCCCCCTTATTTCGGTGCCCCCTTATTTCGGTGCCTTTGTTTCAGTGTCCCCTTATCTTGGTGCTTCCTTATTTAGGTGTCCCGTTATGTAGGCGCCTTCTTATTTTGCTGCCCCCTTACTTCGGTACTCTGTTATTTTGGTGCCTCCTTATTTAGGTGTCCCCCTATTTATGTGCCCTCTTATTTTTGTGACCTTTTATTTTGGTGCCTACTTATTTCGGTGTCTCCTTATTTAAGTGCCCTCTTATTTTTGTGCCCTCTTACTTTGGTGTCCCTTTATTTCGGTGCCCTCTTATTTCGGTGCCCTCTTATTTCGGTGCTCCTTTATTTCGGTGCCTCTTTATTTCGGTGCCTCTTTATTTCGGTGCCTCCTTATTTAGGCGTCCTCTTATTTAGGCGCCCTCTTATTTTTGTGCCCTCTTATTTCAGTTCCTCCATATTTTAGTTATCCCTCATTTAGATGTCCCCTTACTTAGGCGCCCTTTTATTTTTGTGCCTTCTTATTTTGGTGCCCCCTTATTTCGGTCCCCCTTTATTTCGGAACCCCCTTATTTCGCAGCCCCCTTATTTCGGTGCCTCCTTATTTCGGTGTCCTCTTATTTCGGTGCCTACTTATTTCAGTTCTTTCTTATTTTAGTTCTCCCTTATTTCGGGGCCTCCTTCTTTTGGTGGCTCCTTATTTTAGTGCTTCCTTATTTTAGTGCCTCCTTATTTTAGTGCAACCTTATTTTAGTAAATCCTTATTTTAGTGCCTTCTTATTTTAGTGCCCCCTTATTTTAGTGCAACCTTATTTTAGTACGTCCTTATTTTAGTGCCTTCTTATTTTAGTGCAACCTTATTTTAGTACGTCCTTATTTTAGTGCCCCATTATTTTAGTGCAACCTTATTTTAGTACGTCCTTATTTTAGTGCCTTCCTATTTTAGTGCAACCTTATTTTAGTACGTCCTTATTTTGGGTCCTTCTTATTTTAGTGCAACCTTATTTTAGTACGTCCTTATTTTAGTGCCTTCTTATTTTAGTGCAACCTTATTTTAGTACGTCCTTATTTTGGTGCCTCCTTATTTCAGTGCCTCCTTATCTTAGTGCCTCCTTATTTTAGTGCGTCCTTATTTTAGATCGCCCTTATTTTAGTGCCCCCTTATTTTGGTGCCTCCTTATTTTAGTGTATCCTTATTTTAGTGCCTCCTTATTTTGGTGCGTCCTTATTTTAGTGCGTCCTTATTTTCGTGCGTCCTTATTTTAATGCCTCTTTGTTTTAATGCCTCTTTATTTTAGTGCCTTCTTATTTTGGTGCCTTCTTATTTTGGTGCCTCCTTATTTTGGTGCTTTGTTATTTTAGTGCCTCCTTATTTTAGTGCGTTCTTATTTTAGTGCCTCCATATTTTAGTGTCCCGTTATTTTAGTGTTTCCTTATTTTACTGCCTCCTTATTTTAATGCCTCATTTTAGCGCTTCCTTATTTTAGTGCGTCCATATTTTAGTGCGTCCATATTTTAGTGCGTCCTTGTTTTAGTGTGTACTTATTTTAGTGCGTCCTTATTTTAGTGCGTCCTTATTTTAGTGCGTCCTTATTTCAGTGCGTCGTTATTTTAGTACCTCCTTATTTTAGTGCTTCTTTATTTTAATGCCTCCTTATCTAGATGGCCACTTCTTTTGGCGCCAGTGTATTTTAGTGCTCCCTTATTTTTCGACATTTTATTTAAATGCCTCCTTGTTTTCGTAGCCACATTTTTAGGTGTCCCCTTACTTTGATACCCCCACACTTCGGCGTCTCCTTATCTTGGCGCTTCTTCATATTAGTGACCCATTATTTTGGTGCCCTCTTATTTTGATGCCCCATCATGGTAGTACTTCGATATTTTGATACCCAGTTATTTTAGTCCTCCTCAACTTCGGTGCTTCCTTATTGTAATGTCCCGTTATCTTGGTGCCTCTTTACCTCAGTGCTCCCTTATTTCGGTCCCATTTTATTTTGTTCCCCCTTATTCTGACTCCGCTTTATTTTGGCAAACCCTTACGTTGGTACCAGTTGATGTTTCTTTACTGTGGTGCCAGTTTTAGAAACCATTTGTTTTGGTGTCGCTTTTAGTTCGCACTTTCTGTGGTGACACACCACTTTAGTGCCCCCCATTTTTTGGCATCGAGTCATTTTGGTGCTGCCTTATTTTCGAGCCCTCTATTTTGACACAGACTTAATTTTGCAACCTCTCATTTTCCACCCCTCCGTTTTGGTGTCCACAATTTTCTGAATTTGGGAAAGTATAAATTAAAAACAAAATAACACGCACTGCACTTTTTTTTCATAAATATTTTCTTTACTAAAAGTAAGATACAGTCAGTTGCTTTATAATAATTTTCTCTTTCACTGTACACTACACTATGAGTTAATATAACCGTGAGGTTCAAACGAGGATGAGAGTTAAGAAAATAAATATGGACTGATACGCATGTGACTTTTAAATTAAAGAGAAAGGAGTGGGATAGGGAAGAGAGAGCGACAGACTGACAGACAGACAGGCAGGAAGGCAAGAAGACAGAGGTAACAGTAAAAAATGAACAATAAGAGGAACGAAAGGTGAGACAAAAAATAAAATATTTGTAGAAAAGTAGTGAGATGCGAAGGGAGGGATGATAGTAATTTTTCGAACGAGAAAGGTGAAGTGAGAAAGTGAAAGAAAGGAATATTAAAATATTGAAAAATATTAAATTGAAGAAAGGTGACAGAAAATAATTCGAGATATTGTTCAAGGGAAACATACAGAGAAGAAAAAAATAGAAATCCTAAACAAGTGTTATTCTGTTATCATTAAATTTTCTTCGTCATATGTCTTGGCGTCATATTTAAAAAACGCCATCCTTTTTAACTGTACAAAAAGTAACAAAACAACAAAGGTATAAAACCACAAATTCTCACAAAAACAGCAATTCTTATAAAAGAACTCTCATCCTCCTTCGTAAAGTTATTTGTAATATTTTTTGTCAGTGGTACAACTGATAAAGCCAGCCAAATCCTTCTGTTTCGCGTTGACTGCGATTCTTTGCCATTGGATTTACACGAGATATCCACACTTGGAAATTCGGCCCGATAGCAAAGGGAGGACCATTTGAGCCATGTGCTCATCCCTTCGATAAACGAGATTTCTGCAACTCTTCGAAAGTTCCCAGACCATGTTACCGAAGGCCAGAGGCTCCCAAATCCCGCTGTTTCACCTTGATTCCGATTGTTTGGCACTCGATTGGCAGGAGATACCCACACTTGGAAATTCGGCCCAATAGCAAAGGGGGGACCACATGAGCCATGTTGTTGCCCCTTTGCAAAACGGAGTTTCTGCCGACCATAACAATAAATCAGTAGTTACACTGTCATCTGATTGCATCTGAAATGCATTATTCAATTTATATAAAAGAAAAGAAAAGTTTGGTTAATTCAATACTGTTCACTAAAATATATCAAAACCAAGTTAAAATAATCCCACCACAACAGTAAATAAATAAGTAGTTACACTGTCATTTGATTGCATCAAAAATGCATTATTCAATTCATATAGGAAAAAAACGGTGGCCCTTTTTAAAAAGCCAAGGTACATACGATCATTTTCGTGGATTACTTGGAAGTTCTTTACCGATGTTTGAGTGACGCGGCCGTGGAAGTTTAAAACATAAAACTGCGGAAGAGAGGGCGGTGGAAGAGAAGGCGCAAGCATATTTTCCGTGAATACCTGAATTACGTAGCATTTTTGTCGCTGGGCGTTTTGTAGGAGGATATTTCGTGTTATTTTTTGGTTAGTAGGTAGCTTCATCCGCTGATAGTATTGTAAGTAAAGGTATGTTGATTCATATACAGAAAGGTAGGTAGGTAGGTGGAGTATGTAGGTAGGTATGTATGTGGGTAGGTAGGTAGGTAGGTAGGTAGGTAGGTAAGTAAGTAGATAGGTAGGTAGGTAGGTAGGTAGGTAGGTAGGTAAGTAGGTAGGTAGGTAGGTAGGCAGGTAGGTAGGTAAGTAGGTAGGTAGGTAGGTAGGTAGGTAGGTAGGTAGGTAGGTAGGTAGGTAGGTAGGTAGGTAGGTAGGTAGGTAGGTAGGTAGGTAGGTATGTGGATAAGTAAGTAAGTAGGTAAGTAAGTAGGTAGGTAGGTAGGTAGGTAGGTATGTGGATAAGTAAGTAAGTAGGTAAGTAGGTAGGTAGGTAGGTAGGTAGGTAGGTTAGTTGCCAGATGGTGGATCGGTTAATTGATTCAAATCGTAAATGGTAACTAGCTAATTTAATATATTTCGTTTGTTAACTTACTTGGGCATTAGTTTCCTTTATAATATTTTGTTTGTTAAGGACAATACAACTACACATGTCATATTTACAATACTGACGCAATTCTTACATATATAACAGCTCCTAGTTCTTCGCGAATATTCGACCCATCAGCTAGGACACCTCCTTTTCGTGGATTCACACCTTCGTTGTGTATTGTAAACTTCGTACCGACTAGATTAGACCTATAGTAAAAAACAAAAAAACACCTTAATGTTGTTAATCTCGAACATTTACATACATAACTACACAACTGTGCTTATACTGTAAGAAATAGTATGGCAATACCTTAATACATTATTCCACTACAAAATCTGAAATAGCTGTTGGTTCGACGGGTACATAGGAATAAGAACACACCTTAATTTTCCTATGTAACCTTCACCTTTTCTTGACAAATCGCTAGGATCCGTGGATATCAAGTAGTTTGATGTTGTACTCTTCTTTCTCTTTCTCCCAGCCAAGAGAAACACCTTGAACAAAACATGAATTATTTAACTCGACGAAAGCATTTTTCCCCGGCCGACAACTTCAAGAAATAAAAGACAAAACAAACTTCAGTGAATAATATTTTGAGAACCCAAGAGACACGCTAAACAACAGGTTAGCCCAACCATCAAGACACTCTGGCTGTTTTTGATAAACTCCTCGTTGGTTTCTTTATCTCAAACACCATTAATTCTCAAAATAATGCTTTATTAGGTCTACAAAAACTCGGCTCTAGCCCGTGTTTCAAACCCAATAAAACATTACTGCATCTGTATCAAACACTACTTTAAGGTCTCTGATAAATTTTATAAATATTGACATTAATTTCGTCTGACCATCGTGTCACTTCTTATCGCCAGCCGAATCCTTTTAGCTCAACGGTTAGAGCATTCGACGAGCAATCATGGGACAAGTTAAATACAAGTAACCTTCTTTCACAACGTCCCTTCTTAAAGAAGCCACATCTAGCAACAAAGTTATGGAAATTGAGAGTGTTAGGACGAAAGTTTTGCCAACCACCAATTGAAGTTGAGAGAACCACTGGACCTATCTCCGGATGACGAGTGAATAACTTGACCGTCCATTAATCATTAATACTTCCACGAAACAGCACGCACCTTTTTATTATCGTCTTTTTCCATGTGTAAGAAGTATGTGGGATACATATTTCTATCCATGCCTTTCTTGTCTCTTGATATGCGGCATTTGACGGTTGTGCCTTGTGGAGCAGGTCTACAAATCGGGAAGGAAATGCAAACTACATTGTGAATTAAACGAGAGATCTAGATACTGATGTAGCTTCAGTAATCAGCTGTCCTTTTGTGGTCGACCAAGTCACGACGCCCTCTATAAACCAGGTGACTGCACGTCAGTACAGTGTACTGTATCATGATACACTCACGTCTGGACCAACATGGACGGCACACCACAAAGCTTTGTAATGTTTTGTGTACACTAACGCTTTCATAGTGACACGCTATTTTTGTATTAACTAAGCTTTTTCTTAACTCAAACAGTTCATGGCCATTTTTGATAATTTTTCTTAAAAACTTACGAGTCGACAAAGACGTCAAGATCCTCAAATTCCAAGTTACTTCCGGTTTCTGTTTCGTCACTCTAAACAAACCAGATTAACTAGGCTCAAACGATTTCACTAAGAAAATCGTGAAAAATTAAGATTCTGCTATCGACAAGTTAATTGGGGGGAAAACATCATAATTGCACCATGTAGAAGATGAACCGGTAAATAAGGATACATTCATCACTGCAATGTGACTGCGAGGATCTCAAAACAAATATATTAATTGAGCGTTCCTTCGTGCAACATCACCATCTGTACAACATTCATTCGCGGACAAACTTGCAAGAACAGTGTAATTTTTTTTGCTAGGCTTCAATATTTTTCTTCAAGATCATTTTTACCATCGTCATGGCGTCGTTTTAAGATAGCCAAAGTTGCTCCTATTGACTACCCTCCAACTATAAAGAAAGGCAGAATCCACCACTTTTAGCATTGCTAATCACACGGTTTCAAGTTCAATTTCGAATTAATTTGCACGAGTGTGTTTTTCAAGAACCCATTCGGGACTCCATGAGTAAAGCATAGATCGGTGGTGCACAAAGGACATGGCTAAACTATGCTGACTTTAAGGGGAGAGCAGTTTCGGTTTGTTACACGATTCAGTTTTAATATTAACATTATTAGTCCGCCAAATTGCCAAGCAAGAGCTGTTAACATTATTAATTAAATTTGTATTCCAGTAACAGCTAGAAACACTAAAATATGCCAACATGCAAAACGATTTTTTATAAACCAGACAGCACAAGCTAAAATTGTTTAATTTGACTGAAAAAAATCCAAACCAGTGACTGTAATAACTGGACACCTTTTTCCGTACATAGAACTGGTACACATGTCAAGTGCTCTTACCTTCTCAGGTTTCTCTCCGGAGTCATTGCTTCCTCGTGACGAAGACATGCGCGAAATTATACTCATTGGTGCTATCGCAGGCAACGTCTCCTCTTCAATTTCATCATCGTTGTGTTCATTGTCTGCAAAGTCTGCACTGGCGTCCTGTAGTGGTCACCTTCAAAAAAGACAAGTATTGAAAGATCAGAATAAAGTTTTGGTTTTCCCAACCCGAGGTCTACCCGAGAGACTACCATGAGAACTTGGGAAAGTTACTGAATTTTATCGAAAAAATTCATTTTAATGACACTTGTTCCATCAAAAACAATTGTCCACACTGCTCGTCATTTATTTATTATCTATTCCTAATTATCTTTTTATTTATCATCCCAGCAACGTGATTCCAAAGGGACAACGTTGGTTTCATAAGTCTAAGAACCCAGGTGTGTTCCTTTACGTGAAGTACTTCTTTCCTATGGTTGTATTTGATTTTGAATTAAAAAGTCGTAAATGAGAGAAAGTCATCTTAAAACAAAAATATTTCAGATTGGAACTAGACAAAAACAATAAAAGTTAGTGAAAATTAGATATAAATCGTAATCTTTGAAAACGAAAGCTTGTTTTAAACCTCTAAGGATTTATTTTGAAGAAATTGTTGGATCGACATAACTAAAAGACAATCACACCACTCAAATATTTGTGACTTGTAACCAACTAACAATGAAGATTGACATCATAAAAATAAAACACTCAACGCAGTTTGGCTTGGTGAACATTCATATTTTAAAAACACAAATAAATAAATGCATTTTTTTCCTTTGTTGTCTAAGTTCATTGAGATTTACAATGATAATCAAGGCTCGCTTGTTTTTAGATACACCATACTGTTCTACAATGCTTCCAAGAACAATTCCACGACGTTTACAAAGTATCCACTGAACATTTAACACGTTCGGAGTAATAAGAAATTTGATGGAGATCCATTGGTATCGCGATGGCTTGAGAAAATACTTTCCAGAATAACGAAACCAGACTTTCAGTTTAGACCTGTAAAGGTTGAAAAGGTAAAAATAAAAGTTATTAGTTGCATGAATTTTAACGCAACTGTAATTGAGCTATTCCGTAAAATTAGGGGATAATATTGAAGTGTACCAGTCTGCTCATCCTTATCTCTTTCTATCCCATCCTGTCCATTTTTAACCATTATGTTTTACACTATTTTGGTCTTCTAGCTTACTTTATTCTACCCTATCCTATCCTGTCTTATCCAATTTATACGATTTCTCTTCCAAAACCAAAGAAATGAAACATTTTTGTTCCCTCGACTATACTCCAAGCCCTTCTGGCGTCACACAGAACGTGACAACGGGCATCTTGACCTGGAAACTTACGACTCCAAGAGATTCGGGCTGTGTTGAGCGAAAAATGTTAACGGACCAACTAGAATTGCTTGGACGTTCTTAGCAAAAGAGCACAACACATTTTGCATTTAGAACGTGGGTATGGTTTGACTTACGAGTGGAAAATTTAAAGTACAAGCCTCACTAGCCTCGGCTTTGCAGCTTTCTTAAAGCTATTGAAAACAATCATTTACGCTCCGTCAATCTCGTGGCAGGTGGCAGCACAAAAATCCCAAAACAAATGAACATTATGTTGGTTTGATTTGTATATAATACAGCCAATTTATTAGAGTTATTGCATGGTAAAACATTGGGTACGCAATGGAATTAGCTCTGTGTTAATTTTAAAATATCTTTGACAGGGGTTTCGAGCACGAAAAAGGAGAAGGTCGCAATTCCTGACTTATTAACGAGATCCATTGACTTTCAGTCCCGTGTCTGCAAGGAACGTCTGTTCCAATACTGAGTTGATAAACTTGCCACATTAGCCCCTATTCACTTCACTTTCTATCAAAGAAATATTCGAAATTGAAAAACTATATACCAGCGGTAAATCGAGTGTTCTTAGTGGAAACCTCGTTACGTGATAACTCAACCTGTTGTCGTGTTTTTAATTTCATTCGCACGCCATAATAGCGATCACCGATGACGACATCTCAAAAGATTTGCTGCCAAAAAAAACACCTGAAGGATCCGTTTCTCGTCAATACTGGATACGGACAAAAAATTTGCCGTGTACTTACAATAATAATTAGGTAAGTATGGGATGTTTTGAACGTATTTCCAGAAGAGCTGAACGTTAGCATCTAGTGTTTAACTTAGCAATTGAGAGGGTTCAGCCAGATGCCACGAATGAACTAGTCATCCACCTGTTGATGAAATCCTCTTTCTTACTTTCGATGAGCGGTTTTCTGAACATCAGTAATGTCCTTTCCTCACTTCACTGATTAAATATATTAAGTATGTAACACTTAAATATATTCTAGAAAATTATTATCGTGGTGGGATAGAAAGCTATCGTGAAATATAGAGACGGATTTTTACTCTAATATAATGTAATATCAGCAAGTCAACCTGCAAACATCAGAGTACTAGTGTAAAATATTATCATCTCGTCTTCGACTTTCACCTAAATTTACTTCCCATTTACTAGTCAAAATACTTTCATTTTGTCCAGAGAGATTTTGTTCGCCTGCAAGCGACTGAAATACAATCAACATGCAATATTATAGCCATGGTTGTACTGAAAAATTACAACTAATAATGTCAATAGGTTAAAGTGTGACAGGGAACCGATCCGTTAATTACTATACCACTGACTAAGCTAGCTCCCACTAAGTATTTCTGTACACTATGTGACAATAAATCAAAACTGTTATTGTGCTCGACTGCTTGTCTTTTGCTTGACTTAAGGACGCGGTCCCTTGCGCGCACTCTTTTTCAAGCTTTTGTTCACAACAAAAAGTTAAAATATGAGAAAAGATATGACTACCTATGGTGCAAAGAAAAAGATTGAACCTTCCTTTTGAAACGTCGAGCTTAAATCTATATAAAATATTTAACGTTAAACATAGGTACTCAAACATACATATCTTAACGTTAAATATACTTACAATACTCATCAACTGTACAACGTACTTGTCTAGCTTTGCAAATTTTGTCTGATGCGCGAATTTAACTTGTCTCTTAATTGAAACTATGGTTTTGGAATTGATAATATGCTGCTTGAAAGACAGAATGCTAAAAAGTTGGATAATATGTTCAAACCTTCTCATCAAAAGAAATTACAGGCCTTTGACATCCACCATACACTTGTTTAAGCTGAAAGTGTTTCCGTAAAGTTTTTCATCATCCAAAACTGTCAAAGAAAGAGATAATGAACAATTGGAAAACCTACCACAGGAGTAACTCTACGTGTGGTTCTACAGTAACCACTTTCGGAGCTTTCTTTTCAAGTTAGCATAATAACTTTAATTGCTGGAAAGTAACTCCAGCGATCCTAAGATAATGTTGGAACGTTTGACAATGTTTTGACTGTCAGACATGCCTTACTAACTTAAAAGTCTTCATAAATTCGAAAAAAAAAATCATACTCCATTGCGAACTCAATGACCGTAGTTTGTCTCGTCGATAAAATATCAAAATCATCGTCTCACGCTGTTACTTCTGTATGAAATGACAAATCAAATGTCCAAAAAAACAAAGCACATTTCTATTTCATCTCAGATCGAGAGTAAGAAATGAAGATAGCGATTTTGACTCTGAGCCTGTGGGCCATTACAGGTAAGATCTTTAATTTTTAAATAACTGAAGGGTGATGACCAGTATGATGGTCATGAAATTAGACAATGAGCGACAATGACCATGCAGTAAGGCTAGCGAAGGCTACACATGTGAACCGCTTGAAATGTTCTCATGACTTCTTATAAACATAGGCCGGGTCGTTTGTGTAAAATTGCTACGTTCACGCCACGTCATGATGTGTGCAAAATATTTCTTAATATAAACCTACTTTTGGATAAGCTCAAAAGAAAACTCCTACTAGTCGAAAGGCTTAGACAGCTTGGCCCTCAAAAAAACATTTGTCTCTTCGTTCAGGCATACAGCATCAACGGACAATGAAGATGTGCGTTATAAAACGTTTTAAAGATCATAGGAAGTTCTCTTTCAGAAACAACAAACCACGACAATGCTTTTAACCCTTAAAAAGCAATGCATACACTGATATTAACTTTATAACTTGTCATCGCTGGTCAATATTTTGTAACTTGTAAATGAACAAGTTCATTCTTCTCATCGTTAAATGGTCATCCTTGTTAATGGTGCAAATACTTCTCAACTTTTCTTTCAAATTTTCTCCCACAGCAGACGCTGGTCCTGCTATTAAATCAACAGTTCCACCACCAACAACGCCAACAGCACCACCAACACCAACTCAAACAGCACCTGCTTTACCTGCAGATCTAGTAGGTAGGTACACCTGATTATCCTCATTCTCACTTTTGAAACGACTCCCGAGTTAACTTAAGTTTCAAGTATTTAGGTAAAAGTTTTTTAGTCTAGTCACATTTTTTGCTGATAATGAGCAGTGGATATTGTTCGAAATATTCACTAATAAAACCTGTTTCAACTTCTTGTTATCTTATTTATTGTAATATTATATGCTCATTCCAACAAATTTCTAACGATTTTATGCCTTATAACCCTTGCCTGGCGTGAGCTCTACATCTGACTGGTAAAATAATCTGGCCATAGCCAGAGTAAAATGATGGAGATCTTATCCCGCTAGGGAAGCGTTAAACTAAAATCTAAACTAAGCAATGTCCTAGCCTTGATACCTTAACTAATCTAGTCCAAATTCCAAGAACTAAATTTGATTTACTAACTTAAGCATATTTTATTAAAATTAATTAAACTCGAATTTCGACGGATTTTCATTATTTTTTTTTCCAGCATCAAAGTACAAGGCCTCTTTCAAACTAGCTAACGTTAAATATGCGGATGAACTCACATCATACGATTCAGGGGTCTACCAGAACTACGCTGGCAAAATATTAAAAGCAGTAAGTCAAATATCATTTAGGATTATTTCCAATAATGCAAAATACGTAGAAACACAAGTTTTGAGACTAAGAGTAATTAATGAATGGACGCATTAATCTAGAAAACCAAGTTGTGTGTAAATTTTGGTATCAGTGTAGCGCCTAAATGTATATGGCCAGGATTCTCTCTAATGCTTTTCTATACGTTTCCGACTTTTTGACTTTTTCTGGCTAAAGCCAGACGATTTCCCTTGTCAAGTGGAGGTGTTTAGGTCCGAAAAGGCTTAATACGTCTTCGCTTCAATCACGGAAAAATATCAATGCGCAGCAAAATATTTTAGGCATTGAGGCATTGATATTTATTCGTACATTGCGCTCCTAGTGGATCAATAGCCGGCCTCTTTTGTAAGGTCTAATGTAAACATTACAACAACAAAAACAACAACAACTATAAAATAAAATCAACTACGACCATAAAACTAACAATACACACAATAAAAACTATTGCAAAAAACAAAAGCGAAAAGTATCAACAGCAAAAACTAAAAGGAGAAAGAGGAACAAAAGATGTGGATGTGACAGAGAGGAAAGCAACAATCACCAAAAACGACAAAGACAACAACAACCGCAAAGAAAGCGGCAACAACAACAATAACAACAATAATAAAAACAACAGAGACAACAACAATAACAACGACAACAACAGCAAGAACAACAGAGACAACAACAATAACAACAAAGACTACAACTACAACGACTGCAATCACAACTACAACACAGACTACAAACTGAAACAACAACAACAATAGCTAACGAAGTAAATGGAGCCTAAATTTATATACATCCTTTCAGACTTCATTGTCGTTACCTTCCTTGTTAAATTGGTTTACTAATCATCAAGTAAAATTTTATAAATGTTATCAATGATGGAGCAAATTAATAAAATAATATAAAAGGCAACATATAACAATGTGTACCATGACGATAAAGATAAAAACTGCAGAAGCGACAGCAACATTGTCCAAACTTTAAGAAAAACAATTACTCTAAAGTAGATCTGGAATAATAAAAAACGGGTCTCGACTTAACAGAACTCTAGTTTAGCTTAATACATTTTTGTAAATTCTTTCCCTGACATTACGTTCATTTTCTATTATCTATTAGCTCATGGACCTATATGCTGATGATAATGCTTACCGTGACGCCCAGATGATTGGATTCAGGTAAGTGGATCTTTATTTTGCTGTACATGCCACTTATATAACAATTTAATCTGCAAAAGAGAAACGACTTACCATTTACCACTTCCAGATACAAAATTCACGCCATTACAAGTTATTCAGTGTCTCCAGGAGCTAGATCTCTATCAGTTGATCACGTAACAGGGAAATATAAGAAAGGGACGAGTAATTTTCGGGAACAAGAAATTTGTTTGATAAAATTATGAAATTCTTTTCGACTTGTTAAGGTTGCATTTAAGCACGCCTATGGCAGTGGCATAACTAGAACTTTCTTACTGGAGGGACTTGAAGGAACCTTAGTAAATTATGGGGACGGGCAATATCTTGTGAAGACTTTAAATTAAATGTCATCTAGTACACATGAACTATGGACACGTGTAATTTGATAGTGGGTGAAGATTACATTACTCTATAATCTGAGGTGACCCTTGTGGTCACTCAGGATTCTTTTAGAGAAGACTATTGTCCCCCAGACCACCCCCGCTAGTTACCCCACTGCGTTATAAATACTCCAAAATATTGAGAAGCTGCTGACTAAGAACAGAAAATTCCAACGTTCGGAGCAAATGCTCTTCGTCAGTGAGTGAAACACAAAGAAAAATAGAAACTAGGTGAGGTAGTCTAGGTTGGACAGTTCTCATTCTCACGGCTTTTTCGATGTTCTTAATTCATTGGTGGTTTGGTTCGTGGTTTTTCTAAGAAATAGTTTTTGTTTTGTTCTGTGACTCCAAGGAACGAGTCTGGTGTTGTTGCCGATGTCTCATTGCGCTTTGCTAACGAGAGCAAAAATCTTGTCAGTCTTGATGCCTTAATCAAAACGGGAGTGCTTGGTGAACTCCCTGTGGACCCAGCGTCGTTCAACGCCAGTAAGTTTCTGATTAATATATAATTCTTTCAAAAAAATCACACTTATATATAAACAAGAAATTTTAATTTTTCCTTTGAAATAAGAACGGCTTTATAACCGCTCGATATCACGGAGTCAAAGTTTGCGATATTAACTTGGAGACCATGCTCCAAAAATTTAACAACTGCATGCTGAAGGTTCTTTACAAACAACGCTAGAAAATAACTTCAAAAATGACTTATTTGCTTTCAAAATGTACGCGATAACGACCCCGTTCCTCCAAGAATTTAACATAAATGGCTTTGTAACCGCTCGATAGAATTATGTTGAAGTTTGTGAAGTAAATCTTAACATTATCCTAAACAAATCTGATTACTGCTTGCTGAAGATTCTTCAAGAAAAACGCAAGAAAATATCTTCGAAGACGAGCTGTTGTTTTCCTTCAAAAAGTACGTGATAATGGTCCTTCCTCCCCAAGAATTTAACACGAGCGGATTTGTAACCGCTCAATGAAACTGCGTAAGAATTTGTGTTTAATCTGTAGACCATGTTCGACTAATTTGACTACCACACACTGAAGGTTTTCGATAAACAGCGTGAGAAAATATATTCAAAAACGACTCGTTTCTTTTCAAAAAGCACGTGATAACGGTCTTTTGGTTACGAGGTGAGCAAGAATTGTGCTCTTGCGAGGTAATCTCATGCACGAAGGTAAGGAATCGTATATGACAATCGCATGATATGGACAGGCATTTACCTCTTAAAATCCTAATTTAGTGACAATTTTCTCCTTTCAGCTGTCGATGAGTCATTTCCTGCGATAGTTGTTGGTATGGGATGTCCACCTCCTTGCGGAGCACCGACAACATGTTACCCACAATGCAATCAAGACTGTTGTGGCAGTTCCGCACCCTCAGCTCCATACACACCCCAGATGAACCAACCATTCGGAACTCCAATGCCCATGGGAGGAGAATCTCAATGCCCCGGATCGTGCCCAAGCTCCTGTGCTCCTTCTTGCGAACAGTCTTGCTGCGGAAGTACAGGTGGCCCAAGTCCCATGATGGGCTAAAAAGCCGTAAACCGCGAATGGTAGATAATTTTTCCATTCAAAGGAATACTTCAAAACATGCAAGAGGTGCAAGATAGACGGACATATTCTAACACCTTATAAAAACCTATCCTACGATCTTTTGAGATAATAACTTTCAGCCGTTAACATGCTTGTCATGGGATTAATATTTCTGGAAGATTACAAAAATCGAATGAATTTTTGATTTGTTTATTTTTTGTGAATTTGAGCGAAAAACGCACACAGCTAACGAGCAACATTTGTTGTAATAACGGTTAATTTTTATCAATGACATGAAATTTATGTATAATATTAAACTTTTCAAACATAGATAAATAGCAGTATTATCCCTTACTATGGCCCTTGCTATGGCCCTCCGTCAGAGAGTGAAGGGCCATAGCTCGAAACGTTAGAATTCTTTATCATAAATTCGGCAGTCTACCAACCTTTTAACTTTTTGTGCTGTCTTGGGGTTATCTCATTTAAATGACGACAATCACGTGAGGGAAAAAATCGCATATGTAATGGAAACTACAGCTAACAATTATTATAATGGTGATATCAAGGACTCGAAAACCAGTTTTAAGAAAGCTCGCTAAGGCGACAAACTCATATAACTTGTTTAATGGCTGCTAGTTGTATTTAAGAAATGGCGTTCAGTTTAGTCTCTCGAGTCAGCCACCTGTCATACAGTCCTCGTGAAAACGCCACATGTGTCCGTCATCTTCCATTCACTAAGCTAGAAACCTGTCGTTTTACAAACACACCACCCGATAAGTTTTCTTGCAATACGGACGACGAAGCAAACCTTGGCTAATGGATGTCTGTCTTAACATATACACCAACCAAGCATCTAACGTAATTTACCACACAAAGCTCCTAAAACAAACAAAACTTCCATGTGCAACGGGACGTGCTGTCGAAGAAAATGCTTGGATTTTGTTTATTTCTTTTGCTGTCATTAACAGGTAGGTTTGTTCAGAAATTCAATCGACATTTGTCGACCCTATGAGACGGCTACCGTATCGATTTTATAGAGGAAGGACGTTATTCGCGCAACGAAGAAATAAAGATAATCGGGAAGATAACCAATGTTGATGACCGCTAATCTGTTTAATGCCATTTTAGGTATAGCGGTGGCAGCATTAGTTTCTTTCATTCAACCTTTAAACACTTTCAGTTATCTCATGATCACACAACATTACCCATCTCAAACTAAATCTAAAGTCCAAGAATTGCAGATCGCTGCTTTGTCATTTACCGAAACAGCAGATCCTCACCGTGAAATTATAGTTTGAACATGTTGCAATCGTGTTTGAACGATTCTGGAGAGCAATAAAGTAACTCATGTTGTCATCTTCAAGAAGCTGGAATAAAGCTTAGCTTCATTTAGGCAATGGTTTCAACGAATGGACAATTGTCCCAACACTGAGTGCATAATGGCATGAAAACATCTAACTAAGCGAAAGAACCACGGAAATTTCAAGTGCAAATCAATGATCATAAAATGATCATAGACTCTGATCATAGATCCTGAAACTGACGAAATAGCCACGGATGTTTCACGCACGTTTCTCATTAACGCACATTACACTAATGTACTAATTACATTCGTGCAAAGTATTACCTTGATTTTGAGATTAATATAAAATTCAATCTATCCAAGGACAGTTAAAATGTACAAAAGTTTACCTGAAGCTGCTGCGGCATCTAAGACATAAACATCGTTTGAACAAGTTGTTCGTAGCACTAGTTACCTCTAAATCATTACAAGCTGTTGTACCTTCTTTGTTGAATTTTGTAAAATTCTTGTTCTTCTATTATGTTAAATTGTCTGAAGTACTCTACTTTTTAAGTGTGCACTTATCGGAATACAATAAAACAAATAAATCAATACAAAGTCAATGCTCCATGGCGTACAATCAGAATTAAAGAAAAATATTCAACAGCACTAAACGGTCTACTAGGGAAGAAAATCTAGGACGTTTTAAGTTTTATCACAATAACACAATGATCAAAATTCAATCCTATATTTATTTATAATAACACTTACATTACGAAGCCTAATCTCAAAAGCTATTTTCAGTTGAATAATTTGTAAGAAGTTAGTAGATTTCATTGTACACGCCGTTGTACCGTTCACACAAAATGGACATTTTCACGTACTTAGAAATTAGTTTTAAGTTACGTCGGAAGTACATTGAAACCTCAATCAGGTCTTTTTTCCACCTTTTTGTGAATCACTGCTATCAGTGCATAGAGCCCCAACAGTTTACAAAGAATATTAGTCTCTATTAGTTCACGATCTTTCTTTCGTATTGGGTATTCTTCCTCTTGCAGCAATCCCACCAACAAAACAAACCAAGGCTCAAAAGCTTATCAGATTCCTTACAAGATGGAACAGCAAGGCATACAATGCAAGAACGAGGGTAACGAGAATAAACAATATCGAGTTGGGGTGTGTTTGTTCAAATAGCAAACAAACTCATAGGAAGATGAAGAGGTTAGTAGTTTGGAAATTCTGAATGCTAGGAAAAACAATAAAAACATAATACGATAGTATGTTAAAGATCATTTATAGCTCAAAAAAGGAGTGGACATGGTTTCTCTCAAGCAAACTTAATTCTTTATGTTATTTAAAATGACAAAATACCTCACAGCTCAACAAAGAACAGAAAAACACAATGCGGCACAACTTATCACCACGGCACAACACAGTACGAAGTGAAGCAGCGCAATAGAATCCTACACAAGTAGATGGGATATGATACCACACGACAAAATACCGTCCAACACAACACAATACAAAACAATACAATATAATATAGTACAATGTAGTATAGTACAATATAGTACAATATAATATAGTACAGTGTAGTATAGTACAATATAATACAATACATATGATCTTTAAAATCGCGGTAATCGAAGAACCAGGCGGAAATCTCAAGCAAAGTATAAAAAGTAGTGTCCAGCATATTGTACGGAATAGAGGCATGACAAATTCGTAACTTTTAAGAATAATTTATTAAGGAACAGAAACTAACGTTTCGTTGCAGGACGCAACATCATCAAAATGAGACAATAGGTAGGATTACATCAATTATACAGCAGACTAACTAGGATTATATTGCGATCAGTTGATCTTATTTTTATTACATATGATCTTCTTTTTGCGTTATGTTGTACAGTGATGACATTTTTTTGACAAAAGATAACAGACCGGCAAATGTTAACCAAAGTGGCATAGTCTATTCCCAAAATTGTTGCAAACAGAGAAAGAAGGACAGTCAAGGTAGAATAACATCAACATATTACGCTGCATATAACCAACATCAAAATTAAACGGTTGTATTACTGATTATCACTGATCATCGATTGTTAATAACGTTGTACTATATCCAAGGACAAGCAAGGCTATATTTTAAAATCAATTTATTTTAAAATCAATTTATTTTAAAATCAAAGTTTATTCAAAACAGAATTGTCACCAACCCAAGGTCAAACTAATGTCCCGAGCAATTGGATCAGAAATTTTAATAAACTTGAAAAACATCTTAGATCGGTATTTTTGAGTTCAAAAATCCTTATTTCATTTATACGTTTTAGAAAAATCATCCAACTAATCAATTTCACAATTCTAGCGCAACTCCTTCCATAGTATACAAAGTCTATTTGATTTTTTTTCTATTTATACGATGTTTTATATGAAATCTACATAATGTCTCATACCTATGCGATAGCTTAGGTTAATTCATTATGAAATATCGTTTTATCAGGGTTGGTTTTGTTTTTCAGCATTTGAATATCCTCTCACAATTCCACTTGGTAACAACGCGTTTTCCTCACAGTTAAAAGAACTCTCGAGCATAGAATACAGGAATTTGAAAAGAAGGATATATACAAATGTAAGAAACATGAACAAATATTTAAAATAAATTGCGAGCTTCAGAAGGAAAGACAATATTACAGCGTACAGAAACTCGTAATTTTTACGTTCATTATAAGCTTTAATATTTTGTATGGCTCCGAATTACGCTTGACTTTTGCTTGTTTCAGATCTTGCCATTTCTTCAAAAACAACGCGGATTTTTGGAAATAATTGTCAATGCTGTTAGGTAAATTTGTTACACATGCTTCCTAATTACCTTTAACAGACCATATTCATATATGGCCGCCTATTCAATTATTCTTTTGTATGCATTCATGTTAGTCTTTCGAGCTTTGCTCCGGTGTAAAAATTCTTTTGAATTATAAACACCCGAACAAAGTTCGAAAGGCTGGTATCAAAACAATGAGAAGTTTATTTCACCAAGTATGAGGTGGTCTGCTTCCAAATCAAATTCTCCTTTCGAGAGCTTAGTGCGGTATCTCACAACGAATCCAAATGTAAGGAGAATGCCGTGTTAGAAATATCGGAATCTCGTGCTGGTTAAGAATACATTTAAAAACCAACGTATCGGTACTAATTTTCAGTGGGTTTTCCTCATAAGTCATTAATGAATTTGAGATATCTCAAATACACAGATCACTACCGTATTGACAAATCGAGATAAGGAGAGTTTTTCGACCTACACTAACACGTTTTGATTGAAGAGCAGAAACTCTGATGTGTGCACTTTCACCTCTGCAAGACGTGAACGGTTGAGAAAATCGAGAAACGTTAGGCAAATTAATCGTCGTATTCGATCAAATATGTCGTGACAAGTTACAGTAATCAGGTTTTTTTAGTTCAAGTTCTTCCGTAAATGATTAAGGTGCTTTTAAACTTTTATTTCCATATGAGTTAGACCGTACAACGTTGACCTCGTTTTAAAGACCAAAAATCATGTGACTTCTTCGTTATTGGAAAAACTTAAAACATTCGTGAATTCTGGTTGGACTTCAAATCTGAAAAACGTACCAAGAAAAAGAGGTAAGACGGCAGGAGCTACGTCTTTTGATTACCTCCAAAACAGTTGTTAGGGTAAGATGATATTATAGCCTGTTTTACCAAAAACATACGTGATAAGTTGGTAACCATATACCTATAAAAACATACTAATATTGATCTATTAAGTACGTTTACAGTCATTTAGCTACAAAAGAATCCTATTTTGTTCCACGACAGGGTAAGCACGGCAACCAGTTTTACTATAAAACTGAAGCAAGATTCTAAACAGTAAAAAAAGATGAGTATATCTGTCACTTCTTCAAAAACTCGGAAGGAGTCCATCATATATTAAAAATCTTGAGCCTTCGAATAGTCTACGAAGCCACTAGATGATCGAGAGAGTTGTTTCAATTCTCACAGAAAAATCCAAAATGGTCTAGTTGAATGAAATGAGCTTATTAATATGGCTAGAAAAATTATTCTTTATATTCTTCAAGTTTTTAGAGACAGTTTTCGTGAAGAATATTTTAACATCAGCCCAAGAAACCAGACAATGTACACTACGTCATCCTTAAAAAATTATTCTGTGGTTTTAACTTCAGAGCCCACCAAGCTCTCTGCAGTGGTTTCCGAGGACGTTGACCAATCAGCAGGGTTATCCTTCCTAATGGGTCCCCCAAGTCCGGCATTTTCAGAGATACCCTTAACATCCTCACGTCCGAATGGACGTAATAGTAAACGGAATGGACTTTACAGGGAGTCGAAAAAGAAGATCCCTTCGGGACCAAATGAAACTAAAGTACCGCCGAAATCTCGACGATCGGTTATAGGAAGACCTGGAACCAAGCCTAAGGACAGAGAGCCGGGGTTACAATCTCAGAAAGACAGCAAGGCTGACCAGAACCAACGTGTGGTCAGTTATCTAAACTTCAAGCGTGGAAACATAAACACACCCACTCTATTTTCGCGAGAATGCCTTTGTGCTCACAACTACAAACGACAGGCGCATGGAATGCCGTCGCTAAAATGGTCAGCGGATTTAGCCACACAAGCTCAAAACTGGGCAAATGAGGTGGCGTCGGGGCAAACATTTCCACAAAAACTAAGGAATAAAAGTGGAGAAAATATCTACATTTCAGAAGGAATTGTGGATCTTTCGACGTCGTGTCTTATGGCTGTCAATTCATGGTACAACGAAGGCAAGGACTACAATTATAAAAAACCTGGTTTATCCAGTCAAACAGGTTTGTTTATTTCTAGAGGACACAGTAAGTCTTAAGGTATTCATTAGTTAACTTATTATCAACACGGCACAACGACAGCAGTATTGCAAGGGTTCTTTCCATCTCAGTCAACGCCAGGTGTTGCTGAACAATCGATAATCAACTCAGATTATCTCAGTTCAATTTCTTTATTTTGCAGGGCATTTTACTCAACTTATTTGGAAGTCCTCATCAGACCTTGGTGTTGGGCGAGCTATTACACCCACAGGGAAACTGATACTAGTAGCCCAATATCGACCAGCAGGAAACACCCCAGGAAAGTTTAGACGAAATGTTCGAAAGTCTGTTCAAAGTGAGTTGAATTAAAATTACGTATAGATAGCCTTCTGCAAAGGCAATTTACTAAGGAGTGACGTTATAAAAATTAGTACTGTAACTGAAATTTACGTCACTGTGCATACATCGAAATATAAGATTCTAGACGCGCTGACGGGATTCTCGATTGGCTGTAACCGTGAACAGTAATTTAGAGGATAAGCTAATTAGTAATTCATTATAATTTATCATGAGACTACACTTTATTACAGGTCATTATAGCATTATAACAAATTATCTAGGATAGTAATTTATCATAGGATTAGCCTGGTTATATGCATGACTTTAAGAGATTATCTTAATTCGTCATTTATAGGATTAGCGTAACTAGTAGTTTAGGGAATTAGCTTAGTTTATAGGACTATTAATTCACAGGAATAGATTGCATACACTTTGATTTTATCCTGTTGTTACAATGGACCTACTAGTGACTGCTATTTTTAGACATTAACAAAAAGAGTTAAGTTATTACTGACAGACTTGTGCAGGTATTCTGCTTTCATCCGTCGTAAACATTGCTCTCAAAGGAACCATTATTAAAAACTACCCCACCAACGAGATGTTGTATTAACTCCCTGCTGGATCAACTCGTCATCCAGGAACATAATTACTTCGCAAAAATTTCACCACTTTCTTTCCTTTCAGATATACCATTTAGTTCCACAGATGTTTGCTCACAAGACTGCCCAGGCCCATTTGGTCCCCCTGGATCAACTAGAGCTAATTCATCTGGTCCTTCCATCATCTCCACCACTTCTATTCCTCCAGGATTGCCTGGCCCACCAGTTCCAGATGAGTTAACAGATTCTCAAGCCTTCGCTTCTGACCTGCCTGGTACATCTAATCCTCCTAGTTCCTTTAGATCTACTGGTAATGGTCCTTCGGGTACCTTGCGCCCTGTAAGTTCCTTTGAAACAGACCCTGGCCCTCCAGGAATGACCAGTTCTTCTAAAACCACCGATACTGATCCTCCTGGTACATATAGTCCAACTAGGGTACCATCTATCACTTCTCATACATTAGACCTTCCTGTTATACCAGGTGCCCCTGGTCCATCTGGATCTTCTAGCACAACTGGTCATTTGGATACATCAAGCCCTCCTGGTATACCAGGTCCTCCTGGTACACCAGGTCCTCCTGGTACACAGGGTGCTCCTGGTATACCTCCTCTTCCGCGTGTACCAGGCCGTATTGGTACATCTAGTCCTTCTGGTAAATATGTTCCTGACGAAACACCAAGTCCTCCTGGTACATCAGATTTTCCTGGTACACTTTATCCTACCAATACACCACGTCCTGGTGCATCAAGCCTTACTGGTAAACTAGTTCCTACTGAAAAACCAGGCCCTCCTGGTACATTAGGTTCTCCTGGTACCCTCGAGCCCACCAATACACCAGATCCTCCCGGTATACCAGATCCGCCAGGTAAACCTGTTCCCAGTGTTACACCAGGCCTGTCCGGTACATCGGGTTCACCTGGCTTCCCTAGTCCACCTGGTTCACTTGACACATCATATCCTCCTGGTACATCTGGACTTACTCATCCCCCTGGCTCAACTCACGCATCAGGTCATCCTGGTGCGCTTGCTTTACCTGATTCATTAAGTCTTCCTGGTACACCAGGACTTCCTAGTGGCCCTGACTCACTAGAAACACCAGGTCCCCCCGATACGCCTGCTTTAACTGATACGTCAAGTTCTCCCGGTAAACCTGGATTGCCTGGCACCCCTGGCTCATCTCATACACCAGGTCCCCCTGGTAGGCCTACTTCACCTGATACATCAAGTCCTCCAGGTAAACCTGGATTGCCTGGCGCCCCTGGGTCACCACATGCATCAGGTCCTCTTGGTAAACCTGCTTCACCAGAAACGTCAAGTCCTCCTGGTACACCTCTACTGCAGGGTGTCCCTGGCTCACCTGATACAACAGGTTCACCTGGAAGACCTGTTCCACCTGATCTACAAAGTTCTCTTGGAATATCTGGACTTCCTGGTACCCCTGGATCACCTCATACATCAGGTCCTCCTGGTACGCCTGTTTCACCTGATACATCAAGTTCTATTGGAACATCTGGACTGCCTGGTACGCCTGGGTCACTCGACACACCTCGTCCTCTTGGTACATCTGAACTTCCTAGTGCCCCTGAGTCACCTGTAACATCAGGTTCACCTGCTTCACCCGATACACCAAGTTCTCTTGGAACATCTGGACTTCCTGGTAACCCTGGGTCACCTCATACGCCCCGTCCTCCTGGTACATCTGAACTTCCTAGTGCCCCTGAGTCACCTGTAACATCAGGTTCACCTGTTTCACCCGATACACCAAGTTCTCTTGGAACATCTGGACTTCCTGGTAACCCTGGGTCACCTCATACACCTTGTCCTCCTGGTACATCTGAACTTCCTAGTGCCCCTGAGTCACCTGTAACATCAGGTTTACCTGTTTCACCCGATACACCAAGTTCTCTTGGAATATCTGGACTTCCTGGTAACCCTGGGTCACCTCATACACCTCGTCCTCCTGGTACACCTGGACTTCTTAGTGCCCCTGAGTCACCTGTAACATCAGGTTCACCTGTTTCACCCGATACACCAAGTTCTCTTGGAATATCTGGACTTCCTGGTAACCCTGGGTCACCTCATACACCTCGTCCTCCTGGTACATCTGAACTTCCTAGTGCCCCTGAGTCACCTGTAACATCAGGTTCACCTGTTTCACCCGATACACCAAGTTCTCTTGGAACATCTGGACTTCCTGGTAACCCTGGGTCACCTCATACGTCAGGTCCTCCTGGTACACCTGGACTTCTTAGTCCCCCCGAGTCACCTGTAACAGGTTCACCTGGAACACCTGTTTCATCTGATACATCACGTTCTCTTGGAACATCTGGACTATCTGGTGCCTCTGGGACACCTGAGACATCACGTCCTCCTGGTTCCTATGAACGTCCCCGTGCCCCTGGGTCACTTGATACATCAGGTTCACCTGGTATCTCTGCCTTACCTGATACTTCAGGTCATCCTGGTACGCCTGTCACATCAAGTTCTTCAATGATATCTTATTCACCAGGTACATCGGGCCGTCCTGGTATACCCAGTTCATCTGGTATATTAGGTCTGGCCAGTTCCCAAGAATTTCACATAACTCCATCACCTGCCCGTCAACCTGCGCCACACTTTCTACCAAGTACACCTGTGTCAACCTCAAAACAGTGGAAAACATTTATTAGTCCGACTCCTTCATTGCCAATTTCCCAACCGAACTCTCGTCTTCCCAAACCGTTCTTGCCACAACTATTAAAATTGAGTCTATCCCAGAACCAACTTACTTCACCTGTCACTACAACTCCTCACAAGCAACCTCCAAAGATGAAACCAAAAGAAGAGAAAGAGGATATTTTTATTAATTTACCTTCGGGACCTACACCACCAAAGATTACAGGTAAAGACTTTTAACTAAAATTAGTGATATCTTTTCTCATGTAGCGCCACAAAACACCTCTCTAAGTTCAATTGTCGCTGGAGTAAGTCAGTAAAACTACTACCTATCCTGAAGGTCTTTACGTAAGCTCAAGTGAAAAAGAAAAAATTACAAAGCGGGTACGTTCTACTTGGTATTCGATATTCAAGTTAAATACGTGAATGAACGAAGCAATAGCCCGTTAAATTGCCAGTCCGTACTAAAGTCTTATCAAACGAAGTCTATAAGAGGGTAATAAGAAAATAAGTTTTCATTGCTACGATGAAGTGCACCTCGAAACGTTCGTCTGTTCTAGATCAGTGCAGTAGCTTTCTCCTCTTTCGAACAACCAAATTAATATTTCCAATCTCCGCAGTAAAACTATGATCTCAAGCACAATGGAACGCAATTCCAGACTGTTAATCACATGATTGTTTCAATTTCAAGTTCACATGTAGAAAACCAGACTTATCTATCATTTTTTTGTATTCATCTTGATAAAATGTTTACATTAATTTACACAGGAAAGGATTTCAGAGTGACAATCATTCTACGACAGCAAAGATTCACCAGGGATTTGATGTACTCGACCAACCTCATCTTTAACCAGTTAACAAAAGCAATAGAACAGGCGGTATTTGAACAAATTACATCAAATTGTAATTTTAACGACAAGTTATAATCAAATTGATAAATCATTATCATAAATAACGATTAATTACAACAAATCGTAATACATCCTAATCAAATCATTAATTGATTAATCACGTTGAACTAACTTATATCAGTTTCATTTATTTCAACACTTCGTCTCTACTTTGATACAATCTACTTCAAATTTAATCAAGATACTAAAACATGTTCTCAAGAAATCATGAAATCGAAATCTTAATAAACTTCAAATACGAAATGACTAAGTATAAGTGTAGTATAATATGGAAGCCCAAAGCTCATGCTGTTTGAACATGATGCCAGGACTCAGAATTTACATCAATATGTATAATTCAAGTAATGATTATTGTGTTAGAGTGTTTGACGTTATGAAGGGCGGTAAAGGTTCGTCAAGCTAAAAACTCAGAATATGAATTAAACTTGTAACCTTCAGATTGCTAGTTAGACGCTCCAACCATTCAACCATGTACACTCACATGGACACTCACATGTACACTCACATGTACACTCACATGGCAAACCTCAACGCATTTGCAACATTGGCTCTCCGTCTAAGTCCTGATTGCTCAATGGTTAAAGCATCAAACCGAATATTAATAGTAACTATCTAGTAGTCTACTGCAAATGCTGCAACCTGATTGGTTACACGCTAATCTATTTGTATCTGTTGGTTGGTATCCAGTACCCGAGAGTAATGTATTTTTTTGCGCGACATGAAATCTGGCAATGATCCGACAACTCCTTTTGGTTTTTTTTTTCTAGATACGCAATCTTTACGCAGATAATTCCTATTTTACGGATGTCCAAGTTAAGGGATTTCGGTAAGTCGTTTGCTTGAATAGTGCCTTTACTTCACGCTATTAACTAAGACCTTTTGAACAATTCCGAAGATAAACTTTAACTCTCTCCTGTCCAAGAGGTCTCCCCGTTGACGAGTAAAATCGTCTGGCGTTAACCAGAGTAAAATACCAAAGTCAGGTATGGACCCGTAAGGATTAAACTTCATTACAAGAGCCTGCTTACCTTAGATGCAGGCTTGGTCTGTATTACTGATGCAAACTTAATAATATCCCAATGGTTTTAGTCATTGCATTTCAATGATTTGTTTTTTCAATTCAGCGCTGTAAGAAAGAATGCAACTACATATTCTAAGATTCTTTCAAACGTCAAACCAACACAGATATTCTTTGGTGAAGACCTTTTGACTGCTGCAATAATTATCTTAAAATTCAACAAAGTCATGAAGGGACATCTTGTTTTTCTTAAAAATCAGTTAGACAGTGGCATAGTGGGAAGTGTGCCAGTGGAAAAGACGTTTTTTGCAGGTCAGACTATTTTTGTTTTTCCATGACACCGTCCGTAAGGTTTCCGTAAGGTTGGGATATGGTTATTCAGTCTGATTAAGGTTATATTGGTCATATGTAAGAGTGTAGCCAAGTTTGACTCTATCAAACAACAGAGGTTTTCTCCGGTTATCTGGTTTCCTCCTGTAGTGAGACTAGACCCATGAAGGGATGGCCCTTACTGAACCTCTCGGGACAACAGTTTTAGTTGTCGACGAGGTTATCCAGTATACACAATTACTTGCTTCCCTCCTCTTATTTTTAGTTCGTCTGGACAAAAACCACTGTACCTCAATTTGTGGTAATCCATCCATATGCTACCCAGCATGCACATCAACCTGCTGTAGCGTAAATAGCGAGTTTACTTACCCAGAATCCTTTGGATACTGTCCAACCTCGTGCGCAGTCTCCTGCACACCGTCATGTCCACCGCGATGCTGCTGGACCGGAGTATCGCGGATGCATGTTAGGTGAAATGATACGAAAGGCCTGAAAATTTCACGAAGACTCTAAAGGGAGAATGGCAGACAGTGATAAATTCATATACTCGTGTTCTGTAGTCTCTAGACGTAACGTAGTGAGCTGTAAGTCAAACAAGGCAAGGCATATTCACTAACTATGATGTGTAATAGATAATTACTACAGTAGATGTCGTTTGGAGTTAAAAATGACGGTTTAGTGATTTAAAATTACCTTATTTCTTCGGAAATTACATCGTTATTCTTTAGACTGCGGAGTAAATTCGATGTAATTTCCGAAGAAGTATACGAACAGTTAGCTCCTTCAGGCTCTATACCTTATTTCTTATGCAAGAACAGTTGCCTGGTTTGTAAAACATATGTAAATTTTGATTACCAATGTATTGTATAGACGTTTTTGTCTAACGCACGGTGGGGTTTGCTCTCTCGGGAGATCGAGAGACTTGACGGGTACAAAGGTCATAATACAAATACCATAATCTGACAGGCTACGTTACTTGGAATCCAATGCTCGACAGAGATACCAAGTGTTTAACAAAAACAACTGAACAATTAGATAATTCACTCACAATTTCTGAGATAACAGTTGACCAAGTCGTCGCCCACGTTAACTGTCACGTCAAAGAAATTACAACACCATAATTTTATTTTAATACCACATTCTTTCAAAGCATCGGCTTATCTGTTTTGAATCTGAAAAATGTTTTTAATGAACAAAAGTATGAACGAGCTCGTGGTAATAAGGTTACTCATGTATCGAAATCAGCAACTGCCGAATTCATTTCTGCATTCTTCTTATCGTAATCTAAATCACCCATTGAATTAAAACCATGATCAAATTGGGTTTTTTTTTCACACCACGTTAACAAGCTATTCAATGTCTGTATATAAGTCTATTTGCATGTGAGGATAATTAATTAGCGCCCAGCCAATCAGACCAAAGTTAGAAGAGAGATATTGAGATAGAGATGTTTTCATTAAGGGTAGGTTTAAGTTTTGAAATGAGTAAATTCTTTCGGATAAGGAGCTCAGGATTTGAGGAGGAGCAACAGGAAGATAAGACAGAAATGTTAGCAGGCGATACGGTGTGATTTGTTCGATGTGAGTGTGCTTGGATACTTGAGCGCGACGTTGTTGCCAATTTCTTACCAGTCAAGGGCGAAACATCTATGTGTTCCGAGATTCGCGTATGTATATGATACCATGTTTAATCCAAATACAGTGCTCTGCAGCACTGACACGTAATTTGTAAACAATACGCGATCCCCGTAACTTGGGAGTTGGTCCTTGAAAGGAAAGAAACCAGAAAATCGTCGTCCAGATTGATATTGAAGCGTAGTGATATCTGTGGAAAGGCTGAAGAGCATAATATATTTATCTTATCCGTAGAGCGTGAGGTCCAGTAAACGGAAGAAAAAAGGAAATGATATTTTTGTAAGAGGAGTTAGGCATATGAGAAGGTGGAGAAAACAAAAGATATAAACAACAAACTTTTTTTCAAAACTTAAACCTTCCCTCAATGAAAGCATCTCCTCTATCCTACTCTCGGTCTTCTAACTTTGGTCTGATTGGTTGCGCGCGAATTAATTATTCTCACATTTAAGTAGACATTGAATACCTTGTAATATCATACTCTGAAGATGTTGCACGTTGCAACGAAACGTCAGTAAATTTATTCGAAAATATTTCAAATCCTCTTCATGGTTTTTCACATAATTTTGAGCTGGGTTCTTATCTTTATTTTTCGTATACGTTTTCCGCCCAGAAAATACATCGCAACGTTAACAAGCTAATATTTGAATAACCTGCCAATACAGAAGTTTTAGTCACTTGGGGATAATGTTAGCCCTGCAGGCAAATATTTAAGACAGCTGACGGGGGCTTCGTCACAAGAGACAAAGCTCCTGTGGTGTGAATACCTACGAACATCACTACGTGCAAACACGTCCCACACTTTACGGCATCATCATGAGAGCGTGTGCAAACGGGAGGGCGACAGTCTTCGCCATAATCGGTGCCGCGATCTTACTTTTTATCCTGGGCTTCCTCATCGGCTATTTTGCCTCGCCACGCTCCAGTGGCGATTCTTGTGACAGCGATGGGAACAGGAAGGCGGTGCAGCAGAAGAAACAAGAGTTCCATCAAAGGCTCTACGACAGTTTGAACGCCGAAGAGATAGGGAAAAACTTAAGGTTGGTTACTTCTTCAATCTAGAATGCCAGGTTTCAGTCAGTGTTCATTTGTTTTCCTCATTAACTTCCGTACATACATACAACATTGCACGCTAGTCAGTCGTTCAGTTAATGTAAAGTCTTGTAATAATACAAGAGCTGTTCAATCGTGTCTTGAACATTACAAGTCCTCTCAAGTTAACTTTATCACAAGTCCTCGATGAAATTACGCACGAAACTGAGACCTCTTGTCTAAAACCATTCCAGGATTAATCTTTAAGTCGTCTTAAGCAGACGATGTGTAGCAAGCCTAATTAAAGGCTTATTTTCGTGGGCAGAGGACTCGTAAACGTAAACGTAAAACGTAAATGTAAGAACTCATTTCTGATGTACTCCAGATGAGCGAGGTTAAGAAAAGCATTAAAATCATATCGGCATAACTGGAGTAAATCATTAAACTGTCACCAGTCAAAGTTAGGCGCACTTTGGAGATAATATTTTAATTTTAATTGACGGGCGGCACTCGGCTGTCACAATAGGCCCATAGAAAGCATGGGGAAGTGAAAAGGTGTCGAAAGGGATAACAGAAATACGATTCGTGCGCTCACCACTGTCATTTCTATCTTTGGAATATTCGGAACGTGTTTAGCCTTCTTGCTGAGTGCAATCTGGCGAATTCGGATCCATGTATATCCAAACAAGTCTGGTCATTTGATTTCGGATACTTTCACTTTTGATGCTTTTAATCTTGAGCCCTTCACTTTTTTTCCTCCACTTTTGATACTTTTTTCCGGACGCGGGATATACATTGTGTAAACACTAGAGGGAGGACCCATCACTACATCAATCATCCATCATCTAAATTTTGTGCTTTTGCTAACGGCCAGTGCTATGATCCAGTATATTACTCTCTTCGGTTTCTCAACCGAATTCGAATGCAAAATGTTTCAGAAGCGATGGTACAGGAAGCGGTCGCGAATACATTTGATGTTTGTTACGAGAAGAAGGAATTTCAGGAACTTTTAGAAAAAAAACACACACAATATTGAATATATCAATCGATCGTTACGTCAACAATCAATGTGTACGATTTCTGATTTACATCCGCCAGGAAGTAGCGTTTTTGTTTGAAAATTGTCGAACACTTAATAGTTATGCATTCTGGTTAGTCTTCGCTGACGTAAGAGCCAGCCCTCTTGGTATAGCTAGCCCTAGTAATAAGGCCAAACTTCACCTCGCCTTTACATCGGAATTCTCTGACCCTTCTAGCAGGGATGGATCGAGCGCACATGCGTTCATTACTTTTTCCCAGCCCTCTTAGGATGGCCAGCGTTTCTGAGAGTGTTTACTTGGAAAATTTCCAGCCCCCACTTCTCTCTCAAGGCGAGATCTCGGGTAGTCAATGGCGAGGTCACGCTAAGAAGGGCTGGTTCTCCTCATGTACACGAAAACAAATTTTACAAGGGGTTTCACGGGGAGGCGAGATCTCGGCGAAAAGAACCAGTCCCACAAGGAGGGCTGGCTCTCTTCCATGTTAACACCATCTCTTAAGAGATGTTAGTATGGTGTTTATTGCTCACGCATTTGATTGAGACAGCATAAAAAAGTATCAACGTTGTGGTGACTTAAGCATCATGAAACATGTCAACGTCTGCGTATTTGAGCGAGTAACTACTGTCGTTAATTACCCAGCATTATGTTTACATTAGTGGAGACTATCAGGATGACTACCATACGTCGCAGACTTGGCCAGGAATGCGTTAAAATGCGAGCAATATCCTTTTATTATTTCCCATATTTCTTTAATTTCACATATTTTTTATCGTTTATACTCCGTATTTTTTCTTCTATTTCTCGTATATTTTTTTTTTCGTGTATTTCTCATATTGTTTTTATTTCCCGCATTTTTATTTCATTTCTTTTACTTTTGCTTGACGTCAATCACGTTTCGTAAGATAAAAACGTCTTTGACGGCTTTAACGTCTTTTACTAGAAAAACGATGAGTTTCTCTTCGAGCATAAATCAAAGTGATTGTAACATTGCATTACGCTAATCCAAACCTCTGCAGCATTTTACGTTTCAAAAAGTAAGTCTTATGTTCAAATTGCCCAAGTTTTCAAATTTTTCTTACCTCTATATTTCATACCTCTTCCAATATCATGGCACTTTAGATATTTCTCTAAACGTCCACATGTTGGAGGCACACCGAGATCGAAGGAGTTAGCCAATGAAATTGAAAGGCGGTGGCGAGAATATGGGTTTGACAAAGTGGAACAACCAAAGTACAACATCCTACTGCCTAAAGTTAGCCCAAATGTCTCAAACAAAGTGCAGATTCTCCATCAAAATGGCGACGTAGTCTTAGAGTTCTCTGGAAAAGAAAAGGTACAATTTGGTTAAAAACCATGAAAACTTCCCTTACAGCTTTCATTTATAAAGTTCCTTAAGTTTGGTTCTTTCAAGTTCCCTAAACTTTAATTTTTACAACATTCAGCTGGCAGATCCTAGCGAGAACGACACAACGATGATTCCTCCGTTGCTTGGTTTTGCAAAACCTGGAGCAGCGAATGGCACTCTGCTGTATGTAAACTATGGAAGGAGAGAGGACTTTGAATTTCTGAAAAACAACCTGAGTATTCCGGACTGCAACGGCAAAATTGTCATCATGAAATATGGTAAAATATATCGTGGAGACAAGGTAATTATTACAGTTCACTGATCACAGTTTCAGTGAAAAGGACATGGAGTGACATAGAAATACTGCTAAGATGGACGAAACGAATAAAATAACCAAGTCCCCAAGCTTTTTTGTCTTCATCCAATCTGAGGGAGAAAGGACCTGGCTGGAGCTAGTAAAGTGCCACCCAAAACCTGGGCGGCAATCTGTCTATCAGTTTGTCTGTCTGTCTGCCTACATATCTGTCTGTCTGCCTACATATCTGTCTGTCTGCCTACATATCTGTCTGTCTGCCTACATATCTGTCTGTCTGCCTACATATCTGTCTGTCTGCCTACATATCTGTCTGTCCGCCTACATATCTGTCTGTCTGCCTACATATCTGTCTGTCTGCCTACATATCTTTCTGTCTATCTATTTCTCTATCTATCCATCTATATGTACGTGTTTGTACACGTTCGTATGTAAAGAGCCGTTTGTGTATAAATTTCGCCGCTATCCTCTATCACAGCATTCAATCTCTTTAGGTAAAGCACGCACATCAGTGTGGTGCTGCAGGCGCCATTCTGTACAATGATCCAGTGGATTACGCACCTTATGGACCAAATAAAACATATCCAAAATACGTTTGGCTGCCCAAGACTGGGGTCCAACGAGGAAGTATATTTACTGGTAGAGGAGACCCACTCACCCCAGGCCTCCCATCAATCGACGGCATCTTTCGGATTCCGCAAGAAAAAGCTAATTTACCCGAAATCCCGGCCACACCAATGCCATATGGTGACGCAGTACAAGTCTTGAAACTAATGGAAGGTATGTTTAGTTAAAAAAAAGCCTGAGAAGATACGTTTTTAATGTCTCAAATTGAATAATTTTTGGAAAAGCATAAAAGTAATCAGAACCACAAGGGAGGTTTGTAAATGTGAATTTAGTGCAACATTTCCATGAATTTCAACCAGGTTTACTCCAACGCTTTTGTTTGTTTAGTGAAATACATGCAACACTCGTGAGAACATTCGATCCTTCACCAAAATAGTTCGAAGGACGTTCAAAAAAAAAAAAAAAAAAAAAACAAGAAATTTATGGGTTTTTTTTTTGAATTACATATCTCCGAGTTTCAGGATGTGAAGACATCCAGATGTGTGTTCAAAAACGAAGCGATAGAAGAGTTTTTGAGAAACTTTGTTGTCTTTTCACTTGAGGTTAAACTAAGGCTGTCACGTTTAAACGTTTAAACGTTTAGAAAGATCAATATCCGTTTAGTAAATGACTAAACGTTTAACCGTTTAACTTTAGAACGCTCAGTATTTCAGTAATCTACCAGCAAGAATAGTGTGAAACCCTCACATGATCAGTAAATGCTAGCCTCTTTTGCTGCCGTATAGTACTGTTTAGTCTGCGTCACAGACGTGCCAGTACATAAAAAACAGATGCAGGTTAAAATCGGTTAAAGCTATTGTGCGATATAGCATTCTACCATCTACTGTGTCGTTTAAAAAAATAACAACCTTCGATCTGAAGCGCAGCTTCTGCACTGATGAAGCACTGACGATCAAGAAAGTAGAGCAGCTCCCTTCGACGCCATCAGGGAAGAAATAAAACAAATAACACCGGTGATTGTCGATGAAGGGCCAGTTGCAAAAAAATCCAAACCTGCACCCGGAATGGACTTTTTGTTTGCAGGTTCTTGGAGAAATACCGCGAGCGAAAATGCAGACACAACTAAGGATTCTGTCAACGAGTTCGCGGCGTACTTGCAAACTGCTGAAGAGGACAACGGAACCGACCCTCTGCAGTGGTGGAAAGAAAATGCTTTCCGTTTCCCAGCAATTTCAAAAGTAGCGCAGAAATACCTGGCAAACGAAACTTCACAATTAACCTACACTGCTGAAGTCAACTGAAAAATGTTGACTCGAGCGGAATTTGAACTCGCACCATCGGGATACCGGTCCGCCGTTCTACCTGTTGAGCTATCGAGTCCACAGGCAGACCGGTATCCCCAAGGTGCGAGTTCAAATTCCGCTCGAGTCAACATTTTTCAGTTGACTTCAGCAGTGTAGGTCAATTGTGAAGTTTCGTTTCATAATACCCTGAGGATGATTCTGAAATAGAATACCTCGCAATACCGGCCACGTCTGTTCGGTCAGAGAGAGTGTTTTCGACGGGTGGCAATGTTGTAAATCACAAGCAAAGTAGCTTGCTGCCAGATAACGTAAACATGTTGACTTTTTTTTTAATAAAATGCTAAATTGTGAAGTTATTTAATGTTCATTGTATGTTAGCAAAAAAAGATAACTTTGCTTTGCTTCAAAATTTCATGCCCAATTTTGCGCTTTTACATCCTTGCCACTTCCGGTCTTTAACCCCACGGGAGGTAATTGCTAGTTGGAAACAAACGTTTAAACGTTTATGAAACATCCGTTTAAACGGATACTAAATTAAACGTAAACTGACAGCCTGAGGTTAAACACTTCTTTCAGTGGAAGATACGGTTCTCAAACAAAGCCGTATTTAAGGAAACAGGTTATAAGTTGTTAAAATTTTATGCTTAAGAAATAGAAATTGTTGTAATGCGATATATATGTTGGGTTTCCAACATATATATTGCATTAATAATATTATTAACATATCGTGGCCACCGCTTAGGTTACACATATGTCGAACTTGCACCTTAGCTCACCATCTGAGTCTCGGTAGCTCAATGGTTACAGCGTCTCACCGGTCATCAGAACGTTGAGGGTTTGATCCCCGTTTTCGGCTCAGAAGTCGTTTTTATGAGGTAAGAGCTTAATGATCGTTCATCTATCATTCATTCAAGAAATTGTTTTGCCGTGTTTATATAGCCTGTTGCAAACACGAGGAGTAGTTTGGGAAACCTTGGGTTCTCCCAACCTCTCCGAGTGTTTATATCAGGCTGTATAAACACAACAAAACAGTTTCTATTTCTCTTAAAAAATAAGCAAAAAAACCTAAGCCATACTCATAGTGAATAACGAACTTTATTCTCAATATCAAATGGTCAGTGCTCCTTATTAATTCATTAACCAATCAGAGCTTCCCATTCGCGCAAAGAATAAATTCTGGCGTCAATGGGCGCTCTGATGTCATAACAGTGTCTTGCGTAGCCTGATGTAAGCACGGTAACTGACCAATCAGGATACTTATTTTATAATCATGAATAGTGGTAAGCTGCGGCAGGCACGTGACCTACAACTTAGAAGATCGGAGCTTGTCTCATCGTTTGATTCAAAAATGTTACGTATTCATTAGACCCTTAAAAACGGCGCTAAAAATCAGAGTTTTTTTTTTAATTCCCAGGAGACGACGTCCCTGATTCTTGGAAGGGAAAACTGTCCATCAGTTATAAATTGGGCAATGGAGGACTGAGGGACAACAAAACAATCAGGATTAAAGTAAACGTCCCAAGAAAGAGACAAGATGTTTATAATGTTATTGGGACCATCTATGGCAAAGAAGAACCAGATCGCTGGGTGTTGATTGGGAACCACAGGGATGCTTGGGGATTTGGTGCAGTCGATGCATCAAGTGGAACTGCGTCTATGATGGAAATAACGCGTAGTTTAAAAGATTTATTGAAAAGTGGTAAGTTCGGAGGGAAACAGAGAGAAAGAGAGGGGTGTGTGTGTGGAAAGGGAGGGAGATAGAGAAGGTAAGAGGGAAAGAGAGAGAATAGACCCATGGCAAAAACAATCCTTCAAATACTCCTAACATCTCTCCATTACTCTGTCTCTTCCTTTGCCTCTCCTTGTGTTACCACCTCCACCTTTGTCTCTATCCTCCTCCTCTACCTCCATATCTCACCCACATCTCACACAAACATAATCAAGATTTAAACACCTGGAACGGGGGTTCTATTCCAGATACATACCCGAGACTCGGAGGGATAAAGCTGGCTTGAGACCGACGTTCGAAGAGTGTATACGCCGTTTATATGTAGGAGTGTATCTGGACCAAAAAGAGTGGCTGATCTCCACTTTTGAAATTGATGTACATTTTTCTTTGTATTTTTTTTGTTTTTTAGGTTGGCGTCCAAGACGAACGATAAAGTTTTGCAGTTGGGGCGCAGAGGAATCAGGTTTGATCGGATCAACTGAGTGGGTAGAAGAGAATGAACGAGCGTTATCAACAAAAGCTGTGACTTACATTAACGTTGATATTGCTGTCGGTGGCAATTATACTATGAGGATCAATGGGAGTCCTCTCCTGAAAACAGTTACCTTTGAGGAAACAAAAAAGGTCAAAGATCCTCATGTTAAAGAAACTGGCGAGAAAAAGACTGTGTACGAACGAATGCTTGAAATAAATTCCCCAGAATCAACGCCACAATACGGAAAGTTGGCCGCTGGATCGGACTATGCTTCATTTTATCAGTTTGTTGGTGAGTGATGGAAATTAGAACACTTAGACTTAGTCAACTACAAGAACAATTTTCAAAATATAAATCTGGTTCGAATGTTGAATAAATAAAACTAAAATTGTGTGAAAATGCCAGCAATACATGGGTATTTCAAAGGAATTTCTGAACTCCAGAAAATTCTGTAAGGTCTAGAGTGCCAGAGATTGTTAGTTGGATGGTCTTCTAACTCCAGTACTAGACTGTTGTGTAAGATAACTGCAGATTTCCGATTGAATGGTTTGTATCAATGCTAAAGCATTCGAGTGCGTGAGGGTTGATGGGATATCATGAGAGGGAATTAAAGTTGACGAGTATGCACGTAAGTTGACGAGAGTGCACGAGAGGCATTGACAGCACACGAAGGTCGGTGAGTGTACAAGGAGGTTAATGAGAGTACACGAAGGCTCACTGGAAAACACGTGGTAATGACAGTGCATAAGGGTTGATTAGAGTAAATAAATGCATGGGATAAATGAGAGTGCATGAGGGTTAACAAGCGTGTAAGAAGGTTTCTGAAAGTGCTGATGGGCAGAGACTTACCACTTTTATCAACTCTTATCGCTCAACAAACCATCAATGAACTTTTCCTTTTCAGGAGTACCATCTTTAGATATGAGCTACTACTTTACTGTTTTTTACCCAGTCTACCACACTGTTCATGATACTTACAAATGGCTACAAGGCCTCATCGATCCAGATTTTGAATATCATCTGACCACAACTCGGTTAGCCTCTGGACTACTCATGAATGCCGCTGATAGTTTCGTGTTACCGCTCGACGTCTCAAAGTATGCAGTAGCTTTGAAAACGTCATTGGATTCCTTGAGAAACGATTCTGGCGCTGAACTACAACAGAACGGCATCACCTTGAGTTTCATGGAGAGAGCTATTCAGAATTTTACGAAAGCAGCTGAAACGTTTGAAAAGGAAAAAGAAAATGCCATGGACAGCAAAAGCGATATTGCATTACGTGATCTCAATGACAGAATGGTCAACGTGGAGAAAGCTTTTATCTACGCCCCTGGTTTGCCCAACCAACCAATAACACGTCACGTGCTCTTTGCTCCGTCAACTTTTAACAAATATGGAACGACAAGTTTTCCAGGAATTTCAGATCTGCTGTATCCGGCCAATAAGACTGAAGAAGACTGGGAAAATATCAAGAAGCAAGTTTCTGTTGTCTTTCAAGCTATTTCTGAGGCAACAAGCACTCTCTTGCCTGACGCAAAGTAAAACTTAGTTAAATTTTTACGAATTTGTGAGGACATTTCTTAGATTCAGTTGTAGCTCTGTTCAGGAATTTGTGCTCGCCAGATCGTCTTTTGATTTTTACATCATATATATCATTACCGTATTTACTCGATTAAACACCGCCCTCGAATAAATGCAGCAAATACAAACAAAAATATTATTAAACGCCGCCCTAAAATAAACGCCGCATTTATTCTCATCGATGCGGCGTTTAATCGAAGCATTCTTAACTAACTAAATAAAGTATGAACTGAATTACACTCGAGTACTACACATAAGAAAGTACGGCACAACTTAATCTAAACCAGTCTCGGAAATGTATTCTTCTCGAATACCATGTTTTTCAGTTCGAAGTGGCTATATTTCACTACTCTGCTACTTATCTCTCTCTCCAAAACTTCAGCTATGCGCAGTTCCGTGGTGAAAGCCGAGAATTTTGCCGGTACAACTAGTCCAACTTCTCTCTTCCTTTTTCCAGTGACCTTCGCGAATAGTTTGTTGTCAGCGTTTGCGTCTAGGAAGTTCTTTAATAAGCGCGACAGTTCTATTGGAATAAACTTTGAAGAAAACGCCGCCCTCGAACAAACGCCGCAGCGCAAAAAATTCAATAAACGCCGCGGCGTTTGTTCGAGTAAATACGGCATACTATGATAGATCTCTGGACGTTTTGACGTTCAACCAACGCTAGCATGAAATGCCACTGACTTATAAGTCCATTCTATATTCACGACTTATAAATTCTGTATTCCATATGTGCAAGTTGTCTTTTATATTTGTAATTGTTGGTCCGAAATCATGCGGAGAAATATCACTGAAATCTCTCCAGATTAAAGTTCATTCAATATTTTTTGATAAACATTTTTGGTGGCCGAAAAACAAACATCAGTAATCCAATAAGACGGCAGTAATCCGTGGTTTCAAATTAATTCTAAAATTTTGAGCATTTGATTATCGTTGACCCACGAGCAATTACTACATGGCCACACGCGGTTTTACCCGGTGGCAGAGTGGGGTAGAAGATTCTCCCCAAGCACTTGAGCCTGCCTGCCTCTCCTAAAGAAAATAAAAGATTTGACTATCATCATGCTAACTGGCACACGGCAGTGATAAGCTAACTTTACGCGTGTCATACGACTCTTATACCAGCGCATTGCGTCAACTGCGCACAAGAGTTTTGTTCTCATTTTAACTACTGAAATGGAAATATGAAACGAAACACTAGGATTTAATAACATTGATGTAATGACAATGCATTAAATATTACCACTGTTACAGTCAAGAATAATGTGTTCCAGATAGCAGCAACATGCTAGTCATTACAGTAATATGTCATTTATCCTTTTCACCTGAATTATATGTACACCTCTTGGTTACTGCTAGAAACCATCAGTTTCAAAAATCTGACCGTGGATAAAACTATATCTGAGGAAAACTCTACTTTTCATGTCTTGATTGCAGAAAAGCCATCCCGTAAATTCAGTGGATTTACACGCTAGTTCGTGGTATATAAACAAGTCAACGAACAGCTAACATTGGGTAGCTCGCTTCATTCACTGAGTTGTGGTTGCCCATGCAGAAGAATACTTGGTAGTTACAACTCTAGAATTTACTTATGTAGTTGGAACGAGTTGCAGGCGCCTTTAAAGTCATTTAAGGATGTGTGTTCTCTGTTAATGACCCGAAATATCCCAGTTTTGTTGAAAGATGAATTCGCTGCAGGCTTTCCGGACGTTTTTATTAAGTTATGACAAAGCTGTTTATTTCAACAGCTTGAAATGAAGTTGAGGCCAACAGCTTTTGCTAAGTCCCATCAGTACAGCTTCAAGAACTCAGTGAAACGGTTTATTTTGACGTTCCTTATATCTTGTTGATGTACATTACAAAATGTCACAACGATTGGCCGACAGCTTGAGAACAACCTGCTACTAATTTGTCAGAAAAACCTGAGCAAGCGGTGCGGACAGATTTCGATTAATTAGCGACATACATGTAAGAATAACAACATACGTAAGCGCAGTGAGCATTTTACGGTCAGCTGAACTCTTTGTAGTTCTCAAGTACAAAGGAATTAACTCACAATGTGGAACTTTTAGCGTTCGCTTATGTAATTGAGTCTATGTTTACATGGCTGGTGAAAACCCGGCAGCTGGTGTGATTTTGGCTTGGTGGTTGAATTGACAGTGGTCGATCATTTGCTGTCCCGAAAGGAACGATATGGTAAACGTCAGCATTGAGCAAGATACACTGTCCAAGAGTTTACAAGGATATTTCAAATAGCATGCAAAGTTTCCTACGATATTCCAAATATTTTAGTCACATAATCTATTTATTTCTTAAATATTAATATATTTATATAATTAAGACAATAAAGAGCTGTGTCAGGAAGTCAATATTTTGACAGGCCTCAGCAGGCTAGAGTGACTGTTTGACAGTGTTCATGTCGCCCTAGGAAAACTGTCAAAACACGACAACGATTTCCTCGGCGTTATCATGACAGTGTTTGCCCATGCAAAGATTAGGGTCGTCGTCATAATAGCTGTTCTCATCCTCCTCTTTGGGCTTGGCTTTCTTGTCGGCTATTTCACTTCCACAAGTTCCAGCGAGTCGTCGTCAGATTCTTGTGACAGTTACACGACCAAAAAGCGACAAGCGGAGCAGAAGAAGAAACGAGATTTACACGAATCGTTTTACAAAAGCCTGAACCCTGAAGAGATCGGAAAGAACTTGAAGTAGGTCTTTTAATGTTGTACTCTAGATAACCAGATATCCTTGAAGGCCTTAAAAAGGTTTCTAAACGTCTTTGTTCTCCGTATAATGTCCCACATGTACACGCTGTTTCTGATGGGAAATTTGCTGCACTTGTAAATGCACCACGCCTGCGTTGAATCATAATTAATGAGCGCAGTGGCGTCTTTAGACCTGCAGTCTTCAGGCGAGTCAGTCCCGGGTGATTATCGAACAGACCCAAATCTTCTGATCTTGACTAAAAATTTGGGGTGGCATGCAAGATTTTCAGGCAAAATCAATCCTCATTTATTCCAGTGCGGCGTGATCAAGCTATTTTCAAGTGAAATTACGTATTGTAAAGTATCTTGACCGTGTCGAATTTCCTTTGATGCACATATCTCTTCAAAAATGTTTGTCGTATATTCCCAGTTTATCGTAAATGTGCTAAATCAGATAACGTTCTCCAGCCAGACTGATTCAATACTTTCGAAACACGACAAAGGCAGTACAAGGGAAAGTTAAAAAACGCCGACTTTTAGTCAGCATGGTTTATCCGTTAAATGTTCATCGTTTAACTGCTGTTTGCGGCATACCCATGCAGCGGCGGTCTAACAAAACATGATGGTAGTTTGATGTTTGAGAAACGTGAGAGCTTGGATATATTAAGGTAAATGAACGTTTTCTGAGTATCGAGCTTGAAGATCGTTCATTTACCAAAACATGATGGTGTGGTGTGTACTGTGATATAGACGCACTGAAACTGAAATAGCACACGAAAAGTATCTGGCGTTTTGTAGGCCCAACATTTTGTGGTGACTCAACGATCATAACCCATGTCAGTATCTGCACATTTTAACGAAATATTCCCGCCGGTAGTCATTCGACACTGTGCTCATTGTCAAACAGGATGGCTACTGTTAGTGGTAGGATTAGCCTAGTTTTAACCTTGATTGTGTTGAAACCGTAGCAACGCCCCTGATTTAGCGTCGAAGCCGGCAGTCGTGTTTACTCAGAATTGTATTCCCTAAGTTACACCAGGCAGCACGGAGAACCCTCCAATATTCCCGTCTCAGTCGAACGTCGAATTCTGTATCCCTTTCGCGGCAGAATATTTTAGAGGACCTTTTCATTCGACCCACTAAATGAGCTAATTCTAATCCAAATACTAATCAGGCGTCTTGGACCTCGTTTGTTGAGCACCGTGAAGATGAATTAGGTGATTAACTCTTTTCCGACGGCATAACACTTCCGTTATTTTACTCCGGCAAATGTCAGACGATTTTACTCGTCAAAAGCCGAGCTCCCGCCTCGAAAGAGTTACGAGCGTCAGAAGTCGAGGTAAAATCCGCTGTAAAACTCAAGCGAGACTTGCTGCAAAAGATCCAACTACCGGGAGATCCGCAAGATTCAAAACACAACTCATGACCAAGGGAGAAACATTATGTACCTTGGCTTCAGTTTCTTCACATGATATCGCCAGTAAAATGACACCGTTCGGTGTTGAGTCATTCTAATCGCTCTCAACGTTAACATGAAGCAGGCACGTACAAGTGGCAACATCGGTGCCCAAGAAGTAAGTACGCGAGCTTCTGGAACAGATTTAAAATTATCATCTGTTAAATCAGAACTTGGGAAATTCAAATTATCTTATTACGACTCCTGCCTCTGATACCAAATTTCTTCCAATCTCATGGCTCTTCAGATATTTCTCTCTACGTCCACATGTTGGAGGCACAGTGCGATCGAAGGAGTTAGCTGATGAAATTGAAAGGCGTTGGCGAGAATATGGGTTTGACAAAGTGGAACAACCAAAGTACAACATTCTGTTGCCTTATGTGAGTCCAAATGTTTCAAACAAAGTACAAATTCTGCTGAAAAATGGCAAAGTGGACAGGGAGTTCACAGGAAAAGAACAGGTACGAGAAACGTGAAAAGGAAGAGGGGGGATCAGTTCCTTTCTCACTTGAACCCAGGAGGACACTATGAAAGACAAAAACTAATATTCAGAAAATCACTGTTTAAAAGGCTCCGCAAACTATTTGCCAATAACCACACTGTTATACTAAAAACTATATAATTTAAACCAACTGTCAATTAACGAACGCTATCTAGCAGAATGCTCTTGAAAATACGTTTAGACCTTCTTTAAATGAAGTTCTATCCCATCCCATCCCACCCCATCCGTTCTATCCTAATCCCTTATATTTTTCATGCAGGGAACGGGCGGCTAGGTCACGGGAAATGTTTGTAAATGAACGTTACTGTGACGTCGATTCTTTTTTAGTGTTGTCCTTATAAATAGTTAAATTAATTTTTTGTGTTAACTTTCACAACGTCCAGCTGGCTGATCCAAGCGAGAATGACACGACAATGATCGCTCCATTGCTTGGCTACGCCAAACCTGGCTCAGTGGTCGGCACCCTGCTGTATGTGAACTACGGAAGGACCGAGGACTTCGAAGTACTGAAAAAGAACTTGAGCATTCCAGATTGCAACGGTACCATTGTCATCATGAGATATGGTAAAATATATCGCGGAGACAAGGTGACTATGAAAGATCATTGCTCTCATAAATAGATCACGAGAATTTCCCAGCGCTTGCCTGTAAGAGGTGAGGACAGAAATTTTGAAATAAGGGTTTACGAAGCGTTCTGGTAGATCCACTGTCGTTTTTCGGATGTGGAAATCCAATTCTGACCGAAGGCTTAACAGGAAGTCCAGTTTCTAGGACCATAAATAAGTTGCTTCTATCTTCTCACTTGTTAAAACAATGAACGACTGGAATACAGAAACCTCTGAAAACTGAGGTTGCCTTCAGCTTAACTAGATTTAAAATGAAAACCAAACTAAACTTCAAGCACTTCAACGTAAAAAAAAAAAAAAAAAAAACTTTGGCCAATCGAAGCCAAGAACAATCGTGGGGCAAAACACCCGTCCGTAGTTGCCGATTAATCTAGCCAGCGGTCACTTGGTTGTCGGTTTACCTTAGTTGAAACTGTTTAGTACTGTACTAAGTGGATTATCCAGTAAAACCACAGAAGAAGTCCATTTAGAACACTGTGCCAGGCACATCCCAGGTCTTATCTTTAACACACGCGCGTATGTGTGCGCGCGCACGAGCGTGCGTGCGTGGCCGTTGCATGCATGCGTGCGTGTTGCTCAATGACTGTTCCGTGCGCTTACGCGCGTGTTCGCACATGTGTGTCCGTAGTCGTTTACCGGCCGTTGCATCAATCGCTGCATTCAATCTCTTTAGGTAGAGAACGCACAGCAATGTGGTGCCGCAGGGGCCATCCTGTACAATGATCCAGCGGATTACGCCCCTTATGGACAAAATAAAACGTATCCAAACTACGTTTGGCTGCCGAAGACTGGGGTCCAACGAGGGAGCATACTCTACAATAGTGGTGACCCACTCACCCCAGGCCTCCCAGCAATCGAAGGTGTATATCGAATTCCTCAAGACAAAGCCAATTTACCGAAAATCCCGGCCACACCAATGCCATATGGTGACGCAGTCAATATCCTGGAACTTATGCAAGGTAAGTGAATCCTAAGAAAAGTTCGAAGAAGAATCAATAGCAGTAAATGACAAGAACTTGATTTTTGACGACCAATTTAATGACCATAGGTTGTAATGAATTAGTGATTATAGAGTGCTAAGACGATCGCAGCAATGTCTTCAAGATCGCATTCATAATAGTTTATAGACGTTTTCACTGACGACCTAATTACAGACTTTATAATCACGATTTTGTTCAAATTTCCAGGAAAGGACGTCCCCGATTCTTGGAAGGGAGAACTGCCGATCAGTTACAAATTGGGCAACAGAGGATTGATGAACAACAAAGCAATCAGAATCGAGGTGAACGTTCCAATAAAAAGACAAGATGTTTATAATGTTATTGGTACTATTTACGGTACAGAAGAGCCAGATCGTTGGGTGTTGATTGGGAATCACAGGGATGCTTGGGGATTTGGAGCGGTAGATCCGTCCAGTGGAACTGCGACAATGATGGAAATATCGCGCGGTTTAAAAGACTTGTTAAAAAATGGTGAGTTGGAAGCGAGAAAAAGAAACAAAGACACCAGACTAGCATCTGTTAACAAGTATCTACTCGTTAACCAAAAAAGGGATATCTCGGGGACGTAATATAAAGATGAGAGCCTAGCTCAGGATTTTTATATGGAGAACCATAACCACAGGGAAAAAAAAAGACATTTCAAATAACTTTACTAACGTTTCGTTTCGTATTTATGGTTCTTCATATAAAAATCCTGAGCTGGGCTCTCATCTTTATGTTAAGTCTACGTTTTCCGCCCAGAAAGTCAATAGCCACAATTTTAACCAACGGATATCTCAGGGATTTCCTATCTTTCTGAACTTTGTTTGTGCTTCCTTTCTTCTGTCATTCTGTCCCTCTATTTAGGTTCTGTACCATCTGTTTGTCTGTCTATCTAGCCGCCCGTCTCTTACCCGTTCGTCCGTCCAACTGTTGATCCGTCAGCCTCTGTCTGCCTTTCTACCTCACTGATTACTCCCCTGGCTCGCTGCCCGCTTGCCTGTCTTTCTCCACCCATATATCTGTCTGTCTCAAGGGCGGAGACGGCTCCCAAAAAACGGGGGTGCTAATGATACTTGGATCTAACCCAGCACAGCAGGCAAATAACGTGCAGGGAGGTTTTACAGGATCTCTCTGCAACAAATCTTGTTAGCGTGAACATGTCGTGACATGTCCACAGTTGCCTCACCACAATTTTAGTTTTCTTTATACATTATTACAATTTCTTCTGCCACTTTTTTCACTTGACGTTACACAGAATTTTCTCCAGATGTCAAGATTCACTAACAATTAAAGTGCGAATGTTGCATTTTTCGACAGAAATGGGGGGCTCTGTCCCCCAACTTTAAAAGTGAGGGTCAAGGCCCCTTTGCTCCCTATACCTGCATCCCTGTGTCTGCCTGTCTGTATGTCCATCCGTCTAACCAACCGTCTGTTCTTCTGACTATGTCTGCCGACCTACTTGTTAGAAAATTATGGCATTTACACTCGAGCGCAGTTAAGTTGATAATTTTTGAAGGAGAAAAATCTCAAGTGTCTAAATATTTTTAAGACCCAACCGGGACCTGTTGCGAGAAATGCAACTTTGGGCCATCTCGCTGGGAATCGAACCCGCGACCTCGCGAATCTAGTGCGATGCTCTGCCAACTGAACTACGCAGACCGTTGCCGAGAGCATGGCCACGAGTTCAGTATTTATTAGTGAAGGGTATATTCGATAAAACACTAGTCAGCCTGTGTGTCTGCGTCTTTTGCCCATTCATCAGCATGTCCGTCAGTCTATCAGTATCTATCTTGGTAATCCCGTATGTCTGCCCGTCTCCGTCGGTCGGTCTAGCCGTCCATACATCCGTCTGTCTGCCCCCCTCTCTCTCTCTCTTTCTCTCTTTCTCTCTCTCTCTCTCTCTCTCTCTCTCTCTCTCGCACTGTGACATAGACGCACATTGGTACGTGTATTCATTTGCACGAGGATGTAAATACCAGAGAATTTCTATGCGTATTGACCTGATTGTGATGTGTGCTAGTGGATGTCAATCCCAAGCAGGAAAAAATATTGTTAAACTTTAAGGAACTACTTATTCCGCTTTAGGATGGCGTCCTAGGCGAACTATAAAGTTTTGCAGCTGGGGTGCGGAAGAATCTGGTTTGATAGGATCAACTGAATGGGTGGAAGAGAACGAACGAGCGTTATCAACAAAAGCAATAACGTACATTAACATTGATATTGCTGTCGGCGGCAATTACACTTTCCGGATCAGTGGCAGTCCTCTTCTGGAGACCACTGTGTTTGAAGAAGCAAACCAGGTCGAAGATCCACACGTGAAAAAAAACGGAGAGAAGAAGACAGTATATGAACGAATGCTGGAAATTAGTTCCTTAAAATCGACACCAATGTATGGCCCACTGGCAGCTTGGTCCGACTTTGCCCCTTTTTATCAGTTCGTAGGTAAGCCGAAGAAACCACTGACAACTTTTTTCGTTCAGCCTTTATCTAAATAGCATAGTATTTCTAAATGGATGGATGACAGCACTTTGTCAACTCGTAAATATAAATGTTGTTTCTACGGCCTTGTAACCCAGCTGGTAATGAGCTGGATTAATACAAATGTACCATTGACCAGGGGTTGAACCCCACATTGCTCAGATGGCACAGTGTTGGATTAGATGTCCAAACTTTGTACGTTGGATATTGCGTAGTTCGATTAGTAGAGTGTTGGACTCGTTAACATAAGCGCTTGGATTTGGTTCACTTTCACTTTAGTTGGTAAGTTGTTGGATAAAATTAACATTTAGGTTTATTCAGATTACAGGGTCAAGAATGGTAACTACAAACACCACACAAGCTGAGCTAAGCCCAGGAAAACATGCATTGTTTGAGCGATATCTTGGTGGAGTTTTGCTTTCGAATGCGGCGCGTTTCAACACGCAATACAACCAAATTTATGCAAAGCCACACATTCTGTAAATTGTCCACTTAACGTACAACTCAAATCCCAGTAACAATGGTCTACAAGAGTAACTTTGATAACTCTTTTGACTATTTACTGCCTGGAACTCCTCCCTCAATGAGTAAAATCATGTGACATTAGCCAGAGAAAAATAATACAAGACCGATTCTGCCAGAAAAGAGTTAAGAAGTGTCATTGGTACGCATCAAATACAATTTTATGGCCTTCTACCAAGTATGGGAATTATGAGAGCGCATGAAGCTTGATGTTAGTGCATCACAATTGATGAGTGTGCTGAAGTGTTTCTAGGGGCATATGAAGGTTGGTGGGGGCAATGAACAATGAGACTTACAGCTCTCATCTCTCATCAGACCAATTCTCAATAAACTTCTCCTTTACAGGGGTACCATCAGTGGATATGAGCTACGACTTTACTGTCTTCTACCCAGTCTACCACACTGTTCATGATACCTACAAATGGTTACAAGGCCTCATTGATCCAAACTTTGAATATCATCTGACCACGACACAGGTAGCATCAAGATTGCTTATGAATGCGGCTGACACTTATGTGTTACCATTCAATGTCTCAAAGTATGTAGTAGCTTTGAAAAATTCACTTGATATTTTGAAAACCAATTATGGTGCTGAGCTAGAGCAAAACAATACTACGTTGAGTTTCATTGAGAATGCCATTCAAAACTTTAAAAAAACAGCTCAGATGTTTGAAAAGGAAAAAGAAAATGCCATGGACAACAAAAGTGATATTGCATTACGTGATCTTAACAACAGAATGGTCAATGTGGAGAAAGCTTTTATCTACCCTCTTGGTTTGCCCAACCAACCAACCACACGTCACGTGGTCTTTGCACCATCAACTAATAATAAATATGGAACAACAAGCTTTCCAGGAATTTCAGATCTGCTGTATCCAGCCAATAAAAGTGAAGAAGACTGGGAAAGTATTAAGAAGCAAATTTCCATTGTCTTTAAAGCAATTTCTGAGGCAACAGATGCTCTTTTGCCCAACACAAAGTGAAACTTCACAGAAAACTGACAACAAATTTCTAAGAATTTGTTAGGATGTTTCCCATTATGTCATAGCTTGTCCATGTTAGACCAATTTGGAGTTTTGATTGTGGGTGAGATTTGACTCAGGATAAAGCTTTGTTGACACATGACATGTGGCTGAGATTAAACTATGAAAAATAATTTTTATGGTTTTATTTGCATATTCATTCTTTTTCATTGTAATCCAGGTCACTTATCAAATTTTATGCAAAAAAATCAAGTTACAAGCCAATAATATATATCTTTAGCCTATGTTATCTTCCTTTGCTGTGGTCCAATAAATTGAATTTCATCCCAAATCTTATTTTCATTTGAAATTCTGAAGTGGCTGATTGGCATGGTAGACTAGATGTGTTTCACTAATTTGGAAGGACTGATTTGGAAATCCAATATCCTATACATTAAATCTTTTTCTCAGCATTTTCTGGTAAACAAAATTTGTGATTGCTGAATGAGCACTGAGTTTTCAAATGTAGGTCTGTTCCTGGAAATATTGTACCAGCTGAAAGTGATATAACATACATGAAAAAAGTAATATAGAGCCGAAAAAAAGTAATTCAGTGTGAATTACTGCATTACCTTTCCTCGCACTCTCTCAACCTGAAATTGCACTGCTCTTAGCCAATCCAATTTGAGAAATTTTTTCAAGTATGTCATTAGTCCTATTACCATCTCCAAAGCTTGTTAAATCTCTAATGTTAGGTCAATTTGCCTCAAATCAGACTGCAACACTTCAGAAGCACCACAAGGGGTTAATAACACTGACATGTGTCTGGCTGTGCTAGGTCAGGTTGCCTGTGAGCAAGGTGGTCCTGTTCATAGAACTACATCTAACCAAACTGAAATTGGAATGGTGAAGATATGGTGGGCTGGAAAAGAGGGGTCAAACCCCCCTGATGATCCCCTTTGAAAAGTAATCCACACCCATGTTGTACTGTAACTACATTTTACCTTAAAATTAGCTTATGTAAGTGATGATTACCTTACCTTGGCATACGTGTCAACCTCATCTGGTGAAGATCCTTTGATGTCTTCAGAGCCTCGTATCCGTGCACAGTATCAGGCAGTTATACTTTTCAAGGATCTGCAGAAATTTGCAGGAAACTACTTCTGTCATTCATCTACTGGTACTGTGCTGCACTGTCTGTCAAGAAATTCGTTAAGTCCGTGTTTAGAATATTTTGTAAACGAAATACGCCAAACAGGAATTTTTGTGCGCGCAAGTAAGCAAGCTTGCCGAGGAATTTGGAATTTAGTGGGAGTCTGAGCCCCACTTGAAAGTTGAAAACAACATGGCGTCCATAACCAGGGTGTAAACAAACAGTGGTGAGGACTTTATGTCTTTTTATTTCACAGGGAATTGTTTTTTTCATTTGGGAATTGAGTTATTTTACAATATCAAAGATTCCAGGTATCTGAGGAAGTACGTTTATTCCCCAAAATAGGTCTGGCTTTGAAAAACGGTTCACCGTTTACTAGTTGTCGTGGTTACTGTTTGTGCTGTAATGCACAAGAGCTGGTTCACTGTTCACCTTAATTTTGAGGTAAACTACGAACCAGCTTAGGATTAATGAGGGAAACGAGGTACTCTAAGTCGTATTATGCCTGTCAACCAAAGAAATAAGAAAATCATGGAAAGTAATGCATAGATAAGGAATCCTGTTGAGAAAACGCGAGAACGTTCATCCAGCTATCTCTACAACTCCATATCAAGGAACAGAACTTGTATGTGGATCACTAGTTATGGCTTTTATGGATTTATCTGTGAAAGGCAAGCCAAGTCCGAGACATGAGCGCCCATTCAGTGGTAAAAGGTCTGGATATCGTAACCAAAATGTGAACACAAAGGCAAATATATTCGGAATATCAGAGTCAACTGCTGGGACACAAACTAAATCTTCTCAAGTCAATTCTAGGGTTAACAGTGAAACAAGTAATGAAATGAATCGCAGATATAGAACACCAGATGCACCAAGAGAGTCTGGAGCACCAAGTATCCCATCATCTGTAAGTGTGAAAGAATTTCATGAGTAATTTTTCTATTAATTATAACTGTTTTAATGAAGTGGCATAGCTTACATAGATTGGATGTCTGGGAGAGCTACAAATGGGGACAGTAGAAAACATGTGAGGGGTGCGTTGTTTCGTATGGCTGTAAAGTGAAGGGGAGTGAAGGAAGAGAAACTGGTTATGTTTGCTAGAAGGATGAGTATGGTTCAGCAGATGTGAAACATTATCTCAAAGAATTGAAAAATTGAAGCTGAATTGAGGGCTAACTTATGCACTGAAACTTTCAAGGCATGAAGACTTATGTTGAAATGGAAAGACTCATGGAATATAAGCAGTTAAATACATAGTATGAATTAGGTAGGTGAGAGCAGAAACATTAAACTGAAAATCATCAGAAATTGATGAAGGGTAAGACATTTGAGGTGAGCTGAACACGATGTGAGTTGGGAGGAAACTAGCTAGGACCCCAAGCTAAGAAAATCATACTAAAGATCAAGTATGGTGATGATTATGGTTATGGTAATGGTGATAATTGTGGTGGTGACAATGATGATATTATTAGTGATAATGATGGTGTTGGTGATGATGATAATGTTGGTGATAATCACAGTGATAATGATTAGTTCAGATTCTTTTCATTTTTTCAGGCTGGTATTATTTCTAAATCAGAGCTTGATGCTACAAAAAAAGAACTTGGTATTCTTGAAGGAGAACCAGAATGCAAAGAGGTTAATAGATAAGTAATTTTCAGTTAGTTACAGAAAAAAAATGGCAAAATCTAACAATGACTAAGTCAGAGTCTTCCCTAGAAACAATGCAATGTTAATTTTTAAAACTTTGTATTTTGGTGATCATTGTCCCATGAGAGTTATGTGTATCCTTTTGCTCTAAATTTTCATCAAGTTTTTTGATTTCTGGAAATCACCATGCAACTCTTACAACCCTTTTTGGCAGACATACACGTAAGTACTGTACTGGCAAACATTCTCCCCTTTGTCAATTGATAGGAATAAAATGTTACTCCAATAAAATGACAAGAAAGGCCTGTTCTATTGTATAGCTATATAATTAAAAATGGAACCTATTTTACCCTCTTTAGTAAAATTATAACTTTCAATTAAAGATGATCTAATTTGTACAATGCTATAAAAATGTGAATAAAATTTCTGGTACTTTAGACATCCCCTTCTTCTTAGCATGGTATAGGTCACTGACCCAAAATCAATTCACAGTTATACTGTAGCTGTTTCCATAATTTTAATAATCGTATCTGAAATATATATTTCTAGTTCCAAATTGATGGAAAATGTTTCATTGATAAAGCACGAAGACCTCGATCAAGAAAAGCTCCACAGGGGTAACTTGAACCCAATTTAATAACATTGTACATCGAGTATTCACACATTTCATTGCTAAGTCCTTTAGTTTGTTCACCATAGAGTAATTACAATGGTTTTCTCAATTGTTATAATGCTGCAGGTATTCTAACAGACTGCCTGACAGGCCAAGAGTGCAGTGTAACCCATTGGAAACAAATGAAACATTACAGCTGCATTAAATGTAGTAAACTTACTGTGCACCAAAATTGAAAAAAACAAAAAACAAACAAACAAACCAACCAAAAAAAAAGGTGCATTGTCATAGTATTAATACCTTTAACTGATAGGGGTAGATGTTTTTGATTTGTGCAATTTTGTAGCCAAAGCAGCCAAAGGGTTAATGTACTATTTAATTTTGTGGTGGGATTTTAATACTTTTTTTATCCAACTGTAAAGCCCATTCAAAACTACGTGCAAAGTTGTACAAACTGAGTGTCGTAAGTGTTCATTTGTATACTCTGATGTTAATTTTTAGAGTACCAAAGCTCCAGCTGGGCGCACTTGCTGATAAGGATGATGAGGTATTGTGTCCAATGAGGATCAGTCTTTGTTATCTACATCTCAAAGTACTTAAAGTGTTTAACCACACGGGATCTTATCATTGTGTTTTCTAACTTTCAAAGATTTGCTGTCAAAGTGGTTACTGTTATTCTATAGCCTGATGTGCTTTTATAATTTAAATATTTTTTAAAGCTGAAAAAGCCACTTAGCAATCACCCCCATAATTTGGCAACACCAGACTCCCAAACCAGTGTCAGGTAAGCTCAATGTCGTGGCATTTGTTCAGCATTTGTGGAAAAATTTACCAAGCGAAAGAGAGTGAAGTACACCACTGTATATGAAAATTATTTCTCAAACTCATTAATAATTCACGAAGAAAAAACAAAAGAAATACATAATCAGTATTTAGAAATTGGAGGAAGATTACAGCTGAATTTTTCCAACTTTCTTCGGCTGGATTTTCGCCTAAAATACTGGTTCGTTTGAGAAGTAATTTCAAACACTCGTTTAGTGTTCTTCCTGCGATTTCTAGATACCTCGAAACTCGTTGAAAAAACTCGGCTTCGCCTCGTTTTTCAACTCGTTTCTCGGTATCTAGAAATCGGAGGAAGAACACCAACTCGTACTTGAAATATTACATGAAAACAGCAATCCATAAAATAATAAACCTTTCTTTAGCTGGGGCACACCTATTGATAACCATTACTATGGTCATCCTGATGAAGAGAAGAACTATCAAGTGAGTATTTCCAGTTTTAAAATCTGACAAGAATTTCTGGAATATTGATTTAGGATGCTTGTGGATTTTTTCAAGGTCTACTTTGATTGTGTAAAAACGGTACCTAATTTCATTGACAAGTGGATTGTTTGGTCAAAATATTGTCTGTAGAAAACTTTCAAAAGTTTTTTCATTCATCGTTTGATAGGAAACGCGTGACTAAAGCATTTTTTAATTATTTATTTTTATTTTTTTTTTGTGAATGCATTTGCTATACAGCCAGGTCAAATTCAAGTAAAGTTGACTGGAATTGAATCGGATTAAGAGTATGTAGTATTTTCAGTGTTAACAAAATGATAATTATTTGTATTTCGATGTTAGATTTGTAACGAAGAGCCTGAGGAACGATTATTTTCAGATCAAAGAAAGAAACCAACAGGAATACCCGACTTGGACCTTCAACTGTCTCACAGTGGAAATGAACAATTCAGACAGGTTGGTTTGTGCTCACAAATTATTTGTTAAAAAGTCTGTGTTACACATTGTTTTTTAATCCGTTGTTTTTCTTTTACGTGGAGTCAAACAAATAAAGTGTTAGGATTATAAAATTTCAATTAGGCAAGATATTTCTCTTGCGCAATTGAAATTTTATAATCCGTAATGTATAGTAGAATAGTGTTAACGGTCGTCTGTTGGTGCTATAGAATGCCCTTCGATGTAAATGGTTGTGTATCTACGCTAATGAATGTCGATTGAATAAAATGAATGTATTTTTGCGTTAATGAGTTTGAGGTTGGCGTTAATGATAGTATATTTTCTGGAAATGAACAGCAAAAGGTGTAATTAGCTTGTGTGACAGTTACAGCGTGTAACTACAACCCTTTGTGCGACTGCAACATTTTTTGTCACGCTACCGGCTGCCTGAAAACCCGCATCGTTTCAGACGACCGTTGTCACCAATGTAAGTAATCTTACTCATTTTTTATCTAACAGGCTTTACGGGAACGAAACAAACTTGAAAAACAGAAGAAAACCAAAAAGGTACCTCGTGTTTTGGTCATAGTCCATCAGTACCTGATGTCCGAAAACGTATGCTTCAAAAATAAAATTTACCTATACATTCGAGTTGAAATTTTAACGTTTGTTAAAACATTTCACCAGTCAAAGGTGGGGTAAAACGAAACCATTTTCAACGATGATTTTTAACATGACGAATACAAGTATTGCTCCAAAGATTGACGTTAACATGCTGTTTCAACGAAATACGTGTAAAGCCCTCGTCATATGTTTTAAAAATCGTGGAACATTATCTCGTAAAACATCACCTTCTGAAACTGAAATTCAATAGTCATGAGTAATTTTTTGAGGAAAGAGTCACGAGGAAATCAGCATTAAACGAATGCGTTTACCTGTCATGAAACAATCCGATTTTTTCAACGAAACTTTTTCTTTACCTTTGTGAGGCATAGACAACGTTGTCTTGTTTTTATTATTATTCTAATGAATCTGCCGCCGTGAAATACTTTGTAATCACGTACATGATTGCACAGGTTTTTACTCAGAAATCTTTTGATCTGTAACAGGAAAATGTTGTCCACAACGATGTCTCTAAACCTTGGGTCGCTCATCTTCAGAAAGAAGCAGAGAGTACGATAAAAGTTGCTGATGAAAAGGCAAGTTGATCCTCCGATATACCAACTAATGGGTGTTTTTTTACTAGATGAATCTTGACTGAAAACTCCACGGCAACGGACGAAGACCGTTTATTAACTAACGACATATTGACAGCTTGACTCTGGTTCTAGCAAATGCTAATTGATTTTTTTCAGTTTTGATAAATTTTTGGTCCACAAGAACAAGCTCGTTATTTTGGGTTTCGAGAAATTTAACTTGATATAGGACGATTTAAATGTTAATGTTACTGAAAATTGCATTATCAATAATATACAACACTACTAAAGCTGTAGTATTTCGTCCGGAACACTGTTTTATAGATGTTGACTATCACATGAAATGCAGGAGGACTTTCAGGATGAACGTAAAACTGCAAAGATTAGCTGTTGTGAAGTGTGCGAGATGTAGTATTACTTTCAAAGATAAAATGGCGAATACCGCACCGATCACGCTGTCTTCATTCTGTTTTTTCATTGTTAACCAATACTGTGAAATGCTTTAAGGCCACCCTGTGCTATTTATGCTTTATACTTTGTGTTATGCTTTATCTTTAAATGCAGATTGTCAAACTTACTTCTTATTGTTTTCTATTTCTTCAGGCAAGACTTCGAGTAACGCGAAAAAATGAGATCATTGATGAAGCGCTTGTCGACGATGAATTGTCAAAGTAAAGAAATTTTGCAGTTTTTAGCTTTCCGTCTATCTGACCGTCGTTCGTTATTTCATTCATTCTTTCTTTCTTTCCTTCTTTTCCTTCCTATTCTTTCTTTCCTTTTCCTTTCTTTCCTTCTTTTACTTGCTTTTCTTCCTTTCCTTCCTTTCCTTTCTTTCTTTTCCTTCTTTCTCGTCTACTATTACAGAAAAAAAAGAAGAAATAAAATAGGAATTTGTGAATATAACTAGTCAGTGAAATAAGTCACAGGGGTCTTAGGCAGGAATCGAACCCCGACACTGTTAAAGTTCCAAACTTAATTGACAGGAACGTGTTACTTTATCGCGACAAGTTTCGGTTGACTTTATGAGGCAGTATGACAAAGAATAGTATAGCCTTTACGTACCTCGTAACTCTTTGGTTCATTTTAGGGAAAAACTAACGGATCCTGAAGTTCTTTCGTCACCATTCAACACCTCTAAAATTGGACCAAGGACAAGAAGACATCAGGCGTTATTTAACAGGTTGTGATTGCTGACAAGGAGTATACTCTTAAAAGAATATCGAGAAAATTGTTTGATAAAAAAACTTGGCTTCCCCTTGATGAGTTTTATTGGTAGGACGTCGCTATGTTAGACTCAATGCTGTAAAGGAATTTCGTGAATTAAAAGAGAGAAAAGAGAAAGACGAGCTCTGTTTTTGAGATGTGTTTGTATTTGAGTCATGAGTAGCCTGTTTTTCGAATGGTCCGCAATGCAGATTCAGAATCGAAATTATCCTGTTTAACAGAGCAATTTTGCCCTACTAGAAGAACGTAGAGTTTTAATTTAACTCGCCACGACTGACACTACAGACAAATGAAAAGACTGGTTTTCATATAAACTCAAAAATGATGTTTTTGTGATCGATTTGTTAATTTTAGGAATCCAACGGCCACGACGACAAATTCTGAGAATTTGCTATCCCAGCGTTTGCGTTTTTCTGCCAGAGTTTTGACCAAAGATGGCCACGACGCTCATCGAGAATTGAATGGGTTCTTTTTTCCCGGAGATAAAACCTTGACTGTGTATGAATTCAGGCAATTTGGAAGCAGGTGAGAAAAGGCTAGAACTGTTATTAGAAAGTTCATTTACCTTTAGATAATGGCAACAGAGGTGGAGAAAGGGGTATTGATGAAGGTTTCTTAGAAGTCAAGGTTGAGGTAAAGATATACACTGAGTTATTTGCAGAGGCGGTAGCCGAATTGGTAGTGGAAATTAAAGGGTGCAGTTGGTTATTCTGTAACGTGGAGGCGATGGGAGAAATAGGTTTAGAGGTAGACATGACAGAAACTTCAGTGCATGGTGTTGAGATTATGGATAGAGAGAGAGAGTCAGGGATAGTAACAGTGATAAAATTAGTAATGAAAACGAGCATGAAGATGTAGAAAGAGTTACAGATAGAGGTAAAGACGAGAAATAAGATAATTGTAATGGTTCTTAGTGTATGTCCTGTAAATTTTAGGTCCACAGCCTTGCCTTTCATTCAGCGTGGTACATACAGTCACACACGCGGAAGAATGAAAGACAAACCGTACTCTTTTCAAGATATTACATTGGTAAGAGTTGTCAAAAGTAATTCCAAAATTCTCAATTACCGCAAATACGTTTTCTGTTGTGAGACAGCGCTGAATTCTTTAACTGCACGAAATGTAATCATTACGCTATCATTCTCAAACTTCTTTAATAAGTATTTATTAACTTATTTAGGGCAACGATTTGTCGTTTGAGACGGCAGAACAACTATCTTTACCTGACTCATTGAAACGCCGACCTTACGTAACACTTCGTATCACGGATGTCGATAAAGTGTCAAAGCAAAAATTGGCGTAAGTAGTTTGCTATTGATCCTACTGTATTAAAATCATTGTTCTCCTGAATGGTTCGAAAAGACCTGAAGTAAACTTGAACGGTGACAGTATTCGATAAGAAACTGAGAGTAACAATTAGAGCGAGAGAACGAATAAACTGAAATTCTAAGAAAATAGTAGACATAGCAGACTTTACGTTTTAACTTGGCGGGACAAATTCTCTGTCTTCAAACATTCTTTCTGAATGACACGTTCATGTTTGGCGTTTATTATTTGCCATAGTCTGCCTTGAATTTTAGGGTCTACTGTTAGGTTTCCAAAATCTGTTAGTGAGATTTAACATCGACTGACAGTTAAGACGAACTTCCGTGACTTGACGAATTTGTATGAGCCTAAAGAAAAAAACAATTGACGATGCAGGTAGATTGCTTTCAAGATAAAATGTATCAATTTTATATGCGTATTCCTGTCCGAGATTCAATAGCGGCTTTTACTCCTCTGACCATTCAGATTGAGAGACCAACCCTCTCCCATTGGAATCGTGAGTTCTTCGCATGGTTTATTACAACGGCCATTGACTAAAGATGAAGCCAAAGACAGAGAACTTATCTCAAATGTCAAAGGTAACCCACGTTTCTATTTTGTGGACTTCAAAATTGCTTGCCTTTTCATTAATATTCCTGTGAACCTGTCCATACGTTCATTCATCAACTTGTCCCTTCGTCCACAATTTTAAATCCTATTCCTCCCTATTTCCATAGCATCGTATCTCACCTCATCTTACCCCAAACGAGCATTACATCCCATCTCATCCCATCCTATCTCATTCCAGGATTCATTTATTGGAAAGATTTCAATTTATTTCACGAATCATTCTCTTAACACTCAGTCATTAACTTAACAATTGGATCTTAATTTTCCTTCCAGAGCTAGTCAGAACTCAGTTAAAGAAGAGGGGAGCTAAGTCTATGACAGCTCTCGGCCGACATTTTCGAAGTTTGGACAACTCTGGCGATGGAGTACTGGATAAAGAAGAATTAAGAGAAGCTCTTATGAAGTTTCATATCCAAATACCACCTGAAGTAAGTCGTGAATAAAGGCCAATGAACGTAAGGTTTGCTGATTTGTGTGTTTGTTTTAGATGGAAATACAAATAGTTCGGTTCACATCCAGGAATTGTCCAATTTCCTGAAGTACGTGTAAAAAAGTACACCCTCAAAGGCGAATGAACCAGCTAGTGCTGCCCATAGTTTTACATTCTCAGAAGCCAAAACAATTGTATTCATGGAATCTGGGAAAACTTATAATAAGCAGTCCAAAGCCATCTTAAGTTTTGACCATTTAATTCCTGGAACTATTTTAGAGGTTTGAAGAGATATGGGATATTGTAGATGCCAATCATGATGGAGTTTTGGATTATGGCGAGTTTACAAGAAACTTCATTGGAGAAATGGATGAAGGTAGAAAAGGACTCGTCTTAAAGGTGAACTTCTTGAAATAAGGTGGATATATATTACGAGTAAATTCGACACAATGCATGGACCATTTGAATTATATTCAGTATAAATAAAGACCCTTTAAGTTTACGTTTACCTATCTAACTGGATTCTCAGGTTATTTCATACCCTTTAATATATTGCAGGTGTTCCGAAAAATGGACCCGAATAAACTTGGTGTGGTAACTTTAATGAACATGGCAAAGTTTTTCAGCGCACGCCATCATCCACAAGTGATATCAGGTAAAATGATTGGTCCATCAGGAGATTAGCACAATCTAGTGTGCTGCCCAGGGGTATTGCGTTTGGTAAAAAGTACCGTAATGCTGAGTGAATACGTTACAACATGGTGCACCCAGGGTGTTTTGGAATCTAGACACTTGACGAAAATTCAGGGTCTCTGATAGTTAGAAAATTCATAAAAGTCACCGGAAACCCTGAAGAAATTAACCCTTTCCTTGTCCGAGAGGTCTCCCTTTGACGGGTAAAATTGTCTGACGTTAGCAAGAGCAAAATTAAAAAGTCGGCTACGGACCGGAAAGGGTTAAACTGACATTGATTGTTCGTCCTCTTTTTTTGTTCTTCGGCAAATACAGTTTTAACGATTCACGCACACAAGTATAGATCTGTTCGAAGGCTAAACAACATAAACAGCTGGACAGTTTGGCAGTTCAAATTCTATCAGACGATTCTCCAGACGATTTTGCTCGTCGGTGGGAGACTAACCCTTCGTGAAAGAGTTATCAATAGTGTGACGTCTTGAAAGTTAACGAAATCCGAATGTGTCGTAGCCCAGATGGCAGAGGGGCGCGGTCTTCAAGACCTCTTCCAAATGTGTTGGGAAAATCGAGATTTGATGCCAGTGACTTGTGATTTTAAAAAGGTTGAAGCACTGCCATGAATGATGAGGGATATTTTGTAATTAAGGTGGAGAAATGGACATTTCTGAATCAGATGGAAATTGATTAACGAGTTCCATCGAAAGTAAAGTCTTTATTGGAGTGAAGTTTTGGGAGTGTTCAAGAGAGATGTGAGAGCAATATGAGAACCCAAATTACTTTACTTAATGCTTGGTCCATCAATTCTGAACCACAGTGAATTACAAAAACATGGTGAACATTTCCCTGTAAAAAAAAAAATAATAATTGTTGGAAAATCTTGTGCACGGCTCCCTCTAACCTCATAACCTTGACGCTCCTTCAGGAATGTTTACACCACTAGTTTTCATAACGGATAACATATTAAAATTTAGGGAAGGTTACAGAAGATGAAGTTCGACAGCAGGTGTTGAGCACTTTTGAAAATTGTGAAAGAAAGGGAGAAGTGAGCTATGCTGTAAGTAGTATTTATCAAATATTAAATAGTTAATATTATGATTGATTAGTGAATCAATTAATGATAAACCAAAAACAAAGGTCAACACCAGGTAGCTGAGGTACATTTTACATAAACTTGGCTAATTTTCTTCAACACAATTTTCTCAAAATATGGGTTCCTTGGAGGAAGTATTTCAAACACTCTTAGAGTCTTTCCTTTAATTTCAAAGATAATTTGAAATACTCCAAGCATCACAGCTTCACCCCATTTTTCCAAATGAGGATATAAAAAATTAAGTCCTGGGCAAGATCTTGTATATACAGCACTTCTCTCTTCATTCAAAATGAGAAACAACCACTCATGAGGTTGCAGTAACTGGCTTTCATTGTTGCATATCCCCTGCCAATGTCGTATGCACTTGGAATAAAATCTCATGTTGTTTGTCATTGTTTGCATTTCTAGGAATTTGAGGATTACTTTGAAGGCCTTAGTCTAGCCATCGATACTGATGAAGAGTTTGTCATGATTATGAGGAACTGTTGGGGAGTATGACTTTTAATCAGAACATTATGGAATCCTACATTTAAATATGTTGTATGTAATAGTTATAGAACTGTTTATAACAAAAAAGATAAAACTTTAAAGAATTTTGTACACCATAGTAAATTTTCATACAATTTTACTGGTTTTGAATTAAAATTGCAACAAAGCCCCATTGATGTTATGTTGTCTCCATTTACATATTGGGTGGTTCAAATGTTTTATTGCAAGTATGTCCTGTATTCTAAACATCACATGGCTGTTGATCAACTTTGTCTTTTCATTTATACAGCCAATAAGCGTAAATGTGTTTATAATTATTGATGAAACTACACTGTATTTTGTGTTAAATAAAGTTTCAGACACAGCACATTACTATCAATTTGATACTAGGTAGGTAAGGTTGACCTACAGCATTCAGCTTCCACTAACAGCAGATGATTTTACTCACCAAGGAAAAGGCATCCTACTAACAAAGGATTGCAAAATATAATCTTAGTTAAATTTGTAATTTCATCATTCTATAAAGAACTCTGATTCAGATTCCATATGAAAACAAGGGTTCTAGAGCCAACTACACTACAAATATTGAGAGGTGATCTCCTCCCTTCCAACACCACTGCAGATGGGGATTATTGGAGGTAGTATGGGATTTCCAGAGGAAAAATAGTGAAAACTACTCAGCATGTCTGGGAAGTGGTAATCCAGTTAACTTGAAAATATGGAGTTTCTGAAATAAGATTTCTTGAATCTAAAAAAAGCTGAGACTACAATTTAGTGTGCAGACAAAAACAAAATGATAACTACCAACTTTTGGTCAATGTATCAATATAAAACTCACATAGAGATTTAAGTGTCTCATTGACAGAAACCACAAGAGCTTAATGTTCCCATGCCAGTAACAGTGGAGAAATTTCTTTGTTTAAGCCAAGAAGAACAAAATAAAGGTGAACATTTATCAATGTCATCCAAAATCTGATGTCAACAAATTGTAACAGGTCCAATGAAATACTGCAAATCTTTACATGCTTTTCACTCAACATTGCTAAACATGTTCAATTGTCTTTAACATTTAACAGGCTACGACATGTTTGTTATTGGTTGACAAAAATGTTGAATGATGTGGATTACTGTATGTTGAACTGTGTATTGTGGGTGTTAGAATATTTACATGGTTCATCTTGGTTTCAACCTTTTGAAGGAAGCTATAAAGAAGTTCATTTCAACCACCTGTCAAAAATAATCTACAACTCTCTTAAGGAAATCATAAACATGGTCCTATCTATCTTGGCATCAACACTGGCATTCTATAAATTCCTGCTGAATCAAAGCTATCAATATCCCCTGGAATAACATTACATAACAGCTGGTGGTAGTTAATATTTGGAACTGACCCATTCCAGATTTGCTGGTATAAAAATTAACTGCCAGATGATTCTACTCACATGGGAGCATCTGGGGTTTATGGGATACAATCTATCATCATTTGCCCATTAACCCCCAAAATGGTCTTTTAAACTTTTATTCTGGCTAATGTTGGATAATTTCAGTCTTCACTGTAAGGCTTGTGCAGGTTAATTGGGTTGGCGGGTTCAATTGTAACTAAATTTGGCAAAGTAACAAATGCACCACAGCGCCAGTTATACTCAGTATACTCTTATTAGCGTAAAAACAAACGATCTCAGCGAATATTTTCGGATTTTGCGTACACTGATGATAAATTTTACTAAATGATAGCTTCAAGCTATGTCCACAGCCTCCAACCCTAAAACAGTTAAATAAAGTTCTATTACCTCAGCTCACTATGGCAGAAATTTGAAACCGACTACAAGATGAAGATTAAATACCTTCTTGATAAAAACCATAAATAAGGTACTCCAGCTAAAAATACAAGTTGTCTGAAGAGACATCTCTGTACTAAGATCCGAAGAATGTTTACAGAACAACAGAAAACTTTACGAACGGCTACTTCCGTGAAGTCTTGAAGGAAGCCATCACGTTAACATGTTCATCCAAATCGATAAACACAGCGTGAACTAATTCAAATTAAACCAGGAATCAGCATCTAGGATGCACCGTCAGCTACCACCGGGCACTGAGTTCTGCCATTCTGCTTAAATTAGCTTTGCTAACTAAAAAAAGTTACGTCTGGATTTCTTTATCTGAACTGTTTGGTTGCTCCAAAGGTCTGGTGTAACCAGGCTGACCTTTACTGCTTATTCGTTTGCTATCGTTCCTTACGAAGACCGATTTCCCTCTATGTTCTATCACTAAACGAGGAAGTTCTTCTGGCGACTTTTTCTCAAAGCAGAAATTCACAGTCGATCCACTGAGCTTTGAGATATCCTTGCCCAACACGGCCTCCCAATATTTCACACACTTCAAACGATTTATGCCAATATCACTTTCTGGTAAGCCAAGCTGAGGTGCATTTTCTTCTATCCATTGATTTATCTTTTCTTCGCCAGTTTTACGGTCTGTCGAAACAGGATCAAGCTCTAGAAATTCCCCAACTACATTATCCAGAAGGATTTCTTCCTCGCTCGTGCCTAAATACCGGGCGTACCTCGGTTCTTGAGTCTCTTTGCTCAGACAACAAACAACACTACACTTCACAGTCTCACATGAACAATGGATCGGCCTGCAGCATGCTTGTCCCATCTCAATTCATCATTACATAACCCTCTTTGTATTTAATATATAACGATACTCTCTCCTGGATTTGTTTCGATCGTCAAAAGTACGACATACAGTTTTGTTCTTCAAAAGAAGTTCTTCGATATGGCCAACAAGATGATAATATATCAACCAGACAAACACACACATACGTGCTATATCTAATTACACAAAGGAAATGGAAACATCAATGCCTATCAGGTAACCACGTGATGATAATAATCAATATGGCGGCTGACGAGATGTAAAGCACTATTGTAAGTAGGTATATTGTCATGTCGACACAATATTTGGCTACATAAACCAGCTGTTTCATGGTTTAGGTACGTTAAAAGTAATTTTGGCCTCTTGGTTTTCTCGCTTGAGACCGTCAAAACCTACAATTTCAAATCGACGAATCTAATAGACTGTAGTTATACCTAAAATTTTTAACTTTCATTACAAATTGACCAAATTCAAACAAAAAAGCTGTGCAGCTCGCTGTCCTACTCAAAAAGTAGTAGTTAAGTCAGGCTCCACCCTCGCTGGTCTTCTGCTCACTGAGGCTCGGGTTCGTTGCCTAATTATATATACATATAGATATATATATACATATACACATATACATATATACATGTACATATATACATATATACATATATACATATGTACATATATACTTGTGTGTATAACTTGTGTGTTCGTCAACCTCGAATCCACCGGTAAATTTCCCAAGCGTCAGACACCCGATCGAACCGGCAATCCAAAGGTTAGGAATTCTATCCCTGTCTTAACTTAGGTACATTTTTGAAGACTTGAGCTCAACGAACGTTCGCCAATTATCAAGGACTTGTATTTGTGATATTCTAACAGCAAAATAGACAGCAAATGACAGCTGAGCCCCTTCCTTACCACAATTAGATGTGCATGACAAGTAAACCTTTTATAGAAGAACAGACTTTAAAGTCCCGTAGGTAAACAAAAGGTTAAAGAAAACGAATGGCGAGGGCACGATTCCATCCACGCTATTTACGCTGCCCAACTTGCACAGCACATCTGCCTTCCGCCCTTGGTACGGAAATGGAAACAAACTTTCGCGCTACTCCTCCCCTCTAAACTGGACGTTCCAATTGATTTGTCCCGCTTGGATACGATGAACTGATGGAAAGAAAGTTAAAATAGCGTAGCGGAAACAGAGAAGAATTTTCCAATCGATTTTGAAACACTCGGTATATCGCTTTACACTAGCGTAGTTTTAGCTTAATTGAACACTCTATTGTCGTGTTCCGTGTACCATTTTGCTAGCAGGTATGTTCATCAGTCTACCATCTCACGTTTGAAACCTTTGAAGCCTACGTGAATCACCATTGCTTAGATCGTCACAAAGTGGCACCTTCCGCCAGAAGGTTACACGTAAGACCCCCGCTCAGGACGTGCCAACATTTCCTGCCAGTTTGAGGTTGACGAACAATCCCACGATCTTGCCTATGTAAGGGTACTTCCGAGTTTGACTGGGCTCAGCACCACACGTGATCAAAAAGTTCGGGTCATTCGAATTTCAAATCATCCGGATTCTGTAACGAAGTAACGGAAATCCTGGGATAATGTCCTTCAATCAGGGTTATCAAAAGGTTGGAGCTATCCAGGGTTTCAGCCATCCGGGCTTCAAGGTATCCGGGATTCCACTCGGTGATCTCCGACCAGAGGATCTTTAATCAATCGAGCTGCGTGGGCAAGCCTGTCGCCAAATTAACTTAGGTGTACATTCTAACCAGCAAGTTATGATAAATGACTTTGATGTCGTGCTCCTTCAGAAGAACTATCTAATTTTGAATTTTTCGTAGTCAGCCCTGCCCAGCTTCGACAGCCCGGGTGGAGTTTGTTACGAACACAACCTCAACTGAATCTAACAGCAGGCATTTAATTTTTGAACTTGGAGAATATTGTGCTACGAGTGGCTCTGGCGAATATTAGGCAAATTATCATAAAAATGACAAAACATGGCTCGGGTCAAATAACAGCGTAAATCCATTGTACTGCATTGTTGGCGTGCATTGTTTGGGTTCTTAGTTATAACCTAAACAGCTCTTTGGGACAAAAGGTTAAATAGCAAAGAGAAAACAGGACTTCAAGTGGGTGACGAGTACAGCGACCTAGTTTCACATTTGTGGTCGACGACAGAAGCGCAGTGCGATCAGATTTCTTTAACGGAGCAGAGCAAACATTTCCTATCAACGCAGTGAACTGTTTTCTTAGCGCGGTTGAGATGAAATTCCTTTTAATCCAAGCAAATTAGCGAACAGATTTAGGGTAAGATTATGTCGCCATAGATGTTTGCTGAATGTACAGGTAACGTGAGATCAAGAGGTGAATCTGTAATAAGCTTTGTATGATTTAAGTTCAATGTTCGATTCACAAACCAAGGATACTGATTCCAAGGACTGAACGCTGTTACTGTGAAATTCCAGAAGTATCATCAACTAATCGCTTTACCTGTTACTAATTGGTAATTCATGTGAGGAAGACAGAAAGCCGGTGTTTATGGTAAATCAGAATGTAAACTTGATTCTGGGATTATAAATTCCCAGATATAAATCGGGTTCTACGATGCAATATTGGAATGACCAAAAGAGGCGATCACTTGTGAGTGGAAACCCGAAAAGTCTCTCTGCAGCAGATCTGAATACTTTTTCCGAAATGAATGACAACAACTCGAGCGGCGTAGTTCCAAACGGACCATCCAAGCCGACGAAATACAGCCACAAGGAAAGAATAGTGGTAAACGTATGTGGAGCTAAGTACGAAATCCTCGAGAGTACAATCCAAAGATATCCGGACACTTTGCTCGCTGATCGTGAGAAACGCGCGCAATTTTGGGACGAAGACCGAAAGGAATTCTTCTTCGATCGAAACCGAGTTTGTTTTGAATCCGTCTTGACTTATTACCAGAGCGGAGGCTTTTTGTTGCGTCCACCTCATGTACCGGATATCTTGTTCCTGCGGGAGCTGGAGTTTTACGAACTTGGGGAAGATGTGCTGAAGAAAGTGAAAGGTGAGAATATAATCGCCGAGCCGGAGAGGCCAATGCCGAGCCATAAGATACAAAGCAAAATCTGGAGTCTCTTTGAGTATCCCGACACATCAAGCTCAGCTCGGGTCATCGCGTTGTTTAGTTGCGCCATTGTTCTGATTTCCATTGCGTTGTTTTGCATCGAGACTTTGCCAGAGTTTCAAGAAAAGGACGAATCCGGCGAAACGAAGGATCACGACGTGTTTTTCACCATCGAAGCAGTTTGCATAGCTTGGTTTACTTTGGAGTACGCGATTCGTTTCTTGTCCTCGCCAAACAAGTGCAAGTTCTTGGTAGAAGTACTTAATATTATTGATCTGGTAGCCATCCTTCCGTTCTTTATTTCGTTTGGTTTAAGTGACCAGGATTCCAATGTCTCCTCCATGGCTATTCTTCGTGCCGTCCGTTTGGTTCGAGTCTTTCGTATCTTTAAGTTGTCGCGTTACTCCACAGGGTTGCAGATTTTGGGGATGACTTTACGTGCCAGCATGGGAGAACTCGGTTTGCTGGTGTTTTTCCTGAGTGTAGGTAAGTCTTGTCACTCAAGGACACTTTAAAATCTATGTTCACAAATATTCCGATCATATAATATGCAAATGAATGAAGTTTGTTGACAGTTGGGGAGTTTAGCATGACGTTTTATTGAGCAGAAACGACCTATTTGTATTCGACTTGTGCAAAACGTGCTATCACAGAAAGTATAATGACCAGTTTTCCACGTAATGGGTGCCGTAAACTAGTACTTCAAATTCACTAGTTAAATACCAATTTCCGACAGACGTTTTCCAGCTGAGGGTACGTTAAGTCAATGATAACAAGTACTTGAAGATGAGCAAATCTTAATGGGGATAATGAAGCAACCTACTTCGCAAATAAACAATCAAATCATGGGAATTAACCAGAGTGCATTCGGTGTGGCAGGAAGTAATTGGAGATACTCCAAGCTACCGTAATATGCACAATCCACAGTGGAAAGAACTCAATTCATCCTAAAGTGAATGTATCCTCCTTCCAAGAGGCCAGAAAATGAGTTGTTAATGAAATGACTTTAGGTTAATGACTCGAAGTGGTTAAAAGTTTAATGGAGTTTAATCTCATAGTTTAAAGGTCATGCTGCACAGGACGATTTTCAGCGCACATGTTGCCAGAATTAATATTTCGTTGAAAAGTGTTCACAAATTTCATATAAGGCCCCGTCTAGGCGATATGATGGCCGCTCACAACTCACCCTGGTGTATGGAATTAACTCTTGAGAGCACGATTCCCGCTAACAATTCGCGCACGAATGTTGCAAAACGTCCTCACGATTGTTACGACTGAATCACATACATCAACTCAAGCTATCGTTTGCGGTAATTGCGTGGTGTAGATCAGCATTTAAACTTTATGTTTGAAAAGATGCGTTAGACAGTGTTAAAAAAATTACCCCGAGTGCTAGGTAGCTTCATCCGATGGTGTCCGGCTTGGTTACATCCCTGGATATCTCCTGATTTTAAACATCGATGTTTTGGCCAGTAACCGCTGTGGTAATTGAACTGGAGGTTGCAAATGACTTGGACGCACAGCTGCGGTAACAGATTCCTTAGCTGAGGATCACGAAAACAAGTTCCAGAGTATGGATCTAAGATGTGTCTCGTTCCATGCTAGAACTAAGTCTCTCTCAAAGTCTCTACTTTCTGTTCTGCGCGCTCATTATTATCAGCAATTGCTGAGAGGTACTTGGTGGTGGAAGGAGTCTGGGCTATGCCCCTTTAAGGAGCATGAGTGACGTAAAACACTATCATAAACGTACGTCAGGCTACTTCTTAACCGCTCCCATGGTTTAGATATGTGCTTCATTTATAAACATACCTTCTGCGATCCAAAATGAAAGCAACAGCTTGGGCGAGAGGAAAACGTCGGTCCTTCCATAAGCACTTCAGAATTCTAAGAAATGAGTTAAAATTTAATAAATTTCTTTGTAGAAACCTTGGGCTTAGTTTATTTGTAAAAACAAGATGAAGACAATACGTGTGGTAGAAAGTTGATCGTCCAGATTAGTGTAGCCTTGAGGAAGACTGTTGGTGACTGACTGTTCAACGGCCTCAGAGGAGGTCACCTTTAGAGTCGAATGAAGAACGCCATGTTCGACTCTGAAAGTAACCGTCACCGAGGCTGTTGAAACGTCACAAGTTACCAGACCTTTTCTCGAAACTACTTTAATCCGGACGATCAACGGACTGATTTTTCTGGGTGTAACTCTCTCGAGGAGGAAGCTCCGCCTTTGACAAGTAAAATCGTCTGGCGTTAGCCAGAGTAAAATATTAGAAATATTACGCCGCCGGGAATGTGTTAAACCAGTTTCTTTAAGATAAAATTAAATTTAAAAAATACAATTTAAATTCTTCTTTTCAATAGGATAAAACTACTTTCCTAACACGAGTCAGGCTGACAAGTAATCGGACTGTCAAAATTTGCTGGCGAGGTCAAATACCTTTGTCGGAAAGCCTTTGTTTGGATTAGTCTATAGAATCAATGTGAAACATTTTCGTCTTAATGATATCGCAACTCAACTGGTTGCGCAGGCTTTTTCTATCATTCAGTGAGTAGTAAGTTTGACCAGAGTACGAAACGTTGTCAGTAGCAGGGCTGCAGCTCAGTTGGCAAAATGTTGGACAAAAGTGACCAAAGTTGTGCGGCCTTGTAGCTCAGTTAGTTGATCTTTCAGGTATAGTCCGAAAGATTGTGACTAGGACGACGCTGTATTTCGTTTGATAAAGTACATGGAGGGAAAGTTCAAAGGTAACATCGGCAGGACTGTTCGCGAGTTTGTTGTGTTTTTCCAACTTATTCAAGTATTTAGCTTCTTCTGTTATATAATTCCGAAGCTCAAAGAAGAAACCAACTCATGTTTTCTTTACATTTTAGTGATAGTAGATCGTCCAGGTTACTATAGTCTTGAGAAAGACTGTTGGTGTCACCAACAGTCTACAAATATATATATATATATATATATATATATATATATATATTCTATATAGTCTCAAGACTATAGTAACCTGGACGATCTACTATCACTAAAATGTACCGATTCTCCCGGGTTCAAACCATTTACTTTATTACATGTTTTCTTCTTCTTTGATTCAAACTAGAATTATTGTTGGCTGCATTTTAGGAGTCGTTTTGTTTTCGAGTGCTGTCTACTACGCTGAAATTGATGATGAAGATGGATTATTCAGAAGTATTCCACACTCATTTTGGTGGGCAATTGTCACCATGACTACAGTAGGCTACGGCGATATGTATCCCAAAACATTTGGTAAGTGCAGAATGACTCTTACGAACATTTCGCACGTCATTTCCCATGTCAAAAAACATATGGAATCGGAACATATTCACATATAATATTTTCATTTACGTTGCGTTTTATTGTGTTTCTTTGTTGTTGTTTTTTTATTTTTTTATTTGACGTTGTATTGACATTACGGCATATGATTACGGCATATGGTTACGGCGTAACTTCACGCGTTCAATGTATCCAAGCTTTGAGAGAGAGACCGAGCGAAGGCGAAACCCAAATTGACTATTGTATGTAGAAAACAGGTGTCATTTTTCAACTTGTTTTCGTACAAATGTTGTGAATAATGTAACGACATTTAAGAGTTTTTAGTTTAAGCATGGTCAATTTGTATGGTCAATCGGTAATGGAAGGGGAATTTTCACTGGCTTGTTGCGTCCTGTGTGCTATCAGCGGATAATAAATTCAAAATAGCCAATGAGATTCACAGATTTGTGATATAAAATAATTTTATATTATTTTATGCTAGGCATTTTATTATTTATCATTTAATAATTACCTCCATCAACCATCAATAACTAGTTTGTTTGATTTAGTAATATTACTATTGTTGATGTTCTTGTTCTTGTTATTATTATTGTTATTTTTATAATCATTATTATTATAATAATAATTATTATTGTTGTTATTATTGTTTTGGTTAATTATTAATAATAATTTTTAGGACTAAACGGTGATAATTGAACATTATTTATCGTTATTTCGTCGTCCAACTTCACTTGTGATAAGGTCGACAATAAAAAACAGATTGTTTTTAGAGTGCACGATCTCAAGTTATTTCACTCTGAGAAAACGTTTCTGAGTCCCTGACAGGATTTGAAGCTGTAACCTGATTAGATATGAAATGCTCCAACCATTCAGAGGGTGAGGTGAACGTCACGTGTAAGTACTGGTCCGTGATCATGTGAGATATACTAGTAATCTGAAAAATATCAATACTTCATACGACAATCGTGGGAAGCACTCAATATTTTAATAAAGTAGAAAAAAGGTAACTCCAAATGTTGTTAACATTTTTTATTCTACGTTTCGACTAACGTAAAGTCACCATTCGTGATATACAGCCATCATTCCTGGTGATAACTGTAAGTTAGTCGAAACATAGAACCAATAAAAATGTTAACAACATTTGGAGTTACAATTCTTTTGAATTTCACACAATAGTAACATTTCATTCGGGTTTGTTTCACGTTTTAGGTGGAAAGTTGGTTGGGTGCCTTTGTGCATGCACAGGAATCCTGGCCATTGCCTTACCTGTGCCAGTCATCGTGTCAAACTTTGAACATTTCTACAGCAAAACCCAACGCCGGGACACCGGTGACTCATCGGAGAATGAGGGAAAGATGGAAAAAAGGAACAGACTTAAAAAATTTTTGGTCTTACTTAAAAGAAGACGCTCCGAAGGCAAGTCGAATGAGGAGCTTTATTTCGACATGGGTCAATACACAGAACACGAACATAAGTCTACCTCCGAGAAGAAGCCTATTTCTGAAGCTGCAGGAGATGAAGACGAAGCAATACGTGTGTCAAACGTGTAGTTAAGAAAGGCTAAAGACATACGACATACTACGATGCTAAGACAAGGAGTTCAGTTCCCTGAATCATATATAACACGGGATACAAACCCCGGATAACCTGATACCACGTTTCGTGTACAATTCCATAAGAGCTACACGTCGGAAAAAGGAAGACGAGGATAACGCCTTGGCGCATAGGTGCTAAATGGAACATCTGAGAACGTTATTGTATAAAGTTTCTCATAATGAATTAGAGATCATCGTCTGTTTACGTTCAAACATTGGAAAGAGGTATGTAAAATAGCAAAGCAAGTGGATCGCAACTTTGGGGAATGTCATGCACTGGCGTAGCACGAGTCGAGGAATCTACAATAGCTCAAGAGAATTTTACGAAGTTGAAATGAGCATTGGCGTACGGGCCCTAATCATTTTGGGGGGGGGGGGGCAGAGACGATCTACCCGAATCGCTCTGCTCGAATGTTTAGTTAGAAAAAACCTAGGAATAAGAATTACATACTGCACACGGCATATATATGGCAACCTGAATGCACGCTAATACCCAAATTCTTGTTCATCGTTATCGATTTTTGAAAATTTTTCTGCTTTAATCACGCTTAGAAATTTATTTTTCCCAATTCTACCTGAGCTATTTGCCCGAATCTGGTCCTCTCCAAATTTTTTGGGGGGCAGTTGCTCCCCTGCCCCCCGCCTCGTACGCCTATGGAAATAAGTCTTTCTATTATCCACGTGAGTTTAATACTTGGCATTGCATTGCGGTGGAACGGAGGATGTATTGTCTTAACGTGAGACTGATATTGGTTTTCGAAGTGAGTGATTCCAATGAAAACGTGAATGATAAACAGTTTGCAGCCACCAACTTTTAACGATCTGAGATGCTTGCAATGCCGTCGAGGACCTAGCTATCCTCTTGGGATTGATACTGGTTCCGAAGCCACAGATTACAATAACAAGGTGAATTATAAACAGTTAACACGTGCCGAATTCTTACTGTTCGACATACATGTCGACGGATGTTATCATAATATCAAACGTTTTATGAAATTGAGGCACATATCAAATTAGTGGAAGAGGAAAATAAAACAAATCCCAACAAGAATCGTTGCTGAAACGAAGGAGACTATCAGAAATCGAGATATTTTCTGTAAATAAAACGCTTTAAACAATTTGAGCACACAGGAGGATTCTCTTGAGAATTAAGTTTATTTCTTAGAAGAAAAATTTTAATAAATGTCCATGGTTTTCCAGAATGCTCCTATGAAACACCTCAACCATCGACAATTGAAATGACTATTACTTTGTTACGACATTTGGAATAAGCTTAACCTTATTTAAGATGACCTTTATTCCAGTTGTGAGTAGTTATAATATTTTAAAAATAGCGAGAAGTATCAGCACTAACTTCTGATAGATTTTTTACAGACATTTAGATGCAACTGTTCAAAATGTTCAAAAGTTTTAGAACTTGCTATCCAATCGATTTACTACAGATTTAGCAACTTAGAACGGCCAAAGGCAAGAAAACTATCGGTTGAAAGTTGTCGAAATATTACGTTTCACTCGTAAGATGCAGAGGTCTCGGTATTGATTTTCTACGTGTTATTATGAGTTTGTCATGAAAGTTGCGGACATTCAACTTTAACCAAGCATATACGAATGAAGCAAGCGAAAGAACCAAGACAACGCAAAACATAAGCCGAAGTAGTTATTCTTGAGAGGCAATGCAAGGATAAGAACGCAAAATTAACCAACGACGTCCCAAGGATTTTTGTAAAGGGAGCAAGAATGTTAAATGGGCTTTCGCTAGGAGGTTCGAGAGGCATGCTTCCTCAGGAATATTTTATACTTTACAGCCTCTGAAAGGCCAATTCTGGCATTATGAATCGACATCCTTGTACACAACACGCTAGTAAGGTGACGGAGAAATTATATCATTTGATGGTCGTCTATCAGAGATATAGTACCCACCACACCACACGCTTTTTATTTGGCATTAACTTGTTATTTTTTCGTGTGGACGCAAATAGAAATCATTTTTGCGGCTGGGAGGGACTTAAGACACCCCATCTTTGGTGGGCCACTGAAATAAACGCGAAAATAAGCACATGGAATAAACGCAACCAAAAAAACCTTGACAATTTCCGAGGATCTTCAAATCAACACAAAAAGTTGTTTATGTTCCCACGCGACAAGGCACCATAATGCGACAACCGTTGACTTAACTGTTCAGGCCTTTCGATCAATGTGAACAAGATTTGCGGGTTTCAATTGTCTTTACATGTAGTATACCTAACGTTGGTCATTTATTTCGTACGACGTAAGTTAAAATGCAACAGCATAGTGAAAAGAACTGTAATATAATGAAATTGGTAAGCTGTAGTAATCTCTAGAAACCTTTAGAAGACGTTATCCAGATAATAACATTCCCTTTCCATAATTAGAACACCATTATAAGTCAGAATTAAACAGTCAGAAGTCAAGTGCACATTAGGACCTCTTGACTTTAAAATTACTTGTAATCCAAACCAATACATGCAATCTTTTTTGACATATGAAGAAAAATTACGCGGGATAAAGAACGTAGAATTAAGAAAGTTACTTTACGTTTCATCTCCAGGAGTTCGCAACACACGACTGATCAATGAATATAAGATGAATTAAGTACCTTCTAATTGCGATGAGTTAAAAGACTCTTTCACACAGCGACCCGTCACGAGAAACAATTAAAATACTTAAAAACTTAGAGAGCATTCATGCGAAAAAAAATACAAAACAAAACAAAAAAAACTAAGCAGCGTCGACCAACAAAAGAACCAACGTACAAGTCGTAGCTGTGATGTAGCGTAATTAAAACATTAGGATATCTTAATCTGATACGCTTGTAAGCATGTCTCACACCATTATCACAAGAAATACGAGTTGCAACGGTAAGAACAATTACGATGTACCCCACGTTAAAGGTTCCAGTCAATTATTCAAACAAGTTCAACACAAGAGACTTGTCTTTAACATTTGCGGTGAAAAATACGAGGTTCTACAAAGTACTGTTCAACGATATCCGAAAATCCTTCTAGCCGACCAGGAGAAAAGGGCGAAATTTTGGGACGAAGAGCGTCAAGAGTACTACCTAGATCGGAACAGAGCTTGTTTCGAGTCTGTTCTGACTTATTGTCAAAGCAATGGCATTTTAATTCGGCCACCAAATGTACCAGGCGTTTTATTCCTACGAGAATTAGAGTTCTACGAACTTGGTGAGGAAGTGCTTCAGAAAATCAGAGGTGAGGATGAGTTTGTCAAACCAGAGAGGCCGATGCCGAGTTGTAAGTTTCAGCGACAAGTATGGAATTTGTTCGAGTATCCAGAGACATCAGTCGCGGCTCGTTTTATCGCCTGGTTAAGCTGTGCTGTGGTCCTTCTTTCGATTGTGACGTTCTGCGTCGAGACATTACCAGAGTTTCAAGAGAGAGACGCCGCGGGAAAGATTAAAAACTACAACGTGTTTTTTACCATTGAAACTATTTGCATAGCCTGGTTTTCTGTGGAGTACCTAACTCGACTAATATCCTCACCACACAAATGGAAATTCATGAAAGAAGCTTTGAATGTGATCGACTTGGTCGCCATTCTACCTTACTTTATGACACTTGCCTTGAGTAACGAGAGCTCCAACGTTTCATCCATGGCTATCGTACGAGCTGTTCGGTTGGTGAGAGTCTTTCGTATTTTGAAGCTGTCGCGTTATTCCTCTGGCCTTCAGATTTTGGGGATGACTTTAAAAGCAAGCCTGGGGGAACTCGGTTTGTTGGTGTTTTTCCTGACTGTTGGTAAGTACTCTTAAAGAAATATACTGCGACAAAAATTGTGCATTTTAAAAACTGAAATTTCCAACGACCAATCAATCAGTAACTCTAAAGTAATCAAAATTCGCATAAAGTTTGTCAATTATGGAAAGTAGAGTGGAGAAATTTCTGTAAACAGTGAAAACAAAAATACTCTACCATTATTAACTCACCGCCTGGCTGTCTCGCAACTCTTTGTTGTCTTATATCGACGACATATAAGTGAATATAACTTAGTGATCCCTGATGAAACACGAATTGTCTTAACAAAAGCGATAGCAACAAAGATCCTATGGTTGGGAGTAATTCATCAAACAATTTTAAAAGTTCTACTGACTCATGTCACTTTAAATCAAAATTATGGGATGGTCAGTCTTATTAGCTTATATCCAACCGTTGTTTAAATATTGATTGTCAGATTTATTCCAATATTTTGCAAACAAGTGTACATGTTTCTAAGTGATGTATTACAGTGTACGACCTACTGGGAGGACCATTATTTTATTTTATGTGTAATTATCTAAGGATGAAATTGTCTGCTGTTCAAATGAGTTTTTGAACGTGAAGTATGTTCACGTTAAAACAAATTATTCAATCAAGGCAATAGCTTTGTAACTTTACAAGTTTCGCTGTGCTACTTTTAAGACGTCTCCATACAAGATTCCAACACAGGACACTGCTAAAACTAGGGGACTAAAGTTTATTTCAGAATATTTGTTGGTAACAATTGTACAATGGAGGAGGTGTAAACAAACATATAAATAAAGTACCTGTCGTTGGAATTCGGGAAAGTTGTTTCGGCACGAGATTGTTGATCAATTCGAGGCATTCTCATCGCAGTTGCGCTTAAATGTTCAAACCAAGACCCTTACGTGTGTCATACTCTGCACCGAATACAAGTTTCTTCGGCCTTGTTGTGTGACATGCCAATTTACTGTCAGTCTTCGTTGTTACCTGCCCTCAGTCGACTACAGTTACCGATTTATTTGTAATTGGACGAGCATATAAACCGACATTTGGTACTTTGTTTATTTCCACTTAATTTTTATTTACTTGGCATATTTCCTCCTTCTTATTCTTCGGCGACGAGGTATGCTAAAAGAGGCGAAGAGCTAAGGATGATGAACCTACGGTCAAATGTTAAGGTTTCTGAAGAGATGAACTGACATAATTATAAACTTGATATGTAGTTATAAATTTCTACAGTGTTTGGAATTTGTGGATTGCGTTTACCAACTTTTCTTTTCAGGGGTGGTATTATTTGGAAGTGCGATTTACTACGCCGAGGTGAACGTGGAAGATGGTTTCTTCGACAGCATTCCCCACTCGTTTTGGTGGGCTATTGTCACCATGACAACTGTTGGCTATGGGGACATGTATCCAAAAACTCTTGGTACGTAAACGGATTAAATTAATTTGAAAAAGACGAGAAGTGTAATGAAGGATCAGAGAAGTCGATGTATATCTACATATACTCATGCACATATACATATGCACACATATACATATGCACACATATACATATGTACACATATACATATGCACACATATACATATGTACACATATACATATGCACACATATACATATGCACACATATACATATGCACACATATACATATGTACACATGTGCATGTAAATGTCCAAAAAAACTTTTTTTAACATATACCTGTAAAACTAACCGCCAATGAGACCATCAAAACGTTAGTCACCAACAGTCTTTGTCAAGACTACCTTAACCTGGACGATCTACCAGACCAGCACGTATATAACTATATAGAAGTCTGTCTTTACCGAAGCGAAGATCAGTGATGTGTTTTCATGTGGCGTTGTGCACTGAGTTTACATAGGAATAATAATAATAATAATTTGCAGTAGGAATAAAGCACTGACGGGTAAGTATCCAAGTGTACTAACTGAAATGTTAGTTAAGATATACCTCGTGTTGCACTCATCAGCCCTGCTGCAAGTCCGCCATATCATGTCATTGCAATCTAATTATATCTTGTTATGTCGAGAATTCGGGCCTGAGAGCGCACTATGAGTTGTAAATAGGGTTGTCATAATATTAATCAACAGGAAGTGTGACGTGAAACGGATCTGAGCTGTAAAAAATAGGGAACCTTGAAGCAGTGCGTGCTCGATTTCGACTGAGGAGGGTGTGAGTGAATTGAATAAGCTGGTCAAAGTGAATAAACAAGTAAGGTATCCTTCTACTTGTGATTTATTGTGGAAACTAGTTTCTTGGAGGCAGATAATCTACGATAGTTAACAGTGTCCAGTTGGTACAAATTAACAGACAAGGTGATATCGTGCTCGCCCTCAAAAGACATTTTTGTGCTCCCAGGGTTATCCACTCACTTTGTGCCTCTATAGTTATCCGACTGAACAACCATTTTCCTACAGGATGTCTCTCTTGAAGAACAAAGCTTGACACTAACTTTTAACCAAACTTTCCTATGTGGAAACTAAATGAGAAAATTTATTTTCCATGGAAAAATTTTACTTTCTATTCGACCAAGTAAGACTGGCACGTTGCACGCCCCAACGCAGATCAACAAAAAGCCAAAAATAAAATGGCGACGTGCAATTCACTTGCATCACCAATATCGTACCCAAGCTTCCTCCGTCAGACGTCCAAGATGGCTGCCAGGAGGGGCAGGAGTGCTACGTTACGTAAAGGAACACTTGTGGCTTTCAGAAATCAAAATATGAAATACTTCTTCAGTGTCAAATTGTTAGACTTTTGTGTTTTTTTGGGCTTTTTTTTATTGGGCTCTTTTAACACAAAAAACTACTTTCCATATCTCTCCAGAGTTACTTACCAGATCGGGTAAGTATTTTCGGTTTATTTGTGTTTTTAACTTTCCACTGAAAAATTTTACTCTCCAGTGGTGAACAGATGAGTGTTAATGTCGAGCCCTGAAGAGTATATGACGTCAGGCGTTAGCCTGAACAAAAACAATCAGGCCGACTGCCTGAGTGGTATTAATAATAGAAGACTGATAACGCTAAGAAAGAGTTAACGACGACCTTCTAAATTATGTTCTTTTTTGCTAGTTGGGAAGTTGATCGGCTGCCTTTGTGCGTGTACAGGAATTTTGGGTATAGCTTTGCCAGTGCCTGTCATAGTGGCAAACTTTGAACGTTTTTACCATAAATCCCAACACCAGGCAGAGGAGGATTCACCTGAAAGACACAAGAAAGCTGCGAAACACAAGGCACTCAAAAGGTTCTTCGATCGATTGAGATCTCGCGGCAGCGAAAACAATGGCACCAGCAGGCCGGAAGAGTATTACCACATGGGTGTATCCGCGAGTGAGGAAGTCACAGCCAGTTCTGAAGGGATCAGTCATGTGTCTCCGCTTATTGGGAAAAATTCTCAAGTTCTTTGTGCTTCAAGTGTATAGGAAAAGACGGCAAGATGCTTAACGCGATGTTGAATGACAGTCGTAGACTTGAAACTATTGTACGAGCTACTATAACCTAACGTCTACCCCAGATCTTGGTTGCATTGTATAGATCCCTCAGCCATGAAGATACAGTTGACACATAAAAAAATCACAGATAGAGCATGTCATTACTTATATAAGAAGCCCTTTGGGCAACTAACCCGGTCGACAATCAACAACTTTCTGATTGATGTATATCGTAGTTACTGACTGAGAACGCCCATACTTTCTTAAATTTTCCAGTAACAAATATGAAAAAAATCTCCATTATGATTGACTAAGAGCAGGGCCATTTTGAGATAACACTGTGCAGGAAAAAATGACATTCGTTGCAAAGTTTTTTCAGCACAAGACAAACTTTGAACCCGAAACGTAATTATTATACCAATACTATGATAATAATAATAACAATAATAATAATAATAAACTGATATTTTACCAGGGTAAATCCGTCAGCCGTAGTTGTTATCAATGGATGCCCTGGTACTAATTGTTCTTCATAAGTTTATCACAGCTCCTTAATTGGTAGTATCTGGGATTTTTTTTTTATAAAAAACTTAGCCTGTGTAAATATCGTTTATAATAACTATGACAATAATAATCGTTTTGAAAAAAACAATTGTCAAAGAAATAATAGTAATAGTCATGATAACGATAATAGCAATCCCAGCAATATTAATGATAAGGCTTGACTTTCTCAATCCAATTCCGAAAAATAATTTGCTTTCTCGTTGTCATTTATTTAGCCGACACTCCAGGAAACATGTCTTAGAAACTCTCCAGCGTTCTGCAAATAACATCGCCAGATTTTTCCCCACAATGTCAACCTCCCCACGGCCTGGATATTCAAATAAAAAGACAGTGAACTAACCTGAGAACAGATGTCACATCCATGTGAGGGTCCCAAATAATTACTTTCCTATTACTTTTCCAAAACTTTCAAAGAACACCCATTGTAGTTAACTGAAACGCAGAAAAATAAATAATCACAGTTCAACTTTGACAAGAAGGTGTAGGGTCAGATCTCACTCAAGGGAGGCAGCCTGACAACTGCAAGCCCTAGATCGCACTGAATTCTTTACCCAATCGCACTCTTCGCTCCGGGGATAGGTCGTTCTTAATGTTAGAGGAACTCGGGTTGAGAAGGTGGGATGCCTCTCGTCGGTGCGATAATTTCCGCTCATGTTAACGGTCCTACTGCTCTGACAGGAACAACTTGGACAGGTACAACACATGCAAGCGAGTTTGGCATTGTTGGATTGGATTAGCTGGGACAACAAACGCTAAGTACAGGCTGTTTTAATATCACGTCACACTTCACGTGCCAATCAGAAAACGAAATGTTTGCATTTCTAAAATTCCATTGCTGAAAAGAGCAAGTCAGGCTGACTAGTCAACGAAAATGTTGGATTTACATCTATAAAAGCTGAAGTTTTGGTGGATTTTTGGAAATCTGTAAAATCAACAAGATTTAACCAGTGTTAATTAGGCTGACAGCAGCCAGATGACGTTCGAAGCCTGCCTGTCTTGTAAAACAGACTATATACTTACTATAAGATCTAGGATCTTTATAAATGTTGACTCTTCATAAACGTCTCCTTTTCACACGTTACCAAAGTTCAGGTGAGGAAAATTATTGCCCAGCATAATAGCATATAGCTTTAAGCTAAACCATAACATTAATTAATTTGAAAATACTTTAATACCAACGTTTGGTTACTATACGTAACATAACTCAAACTAATTTGTGTTATAGTTCTGCTTAAAGCTATATGCAGGGCAATAATTTTCCTCACCAGACTTCGATCTCCACTGGAGTTCAAGTTTACTTACGTCAAAATTCTAACCTTTGATTGTCGCGTGGGACTCGGCCACGCCATCTTTGAGTCTCAGGATGATGCTATTTACTCAAACATGACAGTGAGGGCTAGTTGGGGCTTACTTAAAGGTCCCAGGAAAAAAATGGATCATTATACTCATATGTATACAGTTTGGAAACTCGTCCCCTAGTCCAAGAATTTAAATACTTAATGGTGTAATGGTTTAAATATTTTAGTCGCGCTTACCGTTATTACACAGATGTACAACAAAATAACAACTAAAATATACAGTTGGAATTAGATCACTATTTATAACACTGCTAAAAGGCCTTTAGAAATATATTAAAAAATAGTCTATGAAATTACGTTCTTTAGCTTAGCCTCAAACAGTGAACCATACTGACAATCTCACAATGATGAGCTCCAATTTGTCTCAGTCATTAGCCCTATAATATAGACATCGTTCTTTCTTCCTCATAGTGCGTACACTACGCAAGCCTGCTGATACCTGATCCCCAATAGCTATACACGACACCCTGTGGTGTGAAAGAGAATGTCCGCTGTGCCCTCATTCCTTAAACTAAACGGAGGTTTGGTTCCTTCCTTTCTTAAAACAAAATTTCCCCATTGCAAAGGCAAATTATCAAAAAACTTGAGCACGCAGTGTACATCATTATGCTTTTCAAACTTTCATCCGTTCTTGTGGTTATATCACTGACCAGCCAATGGAGGATGCCATATCAGGATCAAGCCTTAGTTTGATCAAGAATACGGTCAAGGTAATGCATAAAACAAACCAAGAAAAAGGAAGTTAAGAAGACCGTGATAAATAAGGTACCATCGCAAGGAAGGATAACTCGAAGAGACACTTTTTCTGGTGTTGAAAGTCGTTCTAGACGATTTCATTGAAGAGTATTCTGTTTCAACAAATATCTTGTTGTGCCACTTGACGACCCTAATTACACTTCTTGCTGACGCATTTTACATGTTGATTGATAAGTACTCAACACAGGAGTCCTTCGTTTATCACTCTCTTGCCCGTCTTAGATACTTCATCGAGAGATGACAAGCCTTGACAATCAACATTCTCCAAGTAGATCTTCAGCAGCAGTATTCACAACCTAACCTTGTACCGTAAGTTGAACATTTGTAGTAAAATCCTTAAGACTTAAAGGTCCATCCATACGATATGATCGTCTCAGACGATTGCTCACCATGTGATAAACAATTATCCACTAAATGTAAAATTCCTGCTCTGCAACAGGCTGGCGAATGTTGCTGCACATCGTGAATACTCCTGTGATCCAGTCGTGAACATCAAGAGGAACAATGCTTGCGACAGGCATACCGTTAAAATCATCCTTTATAGAACTTAAGTGAGTGGGTTTTCTCCTCAGCCGATAAGTCTCGAGTTATCTGCAAAGTTAAATTCTTAAGCAGAACTTTCCTGTGCAGTGTTTGTATAACGAGATTCTTTATCGCCCAATCAATCAGTACCACGTAAGTAATATCTTTTTGAAGTTCCAGCAATTTCTTTTCAGTTCGAGTCCAGAATCTCAAAGTAAGTTGCGTTGGAGTTTTTTTCCTTAGTTTTTGCTGCAAGGTAATGTTTAGAATTGTTAAGCTTTCGTCGTTTTATATGCATCAACTTTATGACTGAGAGATGGTCTGCAACGGTCATTGAGCGAGCATACATCGCCTATTAAAACTCCTGAAAGGTTATGAGTTATTAGGGTCTGATCTAACCGGGGTAAATCATCGTTACGCCAAATCAATTGAAATGCGACGCATTTCTGCGACATGCTTCGAACACTGCGTTTTGGTCGAACGTACCGCAATCGAGGACTCAAATTTCAAACTTGGACCTTCACTTGTCCGCAAGTTATTGTGAGCTGTTCCAGGTCTTATACATCTCGTTGCTTGGCTGTTTCGGTTTCTGTCGATCACATACGTCGGTGTTCTGACACAAGGATGCTTCAAAAGTAAGTATTGTGTCGAGTAAATTCCTTCTGTACCACTGGCGACTCTAGTTATTTCTATGTTACGTTGTGTGAAGCAATTTAATTCAAGATTACACGAATGGCCTACGGTATTCTCTTACCAGTAACCAGTATGCATTTTGAAATGCGACAGAAACGGGTTTAAACTGCGCGCTAAATTTCGATACGTTCTTGAATTACTTTGACGTACACGAAAAAGTCTAAAGGTAGTCAAAAAATGCTCGTGCTCTGCTAGCTTTAGGAAAAAGTTTGGTATGAGTCATTCGATTACAATCTTTTCATATATTCCAAGTTTATAACATTGGCACAAACATCAAAAGCCAGGGGGGAACTTCAGCACCGCCAAAATCTTCTGGCTGAAGATTTAAGGATTGGTTTATTGAGGACTTTTATCATATGGCCATGCAGTGATTTTAGTCTTCTTTTTTCCTAGATATAAATATCCAAAAATATGAATATTCAGGCCCGACGAAGGCTTTACCATAATGTCCAAATATTGTCATTGTTTTGTGTTGTGCTTTGCTCAAATCTTGAGTTAACAAGATTTTTACTATTTGAACAAAGCAGTCATGAAATTCAAGTTACTCGCCTACGTTCCTGTTAATATCCACAATATTTTTCTTAAAATTTGTAAAGGTCATTTCCTTGTTTAGGTTCTGTGAAGAAGACAGGTTTCCCACGCAGCGAAATGGGAATATTACGAACATGGGGGAGAGAAATAGCAACGCTAGCGAATCTTTCTGCTTTCATTTTTCTTTTTTTTTCCATTCCATTTCGAAAACTTTCATTACAAAAATTAATTTAAACTTACCAGAGACAACCTCGTTGATCTTAACATAATTCTGTCAAAATAGCCTCCCCCTACTTAGCTCGTGCATATCAAACTTTGACTGCCTTAACTAACAATTGTTCTCGCGTTGTTTCATTGTTTTTTTTGCATCATTTACCTACTTGTAAACATTAGTGTAAGATAGCGTATCCTAATAGAGAAGTACGGAAATACTTCACTAAAGTTTTAGAACGGTAGCTTTTGTCAGTGTCGAGCTGCATCTGTTGAAAAGTAGCCGTGTTGATAGCTGACTAAATTATTGTAAAGTGGCCGCAATGTTAGCGAATTACAAAATATTTGTCGCCAATCCAACTGTGATCACAGCTTCACAATTCGTTGTTCACCTGTGGTCAGTCATTCTATTCCCGCACTAATAAGATTCCGTCGACTAAGTCTCAAAATAAAGTTGAAAAAAGTTTTTGAAAATAACCAAAAGCAAAGCAATTATGATTCGCGTAGAATTTAAATTGAAATAAAAATAAATGTACTTGTAACTGGAAAATTGGCTTATTTTCCAGTTATTCGGTATGAAAATAATTATCCATTTCGAAATTGTTTTTGTTTGTTTTTTTAAGAACTTGTCGCATCATGTTGGAAATCATCTTGGAAGTGTAGATCAAAAGTTCCTTTTACAGATCAGTGGAATGCTAGCTGAACTAAACTCTAGAGTGACAGTGGGTGACCTGCGGTAAGGATATTTGAGAATACTAACGGACGAACTCAACCGATTAAGTAGAGAATTTTAACACGACAGGATTTCAACCCCCAACGGTTTGCTAGTTTTCAACCCCCAACATTCCACCAGCCTTAGCTTTCTTTCTTGGCCAACGGTTCAGTGGGATGCTTGCTGAACTAAACTGAAGGGTCACAGTGGATCAACCCCGAGAAGAACAGGATATTTGACAATACTCAGACCGACCAATTCAAGTCAGTAAGTAGAAAACTCTAACACGAAAGGATTTCAACCTTCAACGGTTTGTTTATCAGACGTTCTACTAGCTTTGCTGTTTTTTAAGCCAAAATCACTTCCTGCTGAGATTTGGTGTGAGCAGGGCGACTTTTTGTTATTCACTACTATTTGGTTGTATTGTGCACATATCTGAGGGGAGCACACTTTTTGTTTGTTCATTTCTCTGTTAACTCAATTCTGCCATCGCGTCATTTATTTTCTGTAACATAATTCAGCATTTTATGTTTTATCAACGTTTAATCAAAAGTCATGGCTTGCATTTCGTATCAAGCTTCCGTTTAACGGTTGTTGGATCTTGAAGGGAGCTAACTTCCTATCCATTTCTCACACTATTTCATTATTCTTAAATTTGCATCATCATATTCTCACCCGTGATAAACGTTCATCAACACCTACCCAAACCGTTGCTACTTGAACAGGTGCGATTGCAGTTATACGATACTTGATACTTTGAAATTTAAGTCCAGTGACTTCGGTGTTGACAGGAGATGGTGACATAACGACTGTTTTTAATGTGGAATCAATGAGCTGGAGTAACGCACAATAGGTTAGATATAGTTCGATAAAATTTGATGTTAGTTTCAAACTTTGAATTTACCATGTGTCAAATTTGTATATATATTTTTCTATTGTTCTTTGTTCTCTTTTGCAGTTTTTTTCTTTGTTCTTTCATTTGTTCTATTGTTGTAATTTGTTATTGTACTACCACCGTACTCAAAAAAGGGTGGAATTACCTCTGAACAATCACGTTAAGTTAGGGGTCCCCTTCTCTTATGATTTTCAATTTCATAAGATTCAAGAAAAAAAAAGGAAAACAAAAGCCCTATAAACTGTTACAACCTTCAAGTTACCAAGATATTTTCTCTCTCTCCGTAACTATCAATATTACAACCATTTATACTCGGCAAAACTAAGACAAACCTTGACTTACGCGCAAACTGGTCCATACAACAAGCATGTTCACTATCGTTTTCGATCTTGTTCAGGGGTCGAAATTAACGTTTTAAGTAGGTTGCCCATCGGTGAACCATCTTTTCAGATCTAGGCATCCAACTTGAAATCTATTCGCCAAGTTTTGTGTCCCTGCTAAGCATTCGGAATGGTGTGTACGAGTCATTTAATAACAAATCGACTGGTTGTATAATTGTACCTTCTCTCTTGCAAATATCTCGAACTGAGATTATGATTTTTTGGGTCTAATATCAGTTCCCCGACCGGCTGGCAGCTTGAAATATGGTCGTTGACTGGGCAACCATCTTCTGGGATTTGGTCGTCAGTGTTAAATTTTGGTCGTTTCCGACGATTGGGCGACTGTAAATTTCGAACCCTGTTGTTACACACCACCTCACACATAGATATCCAAAAGCGTCAGTAAAAATATGGTAACTATGGCGGAACAATACTTTTGGCCACATTGTGCAAGAAGTTCACCACAACATTGTTTACGGTTATTAACAGCCTCAAAAATGTACAGCGGAAGTCCTTTTTAGGACGTCCTGAGTACACTATCCGAATCTTGGAATGTAAAATATGATTTCCGTTGGATAATCGTGACAAAAGTTGTTAGTTTCTTCTCCAGTTGCAAGGCCAGTTGTAGGTTGAAAATTTGAAGAGAGAGAAAGAATCCCTGATTAGCAAAGTAAACCCCAAAATTCGATGGTTTTATGGTAGACCGTGTCACCGCAATGACTAACTGTTTAAAACATCAGATTTTTGTGACCGGAACAAGGTTTTTTTGTTCTTTTTTTTGTTATTTTTCCAATGTTTGGGTATTCCGTTTGATAACAACAACTGTGCTTGCCAATACTTATCCGGTAGATCTATCTCAAGCAATTCCTTCTGACCACTGTTTTGGAGGATCCCTCCATTTCTACTTCCTGTGTGTCAAAGGAAGTCTTATTACCGACATCTCATTCGACCATTTTTTTATTTATTTACAAACTTGCTGATAATGAAATGAAATACGTAATGTTTAAAAATCCAACGATGCGCTTGAAATGTCTTGTACGTGACAACTGCTTGGGTGAAGCTCAAGTCCACTACCACCACAAGAAAAGCGAAAGCGAATAACGTAAACGTTTGAGAAGAAACTCGCTTGCATTTCTTACGTTTTTAGAATTACAGCGAAAGCGAGCTTAAGTATTGTTTTCAAATAAAAACAAAACCCTGCTTTATCGCGCTTCTCCTAAGAGCTGTACCGGCAATCCACCGACCAATAGATAGCGAGTAATACAACTAGTCAAGTTGCGGAATTACGTCAAACCGGTTTGTATTGATACGTGATAAACAATCTCAACACAGTATTCTCAATAACTCGTAAGCCGAAGGTTGACAGTCCGAATCCAATTTACGGTCAAATACAGTTCTTCTCCACTTACTGGTAAGGAATTGTCACTTGGAGTGTATTCCATTATATAATTATTCAAACCTGGCAAGTTTTTAAACGATACTTGTATCCATTGAGGTAGCTGTAGTTGGTACTTTCATAGTCGAACTTGAGAAAATTTTACGTGCATATTGTTATCGTGTCCTCTATGAAGGAAAAGTTCTACGCTGGGTAACATTTGTGCTCGCGCCATATAGTGTATGTGTTAAGCTCAAGAGATCACTGAGGACGAACTTGAGCGAATCATATGGGGTTATTCCATACACCAGGAGGACACTCGCAAGGCACAAAATCGCACGTATAAACTCGCGTTAAAATCGTAGATCCTTGGAAAGCTAATAATAAAAAATTCCGTCAAGGAATCTCGACTCACTCCACTTAATTGATGGTTAAGCGTTTAAAACAGGAGACTTTGGCTCTGATGTAAAAAGGACAGCCTCTTCCTATTGATAGTGATCCTGAGCACAAAAAAATCCAAAATTGTAAGCATTATTACTGCAGCAATTACGGAATAATTACCCACATATAAAGTTGGTTTCAAACATAAAAAAAAGTTTAGGAACTCTTGTTTTTATCCGTTTATCTGATTTTCCTGACATTAAATTGTCTGTTTATTATCTAAGCATACAGTTCCATATCTACAAATCCGATCTCTCCGTCATGGATTCCGTTTCAAAAGGTCTTCCACTGTTTCCTGCCTAGAACTTTCCCTTTGGCCAATAAAATCATCTGCCGTTAGCTACAGTAACATAACAAAATAAAAAAGGTCTCTCCGCACTAAAGGGAGTTCATTGAGATAGACTTAACACTTTCCTGCCTATTGGTCTAAAGTTCGTAGGCGAATTTATTTGGAGTCAACCAGAATGAAAATAAGCAAACCTACCAGACGGAAGAGAATTAAAGTTAAGGAGTGAAGGAGAAAATAAGGAGACTTGATGCGAGCAGACTGAATACTTCCTGGATTTCTAGTCAAACACTAGGTCATGACAAAAGTGACGTTTCCACTTTCTCAGCTCCTAAATCGCCACCTCAACCAAAAAAGAGGGGTAACAACCAAGCCTTTTCCTCCATTCTAGTTGTGCACTTTGCTGAGATGTAATTATAATAAATAATGCAACGATCGAGCATGTTAACTCAAGGATATTGGACTTTCCTTTTCGATCTCATTAATCTCGCCTTCGGCTTGGTTCGTACGTAATTCGTGAAAAGAACATCAAGAAAGAACCACGACCAAGAGGTACTTTGATGTAAGATAAAATGCTTGCATAAGTTAAGCCATGTGTTTCCTCGATATTTCTTCTGAAGTACTAATTTATTTGAAAAGATATCACAAACACCAATGACTGTTTTACCGTCAAATGAAAGACCTCGAAGAGCGCCTAAACGTCTCGACTACACCTCGTTTTTGAAACTCCCGTCTCGGTGTGTGATCTTGGATCATACTCTTTGTCGCGTTTGGTAACAATTTAAGTGTACCTGGCCTGAGTTCCAAACTGTAACACAACAGTGTTACAGCGCGTAGGCAGTGATGTCACGATAACAAAGGACGTGAGGGTGACGTCGCTTTTAAACGATAAAACGAAATACCGACGAACCGAGCAAAAGCCTTCATGAGCGTGAACCGTGAAGTGAGATAAAAATGATATTGAATTATATGTATGTAAAAAGGTGGGATAAAAATGTAAAGTGATGTGGTCTAATACACGACTTATCAGTAAAGTTATAGTTAACATTGGGCGCCGTGAACATGTTTATATTAGGGGATTAAATAAACTGCTTTCTAGTGAAACGCAGGGAAGTTTGAGGGAGGTTGGCAAACTACTTTGTTATTGCAGGAGCGAGAGTTCGATGAAAGGCACTTGAAATCACAAACAAATGACCCCACGGAAATACTTATTTAATATGATGAATAATCGTTCGTTTCTTTGTTTTTGTTCCTCACGAGATCACGACAGGTTGATCTAGAGCCGACGGTCAATCCAGGAATGGCCAGAAATGGGAACATCAGTGCGAGCAACGACTTGAGAGACAAACCCAACGAAAGACTGCTGTTCAACATTTGTGGAGCCAAGTATGAGATCCTGGAAAGCACGCTTCAAAGATATCCCGACACTTTACTGGCTGACCGCGAAAGACGAGCGCCATTCTGGGACGAAGAGCACAAGGAGTTCTTCTTGGACCGAAACAGAGACTGTTTTAAGGCCATCTTGACTTACTATCAAAGTCATGGGATTCTTGTGCGACCCGATGGCATACCAGAAAAACTATTTGCACTAGAGTTAGAATTTTACGAGGTACATAAGAAGAAGCCTCAACGTCAAAGAATCATGCCTCGGAACAAGTTTCAAAAACAAGTTTGGAATCTGTTTGAACATCCCGACAGCTCGAACGCTGCTCGTCTAATTGCCTGGTTCAGCTGTACCGTTGTCGTTTTTTCTATAGTCTTATTTTGTATCGAAACACTACCAACGTTCCAAAAACATTCCAAGGAAGATAAACATGGGAAGACCAAACAAGAAGCGGTTTTCTTTGCCCTGGAAGCGTCGTGTATTGGATGGTTCACAATTGAATACCTCATTCGGTTTCTTTCTTCGCCTAACAAGCGCAAATTCGTAGTAGAAGTGTTAAACATTATCGACCTAATCGCCATTCTTCCCTTTTTTATTTCTTTCGCTTTGGATGACAAGAACTCAAACGTCTCGTCCGTGGCAGTCCTACGTGCAGTTCGGCTGGTCCGAGTCTTTCGTGTTTTTAAATTGTCGCGTTACTCCAAAGGTTTACAAATATTGGGCTTGACTTTGAAGGCGAGCTTGGCCGAACTTGGATTGTTGGCGTTCTTCCTCACGATCGGTAGGTTTCTTGAATGTTTTCTTATCCAAAGGAGGGTGTGCTTTCAGATACCTTATCACGCAATTAAACTAATCAAAGTCAAACAACGGTAATGAATGACCTGCAGTATAAATGCTTTTCACTAGTTCAGTGATCCCTGCTTCAAAAAACAATTATGTAAGATTTTTATATAGGGCTCTCTTTGATATTAGGTGGTCTGTTGTCTGATGAGACTGCCCAACGGAAATAAAGTTTTTATGTAGTTTATCTATCTATCTATACGCAGGCAAATCGACTGAGTTGTGTTTTCAATCGTTTAGTTATTAACTCAGTGTGTGGCAGACTTGCAGTCAAGTATATCGAGTCCCAGAACGAGTCAAAGTAATTAACTTCAAGCACACTAGTCAACTAAGTCAAAAGCCACTGTGTACAAGGCCGAGTCACACACGTTCTGCACTAATTTGTTCAAAAAAACGAACTGGAAGTTCAGTCATAAGCAACCCCACTAGTAAGCTGTTTTGTTTTGGGTGACTGAAGCTAGGTTCCCGTATGATGGCCACACTTACCACCGACACGGCGGTGAAGTTGAATGACAGTCAACTTCGTTGGAGCTGACATACCAAGCGGGAAACGAAGTCTGGTTATAAATATTATACCCTGGCAAATAATTTTGATGAACACCATCGTTGAACAATTCAGACAACTTAAACAACAATGTGAACTAGTCTCATTACTCTGAAGATGTTACATGATAAGTAACGAAACATCAGTTCATAAAAATATCTCATGTTTAAGTTGTTTGAATTGTTCAACGATGGTCTTCATCAGAATTATTTGCTGGGCTATAATATTTACAGATAGCCTACAGCCAATTTAATGTGGTAAACAAGAACAAGAGGTTTCCGACTTCTCAAGCATGCCAGCTATATTGAGGCACATGGAAAGATAAGACGTAATCAGAACTCTATATAAGATAAGACGTAATCAGAATCCTATAAGTAGACCCCACCTGTTAGCCAGCAGCATTCCTGAAGATGACTAAAGCCTAGTCGAAAACGTCGAATAAATTAAATATGTTATCGATTTTTGGAGTTACCGTTGTTGTGTATTTTATCAAAATACTCAGTGGTTCCCGCAATCAGAACTCCTGCTGACAGTTTGAAATCTGTGACTCTATCACTCAACTGCCAAGTGAGATATTCGCTGAAGTTTTTCTTTCCCGACATGTGGTCGCCAAGGGTCGGCGGCGTATGAAGACTGGCCCCGAATCTCCCCACCTGTTGGCTAAGTGAATTCATGGAAACGAGTGATGCCTGGCAAAATGAGTGAGATGAGACAAGACGGTTGTTGCGCAAGCTGTTTTGCTGGTTGAAGCCTGAAATTTGCAGTGCCCTAAACAATAGGTACAGGTCTCACCATTTGACGGTTGACATTTCAGTTGGATATACATTGCAATTAACTTAGCGCGAACTAAAAACACTGCATTCCATTTTCAGAAATATTTATAAAGATAACCTGCCTGACCTCAAAACATGTAAGTCGCTGGGTCATACAAATAATTTGAACGAGTCTAAATCCAGAAGCTCGAACCCAAGTCTCGCAAGTCCTCACATTATCATATTTAAGCGAGGAAGTTACATTGCTAACGTTTCACTCCGACGTAGGGTCTTCGTAACGTCAATATCTCCTCACTTAAGGAGAATATTTCATGGATTAACCTACACTGCTAAAGTCAACTGGAAAAGTTGACTAGAGACGGGATTCGAACTCGCATCTTCGGGTTTCAGGACCGCTTCTCTACCCATGACTGGTTCCCTTTATACATCTGCTCAATACAACTACCAGAATACCTTTCGAAATCTTGTTTGTAATGTTAATCGGAGCAATTGTCTTTCCATTCGCTTTGGGAATTCAATGTTTGCATGAAAATGAAAACACCGCAAAGTGTTCTGGCAGTTGTATACAGCTGACATAATGAGGGGAACCGGCTGCTGAGCTGTCGAGTCAAGTGGAGACAGTATGCTCGTTTTATCCAATTTAAGTGCACGAGAGATTCTCGAAATATTCTCTTCATGTTACACTGAGGATGATTCTGAAATAGAGTCCTCTTTTATGATTTGGGCAGCTCTCTCGTTCTTTTGGTTTTTTACACTTCGTTCATAGAAAGCCAACGCAGCACTTATTTTTTTTTGTTCGTTTTCGGAAACGTCCATTTCCTGGAGTTACCAAGTGCATCAAAGATTGCCCTGGACAACGAGGCCGAGATTTCTAACGGAAGACGTTCAACCACAGCCGCAGAAAACTCGGTCAAGTTGTCAAGTTGGTGTACCATAAATTTGCTGTTTTTAGGAATTTTAATTCTCATACCAGATCATAACTGGCATGGATTACTGATTGTTCTTCTTCTAAAAATACCCGTTCGACTGAAGCGGCGTCATTTTATTTATTATCAATGGACATTGAATAGAAGTGAAAACCCTAACCGGCCCACAGGTCCAGCAAATACAAAATAAAACAGATTACGAAAAATGTTATTCTTAACTTGTGATTCAAGTAAAAAAGAATGTAAGAAGTAAATTTTAATTTGAATAACAAGTTAAGAATGCCAGTTTTTGGAAACTGTTTTATTTTGAGTATAAGTGAAGCCAACGATATTCGCGGATTGGTGATATAAGACTTACATTAACCCCCTCAACGAGGATTAATTTATTTAAGACTATATTGCTTAACGTTGCGTCATATGCACGTTATGTCATATTGTGTTTTGTCATATTCTGTTAGGTTTCACCACCTTTTGGTAAGTTTGGTTGCATACGGTAAATTACATTTTTTTACATTTCATTACGAGACGTTTTGTCGCGTACTCTACGTTTCGTTACATACGTTTGGTTTTGTTACATACGTTACGTTTCGTTAAGTACGTCACGTTTCGTTTAGTACGTTACGTTTCGTTTAGTACGTTACGTTTCGTTAATTACGAAACGTTTCGTTACGTACATTACATTTCGTCACATACATTACATTTCGTTACGCACGTTACACTACGTTTCTTCACGTTTTTTCAAACAAGTTACGTTATGTTACTCATATCATGTTACATTACGCGTGTTTTTTTTTCCATGCTGTATTTTTCGACGTACGTTTTACGGATTCTTAGTGCGCGTAACCGAAAGTGTTCACGTGTTCTTAGCAACCCATACGAAGAAAAAAAAAACCCGCAAGAGTGGAAATTATTCTGACGCTACGTTATTTTACGTTACTTTTGTTATGTTTAAGGTGTGGTTCTGTTTTCAAGTGCTATTTATTATGCTGAGATGGATGAAAACAAGGAAGTTTTTAAAAGCATTCCACACTCATTCTGGTGGGCTATTGTTACCATGACAACGGTGGGTTATGGGGACATGTATCCCGAGACATTTGGTAAGCGAACGGAACATTTACTTATTGACTATTTATCTATTTACTTTGCCATAATTAGTGGCTGGGCAACCACAACAGCCGATGCCAATTAACTGCGGTCCCAGGACGTAAATATGAAAACTAGGTAATTGCCATTTCAAGTAATTTGTATTTACTTTCATGTACTTTTAGTTTTTAAAAACCGCTGAGTTTTTAATCCCGTTCGCCCAGGACGTCTTCAGATAAAGTTTTTTAAACATCTGACAGTTTTTTTAAAGACAAAATTACATGGACGTGAATACACATTACTTGAAATAAATCTATTACTCCATGCAAAATTTCAAAGAACACGTAGATAATTATTACTTATTAACCAAGCATGAGGTCTCTACTATCAACATATACGGGAAGTATCTGACCGCTTGTGAACCAATCAAATTTCAAGATTTCTATACTCAGACAGCTTGCTGCCACAGCCATGTAGTAATACAAGTTATTTCATATACCAGTAGCACCCCACTTATGGCCTGAGAAGAACAAGTCAGGCAATTTTTCTTTCAGGACAAGTCAATTATTGCCTTGGATTTTCATGAAAAAACCCTGGCACCTTAGCAATTTTAATTATTTTCCAGAAGCATCAAGGCAAATTTTGAGCTTCAGAAAGAGCTTCTAGGCAATTTAACAAAATTTCCTAGAATTCAAAAACGAAAAAACGCTGACTGGTAAGTGAGTAGCATGAGTTAACAAAATAATATTGTTGCACTTGATTGAGCCACTTCCCAGGTACGTAAGGTTAGTGCATTTTTTTCAAGTTGTTTCATCAGAAATCAGGGAAAAGTCTTGTTTGTTGCAAGAAACACTGCAGTGTAGTGTACCTGTGGGACTGGGGTCATGCTTCCCCCAAAGTCATCAAACAATCCATTCTGGTTTTGAATGGATATCATATTTCACCAAATCATCAATAGGTAACTGTGTGTGCATTGAGGTGCTAAATTTTACTGAATAATGGTCAGTGTAATATTGTTTGAGCAAAAAAGGAAGATCACTAGAGATTTTCTTATCACATATTTGATACTTTTCAACTATTGGGTGGAAGGGTCCATTTTGGTGTGAGTGCCAGGAGGCAATGTCATGTGCTGGGTGCCACCGCCCAGTGCTGCCCACAGTAGGCAGAACCATGAGAATTGAACTGATATCATTTAGATATGTTTTTGAGTATTTGTATCCCAACAGACTGGGGCACTAACAGCAATTGCCATTGAGTGTTGATAATTAATTTAAGAGCAGGCAAACCAAAATATTCAATGATGAGGAGTTCTCAAGGGAATGTCTCATCAACTGATTAACTACAATGTTGTTAACCCCCTCAGTTTTTTTTTTCTAACTTTCAGGTGGAAGGGTTGTTGGAAGTCTTTGTGCTTTTACTGGAATTTTAGCCATTGCTCTGCCAGTTCCAGTCATAGTTGCAAACTTTGAGCATTTTTACAACCGTCAAGATGAAGACCAGAAAACTCAACTGGAAAACACTAACAGGAGATCAAAATATGATAAGCTGAGACAATTTTTTAAAACCTTTAGAAAGCGAGCCCAATCTGAAATCCCATTACGAGAAATGTGAATGGAGGAGGCTAAAGAAAAAAAAAATCTAGTACACAAACTTTCATGTAAAGATGATGGGTTCTTGAATTTAACTAAAGGTTGAGTTTGTACCTTTTGACCAAAATTAGATGACAATCTGCTTGATGCATGAATTGTTAGTAAATTGTTAGAAAATGGGTATATTTGATTATTTCAATAATCTTAATTTTTGACTCACTTCCTCATGCAATTATTCCACAGTGTGCATGTAAAGACTGAAGAGTATTTTAAAAGACATAACAACAAAGTTGTAAGATTTATTTAGTCATATGAAGTCATGAGATTTCATCAAAGTAATTATGAATTGCTCGACAATCCAATTCCTTGATATCAGTGTTGCAAACAGGAGCCTGGGTAATGTTTAAGTCTGAAATATTTGACATTAAAACCCTGTTTCATCTTCTACACAGCAGTCCAAGTCTGTTTTCAGCAGATTAAATTGCATTTTTTTCACCCTTTTTGTGCAAGCTCAATTTGTTTTCACCAATAGTAACATAAACTGGGTATCTTTTGAAACATAGGCATTCAGAATTTTCTTTTCTACAGAACTTCCACTGAGATGATTCTCTTTAGTACAGCAATATATCATGGAGTTAAAGTGTTAAACTGGATTGAAGTTTCTGAAGCATTTATGAACACAAAAAGCAATTTAATCAACTATCTACCACTAGGCACCACAACAAGATATATGGGTGGTCCAAAGCTTCTGGATTTTCAAGTAAATGGTCATGTCAAAATGGGTATGCACTCACACATCTTCAGTGGTGTCTCCAGATTGAGAATTTATCCCAATGTTCTTTGTCACTGAATTGTGAATTCAAAATGTAATTATTGAAGACTACAGCATGTTTTAAAGAACAAATGTAAGAAATACTTTTGAACAGTATTGCAACCAAAGCCTCATTTTAGTACCAATTGAAAAAACCGTAAGATAGGTTTGTTATAGAAAACTATCAGAATAAATAAAACTGAAACAAAAAGGACTTATGACATGATTTTACACAGAAACACCCTGGGGAATAAGGACCAGTGATATCCTAGTTTATCACAGTCCTTGCGACTGGTGTCTCCAAAGAACATTGCTAGCGTCGTGGGCGTTCAGTAAACAAAAGAATCTTCTGCAATTTTGAGGAAAAGAATTGCGAAAATAACCCAAGACTAATCCTCTTGGTCCGAAGACATGTTTAACTTTTACATTCATGACAAAAACGCTATTTGTTTCTTTTTATTTTCTACTATTAATTACATTTCACATTCGGAATTTGCTTTTTAAATCAAGTAATTTTAATGATCCTTGAATTCATTAATAATTATGGCTGTCCTTTTTAATGTCACTTCGATAAAAACAAAAGACCAAAAAGCAAGAAATTAAATTGCGTCTCACCTTCGAGTCAACTGTCTCCACGTTAAACCCTTGTTGAAATTCTTCCAAATACGACAATAAAATAGTAAAAATGTTGAAGACAAACCACAATAACAAAAATCCTCCATTATTTTTTAAATTTAGCGGGCTTTGGACGTGTCTCGTAATTTCCCGACAGAATCCGATCTAGTTCCGAGAAACTAACCCACTGACCATACATGAGCGCTGTCGCATAAAGTTCAAAACACAATCATGGTAGCTAAAGTTTTGAACATCTGTTTCATTTTCGATTGAAATTTTTCTTTTCAAAGGACATGGGAAACTGTTTTGATTGTTACAAGGCGAATGAATCACAACCAGAATCACCGGATCCTGTAAGATGTCAAAATATGAATCAATCTGTCGGTTACACTTGACATGATGTGACATTGACAAACAGCGTATCACTTTCGTATTTTCCTAGTGTAAAATTAAATCACTAAATCTTTCAGGAAGAAAGACGGAAAAGACAAGAAGCTGCTGCACTTAAACGACAGAGAGAGGTTTGATTTTCGTGAACTGTTGATGTGAAGTCTTCCTTTCCGACACTAAATCTGGTTGCCTTCAGTCGTTCTGATTAGCTTAATATAACAATTATTGCCTCCAATCCATTCTTTGGAATTGTAATTAATTTTTCTCACTGTTCACAGATTTTGAGCTCTTTACTAATTTCAAAGAGTAAATAATTTCAAAGAGTTTGGTATTTATGCTATGGGTCTGTTGGGACTTGAACTATTACTTTCCATGCTAAGTTGGTCATTTAGAATGACACACCCGTCAATTTCAAATGATTTTAACCAGACGGAGGTGTCAAGGAGGGAAAGAGTTAAAACCCAGAAGTGCAGGGCAGTGGACATTGGGTATATGCCCTGCAGTGGAGGGATGATCAACTTTATTATAATTGAAAGGTATAGTCTATGGTGACAGAAGGATGGCAGATATTAACATTCTCTCAGGTGCTGGAAATATTTGCTACATTAATGTAAAGACAAATCTCAATTGTCCTTTCCCATTTTAATTTCACCTGACTCCAGCTGGTTTTGTTTTGCAAAAGATAATGTCTGAGAGGGAAAGGATTATGGCAGATTCCTATCTAGGGTGAAAATTCCAACATATCCTATCATAAAAACTTAATTGGTTTGTATTTTTTACCATGACATTTTGCAACAGCAACTGTTGCTGATTTACATGAGTTTTCACACATATTAACTCTTTCCTGAGGGCATGAGACTTCTATTATTTTACTCTGGCTAAATTTATTACTTCACTCATCAATGGGAGAGCTCCAGGCAAGACCTATCTTTATCCATTCCTTGTTTTTTATACTCATAATTTGAGTGGTACCTATTAGCTGAAGTGTGAATGTCCCATACACATTTCAGGACACATATGATTTTGGATCTTTAACCCCTTCCTCACCAAAGTGGCCCTTCAGGGTTTAAACTGCATTTGTTTTTTTTGTTTTGTTTTTAGAACGAGGCTCGTGGTCTTCGTGACCCTGAAGGAGTTAAGAGAAAAAGACAAAAACAAGAGGAAGCTGAGAAAAAAGCCTTAAAAGAGAGACAAGGGGGTGAATCAGGATTGAGGGTGACTATGATGCTGCTATTAATAACAAGCTAACTGGGTGCTCATATGTTTCCAAATGATATCATGGGTTGCTTTGTTGCATTAGCAAATATTGGTGGGTTTTTGTAGTATTTGTTATGAAATGTTTCATGCAACAATCTTCATAATCATGATCAGGCAGCTAGCTGCCTCCAAAGGAATGTCCTTGCTCATACTTTACCTCACCTATCAACTAGAACTTACTTTCAGTTAATGATTTCAGGACTTCAAACAGCATTATTTGGACAGTATGTTGCAATTGTCAGGGCTTTTTTTAAATTCAGGATTTAATTATGTTCTTCTGATTTCTTATTTAGTGGACTGTTGGATGAAAAATGTGAAGGATTCAGTTCCACTGGCCAGTATCTGTACTCACTACAGTATCTTTTAGCTGACTGATAATAGACATCTGTAAATAATTTTGTCAAGTTAAAACTGTCATTTATTTTGTGTATCAGTGGCCATTGTCTGGACAATCATTTTAAATTTTAGTTTGCTCATGCCATGTGTAGCTTTGTCAATCAAATGAACACTCCTTGCCTTGTTATGCATGTCAATGACTGGCTATATCCAGGTTTTGAACAACTGACCCCAGACCAGTGTTTCACACCCACCCCTGTATATCACCATACCATATGTTAACCACAGTAAATTTCTGGCAGGCTACTGTACCCTGTAACTGGCTTTTCAACCATCAAGTATACTTCTGAGAAAGTGTCCTTGACTTGGTCAAAAAGTCCTTAGGTATGATGCCCTTTTTAAACCACAGGGGAAAGCAGCAGACCTGGAGTTTTGTTCCTGTACCTCTACTTGCAGTTTCTCAATTCACCAAGCAACGCTACATACATGTAAGTTGATCATTTTTGAAGGAGAAAATCTTGAGCTTCTAGATATTTTTAAATTTTTTTTTTAGAATAAAAATAAAAAATATCTAGACACTTGAGATAGTCCTCCTTCAAAAATTATCAACTTTACCCTGAACAGTTAGCAGTAAAGTGCAAATGCCATAGTGTTCTATCAAGTATACACTACATACATTGGGCTTTTGAAAATGCATTTTAAATCAGACTTTGATTTCAAACCTTCACCTTATACAAATTATGGCCCTCTTAAGAATATATTTTGCTTATCTTTCTCACATGTTTTTTTCAATGTATACAAAACATGCTAAAGTACAACAAAAATCCTGAAAGATTTTACACAAACATTTTTTTAAAATGATGTTCTCCATAATTATATTAGTAATTTAGCTTCCTGTTGTGTTAGAAGATCAGCAAAATCTTTAAAGACGAGAAGGATATGGTATGCAACTCCCTCAAAGTACTATACATGGTCGTTCTTGATGGGTAAATGGATTCTCTCCTGATGGAATTTTAATCAGTAATGGATCACTTCCTTGTGACTGTTGGCAAAAGCGGATGATGCTGCAAAAATGCACACACAAACACAGAAATAAAAATTCTATCACTTCAGACATTTCTTGTACTTGCAAAGAGTTCTGCTTCTCAGAGACAAAAATTAATATGAAGTTACAAGATTAGCCAACTGTTCAAAAGTTTACTTATTTATAAAATGCAGCAAATTGTGCTATTTTGGTTAACACTGAACAATCTCTCAGTCCCCACAGGAAAGGTTGAAGAACTACTTCATTAACCTGTCCTTGACTGATAGAGGTGTTGTCATTCATCTAACACCGGAACATCTGGAAATCTAACACTATATCGTACCCAAGTCCATAATCCTAACCCCCACCTCACTACAACTCTAAGCTTATTGCACATGACAAATCTACTTAGCAGTGGGGACTAGGCAGGCTAATGTCATTTTCTTTGATCCAAAGTATAATCCATGTACACTTCATCGTACTCTGGTTACCAACAGGAGCTAGCTGTAAGGATAACACTACGGGTAGGGTTTGCATGCTCTGGTATGACACGGTCCAATTTTCTCAATGCAGTGTTTATAAAATTTATAATAAACAATAAATAATCACAGGTTCATAACATGCACAAACCATTAAACTATATTAATAAGTTTGCTAGGAATCAAGATGTTAATATCTCAAATCAGGTAAAAAAGGGGATAAGAAATTCCCAAAGGGAGCGATTTGTTTCGAAATCGATCAGTATAATCACAAACACATTACGAAATCTAAAACGCAATTTACCCCCAAAACCTGATAGCTATTCCCATTTGGCTTTTTATATCATCAAACATACTAGCAAACTTTGTTGAACGACTTTCAGACAATGTAACCATGTCTGGAATGAACTGGACCTCACCCGGAAAAAAAGCCATTAAACGTAAGTCCTCCATTAGCGAAAACCTCATGCAGCTTAAAGATATTTAATGCATTAAATCACTTACTCGTCAACACTTTTCGAAATTTTCATTCTATCCAGTCGAACCTCTCTTCTTAGCTGGTCTATGTCCTTTTTCAGCTGCTCAAAATCGTGCTGCTTCGACTGAAACATTTTACCTTCGAGTTACCCACCCTCAATATGTCAAAATTAATCATTCACCATTTTGCTTCCCATGAACCAAAGCGGTCAGTTATTAGTACCCAGTTACTCTGACGCAGCTTTCCGGAAGTGGGTTGTGTTCCAAAATACTACCTCCCTATTGGTTCATGTACAAATTTTATCTAAAGTCAAAGTATGTATTCTTTCAAAACAAATCTGGAAAACGTGAGAATATGAGTAATTTCCAAATTTAGCATGAATCCGGGTAACTGAGGTAATTGCTGCTTGTGAGGAATAAACATTTTTGATAGTTTGTTTTTAAAAACCAGTATCTGATAACAGTATTGGTATTGAAACTTTCTCAACAGGTGTCTATTGAAAGCTATTCTGTACGTAAAATGCAGAACAGATATCTCATAAATGGTAAACTTTCTGGGGTTAAACAAACTGATCAAACTTTTAAAAAAAAATAAGATAGATGACTGATCTTCAAGCTCTGTACTCAGAGCTTGAACTGTTCTATCAGTCTACCAACTAATTCCCAAATCATTCAAGGTAACAACAGAATGGTTGTGGATGTGTTGATTTTGGATGTGGATGTGTTAGCAACTTTTAAAAAATCAGAAACAACAGCATTATTCATTTATGTAGCTATGCCAAGAATGACTATTACACGACTACCAGTACAACGAAGATTAGCACACCTACCATGAGTACCAGTTGAAAGAAATTGAACACTATGCTACTGAACCACATCAGCATCAGGCCTAAAATTTACAAATACTACCAGCAAAACTGCTTTAGTCCTTGAAATTTAAGTGTTTTTCATAAAGTTTGGTTAAATAAGTGAAGAATAAAATAAAGTAAACACTTCATTGTCTGTTTGAATATCAATGACAACAGTAAACTAGGCATTGCCAGCCACAATGTCAGTGGCAAAACTGAGCTCTGAAGTAAAAGACACAACTTAAAATTGATTATTATTAATCTTAATAGTAATATTTTGCTTTCCTGTATTATAACCCTGAAATCTTTATGTGATATTTCTAAAGTAGTGGCTCTGTTATGCATTTTACATGTCCTTATTCTTAAACTGAAAGTTACCAGTTAAGAGACAAAGTACAGGAAAATGCTAACAATTTATGTCAAATGCTTACATCACAGTTAAAATACAAAAACAGTTAGTGTTATTTTTTCTTTCTAATCAACACCAGCAAAAAATATGAATAGATTTACAAATAACATGAGCAGCTCAATTTATATCCATCTACTGCCTCTGTAATCTTGTTAAATGTGGATGTCTTTGTAAAGGCCTTGGAGAAAATGGACAAGTCTTTTCTATAGCAATAAACAGGGTCTGCTTCTGTCTCGAAATGGATTCTCGTTCATTGGAATTTTGGTTATCAATGGATCTTCTGAGATGTGTACATCACAGTATTGGATAATACTAAACGATAAATAGAAATAGAGTAAATCTTTTTTTATTTCTGAGGTAGCCACTTTGTAGAACTAAAATCACAATACAAATTTATTAATGATTGGGATAAACTGGTACCAGCCAAAAGGAATTCAAATGGTCTGTTTCTAGAAACAATACTACCATTTTAACTACCATTTTAATGAGGGTCCTGCTTAAAACATTAGAAAATAAAGCATTTTCTTAAAATAGAGGCAGAACCCAAAAATGCTTAAGAATAAAGTAGTGATTTGGGGATATTTGACAGATATTTTTAAAATCTATGTGTTTGAGGTTATACATGTGTATAGATGTTGTATACCAGTGTATGATTTTGATGCATTTTTCATCAATTTAAATATTTATTTTATATATTATATTACATATTTAAATATCTTAATGAGAGGAACCTTATTCAAAGCACTTCTTGATAACAAGGCTATCCAGTATATAATGTGCATTTAATTTATTATGAGATTATTATCCTCATTATTATCATAACACCAGAAATAAATTGTTAGAATTCTTCATGGAAACTATGAGCAAAAAACTGTGACTGATATCATACACTGTTTGTTTATTTTATTCCTTGTTATACAGTAAGCAGAATAATCCCCTTAAATCCAGGCATTAATCCCCACAAATCAGGTGGAATAATTCCTTTTCCTAACTTATAGATTATGTATGAAGTAAGACATTTCATTAAATTTATATTTTTCTTTGTATACATTAATAAGAAAGATGGTTCACATGAAAATGAATGTGTTACCTTTTATAAGAGCACTCAAAAAGTCATTAAGCTGCTATGAGATACAATGCCCATCACATATTTCCGCTAGCTTATACACTGAGGATTCTTAAAAATGCAAGTGGGATTAGTTCCCCACCAAATTTAAACTGTAAATTTTGGTTTCTTGAGTACAGCTGTCGACAAATGTTACTGGTTTGAATGAACTAAGCAAAGGCAAACTTTTCTTTTTTATTTTTGTTTAAAATTTTTGTTTCACCTGTCCAAACATAGCTATACCTAAATGTTACCTGTCCGTCTGATAAATAAGCATATGGTTAGTACAATAAACCTAATGTAAATTCCATGTGAGACTTTCCTGCTGGGGGTATTACAGGCTTGTCATAGGACCCTCGTCTGGTGAAACATATGTTGGATAATTTTCTGGACATATTCAAGTTATATTTCCTGCTCAGTTTTAATCAGTTGTATAGTCAGCTATCTGTCATCGCGTGCTGGCCCCACATTTGGCAATTGTGTTAGTCATACATTTGGCCAACAACAATTTAAACCAAACGTTGGACCAAATGGAGTGCTCTCTTCGTGCTCTACTTAATAAACTTGGCAAGCAAAATGGTTCGGTTTCTCGGGAGACAAACTCTACCAAACAGTAGTACAGTTTGAACTAACTAACTGATTAATCCTTATAAGTAACCTTTTCACTGAAATATTAAGCAATCAAGCGTTTCTACATTTGTTATAACTAAAGTCGGGCCACGGTACGTTTCCGGGTAAATCACGCGTAGAGTATGTTAGTAAGATCATAATTTTTGTTCAAGAGCCTTCAAGCTATACGACAAATACCTAATAATCTAACCATCTAACCTGCCATTTTCATTTTCTTTTCAAATGGTCTATGCATTTGTTTACAAAACTTATGGGTTGTGTCGCCAGGACCGAACTGAAAACGAAACTCCCTACATCAATGACAGGGACAAGACACTCTTGTTGTGAATCAAATATTGTAGCCAACATTCGTGGACGACTGAATGTTCAAAAGAAACCTTCATTGGCAAAAAAATTCTCAGAAATAAGGTTACATTCCATCACACGCGAACTGAACAGACATGGTAGGAAATCTGCTAATCGATTTGAAGAAAATATTTAAACTGGATCTAAACTCTATCGAGTCGAAAATAACAACCCGAAGAAACTGAATTACAGAGAACTTTTTAATAATCTGTACCTCGACTCTTTATTTCTTTAACATGATGAAAAATTCGCACTTTGAATTAAAGAATTCAAGGTGCAAATGACAAGCAACGATTGTACAAGTTTTAACAGAGCTCTGATCGTAACTCGACCCAAGATTAATTCGGTAAACTTACTCGTTTGAACACTGTGAAACTTTCATTCTCCTTAGTCTTACTTCTCTACGTAGCTGCTCGACTTCTTTATGCAGCTGTTGTATATCTGATTGCTTAGCATGAAACATCTTCGGTTGTAAATCTTTGAAAAACCTCTTCACATACGAAGGTCGTGTAATTGAAACGTATTCACGCGCACGACGTGCAGGAGACTCGGGAGAATTGGAAACGCCCAGTTTGGGCCTCATAGGACATTTAGTATTATGGCGTGTTTCATTGTAACACAATAAATTTCTGAGTAAACAGATGTTGCCGAAGATTGTAAAGCAAAATATTCACGCTGCATAACGCACAGTGCGCTGGAATGAAAATTAAATTCACTTGAAAGTATTCAGATTTCTTTGATATGTAAATACAATTAACTATAAGCACATGTTCGAGACACTAGTTATGTAAATCTTGAATAAAACTGGGTGGAGACTTGGCTCGTAAACCCGCTTATCTCAATAAATAGCAAGTAATTAACTGGGTTCATTGGGCCTATTTGGAGGACAGCCGTTTGATCCTTTTGGGACAAAAGAATAGTACCAGGATGCTTAAGCCACTTTAATCCTTCAGCCACCTCCGACTGACTCTAGGATCAAGTTAATCCGTGCTCATTCGATGTTTCATGGTTCTACTTCAAGTATTTTACTGGACTTTGATATTCGTCCTTCGATTACGGTTTCCGCCTGGTTCCTCATTTGCAACATTTTCGAACAAACAATTAGTGAATAGCCTACACCTATTTAATTCGGACAAGACATGTTCAGTGGATTTCTCTCTGAAACTCCTCTTCCCCCCCCCCCCCCACACACACACACACACTTTGTTATAAACACTGTTTCTGTCAAAATTTTCCTCAGTTGCCTTTCAAAATCTTTCAAGACGGCTAAACACCATAAACAATGTTCTATTGAACACATTCGGAATACTTATGCACGAATTGAAAAGGTGTGTTCAAAATTGCATGTTGAAAGTGCTTAACCTTGTAACTAGCCCCGCTTGTTTTTTGTAGTTCGTTAGCATAATTAATTAATTAAAGCATATTAAAGGAACGTAAAAGATGATTATAAAATAAGTTGCTTCTCACGCGAGCTCTGATTGCTCCGTAGTTTGGTTATATAAAAGTATTTAAACACAGCTTTCGAAAAGCTGAAGAACATTTTTTTTCGGCTCGTGTTTTTGCTACGGTTTCCCAAGTTTCACTACAATTTGTGTTCTTATATCACAGTATATAAACATGGAAAGCCATTTTATACGTCTTATACAAAAAAGTATTAAAGAACACTTCATAATGAATTAGGAATAAACGTTAAGATAAAAAGACTGAAGTTAATTTTGATCACCTATTGCCATGAACGAAACTATCATGAAGTACCGTTGTTGAAAGTGGAGTGGGGGATCCAAGGAGGGTTCAGGCGATTTAACCCACCCCCCCTTTAGCCGCACAAGAAAGTGGGGATTCCTCGCCCTAATCTCCATGTTTACATAATAAACTTGACTTGCATCTTTTTTTCTTTAATTCTGCACCTTATATAAGTGATAAAGGATCCACCATCGTTTAAAAAGCTAGAATAACCGAAGGCCTGGTTAGCCAACCCATCTTCTCATAAACCTGGAACTCCAACTGGCCTGGCAAACCTCCCCCCTTTCACAAAATCCTAGATCCGCCCCCGAAGTGCGATTTATCACGTGTTTCCATGTATCCTTTTATTTTATTCGTACTTCCAGCATTCATTCACTAAGTCTCTTTTTCAATCACTATTGTTGACAATGCCGCTTTTGCTCCTTTAGTCTGGTAGTTTGGAGTTTTCCATCTCGGTATATTTCCTATTTCAATTAAAATCTTCATTCTGGGAATATCTACAAATTCTTTAGTTTTTTCATTACAAAAATATACATTTATTCATCGCGTTTTATCGGCACTTCACCTCCTTGTAAGGAGAGATGGATCAAGAATTCCGTGGTGCCATCCGCTATCTCTTCCACTTTGGTGACAAGATATGCCATTTTTATAAACACCTTCAAATTGACGCTTCATCCTGGAATGAAAACAACTGAATAAATAAAGAACAGTAGTTTCCGATACCGTTATTTTACTTATGAAACAGAAAACAAATTTCCTAATTTCCATCGGCAATTCAGAATTATGCTAACCAGTCCCACGTATTACAAAATTATCAGTCTCACAACAGTGCTAGCATTGCCGCTAAAATATTGTTTGAAACATTGGTCGAGCGCTGTTTGGCCACAAATCCCTCTCCGTCTTCATTCTTACGAGTTATCCAGCATTCCCTTGTCCTTATATCACAGTCCAGAAAACGCCAGCGTATTCTAGGAAGTTTTAAGCCTATCATTCCTTACCGTGGTTTGTGTCGAGTTTGCACAAGTGGGCCGGGTCACCCTTGACGCAACAATGGCTTGTAGCTTTTGTAGTTGACTTATCAGACTTCTGCAGGAGAGAAAAACGAACACGTCGTTTTTAGGCTTTCGAAGGAGATTAAAACTGGGCTTACATAATACTGGTGAAATTCGTAGGCCGACATTTCCACTACACTACGTTGTCTAAGAACAATTCAAAGAGATTGATGACCAAACTAAGTATTTACAGCAGCACATAGTCCATGGAACTGAAGTGGCGCCGTAGCCGTCTTCATGAAATGTTAAATATATTGGTCTAAATTTTAACTTGAGCACATGGCCTAAGGAAGAAAACTTGCCTACCAAACACTGTAAAGTTTTTACAGCGGAACATAGTGTAGTTAATACTCATCAGCTGTCCCCATCGAATCATGTTAAATATATTGGTCTAAGTTTTCACTTGAGCAGAAAACCCAAGGAAACGCCTAAGAACCTGCTTGACTAATATTGTACAATATTTACAGCGGAACATGGTGAATTAAATACCTATTAGCTGTCTCCATTGATTCAAGTTGTTTTCGTAGCTCAAAATTTTCACTTGAGCACATTTCCACTCTAGAAAAAAAAATTAAAACGTATATAGCATGTATAAACAGAGGTGAAACAAAAGCAATCAAGCCAATAAATTACGTGTAAAAACTTAATGTTACAAATTCCTTGCAACTCAGTCACCTTTTTTCAAGCGTTTCCATGTATTCTTTTTTCTTTCTCCGACTTTCCTGAGCAGATATCTATGGGGGAAAAGGTAGCAAAACAGTGAGTTAATACACAGCCCATTTCTTCTCGAGAAGCGAATCAAAAGGAGAATTTTACGCGGTTTCCACACCTTTCATTATTTAATGTCTTTGTTTTTTTGTTTCTACAATAATCACGGTGTTAATATACAATGGCCCGTCAAACAGTTATTGCATGTAGACATGAAGGTATTTCTTTCCCACCTGGCCACTTTAACCTGTTTCCTCATGGTATTTACTATTTTCAATGTATTTACTCCCTGTACAGGCTGCACAACACAAAATCAGTCAGCTCGATTAAGCTCTTTCCATGACATGAGTGGTATGTTTTCAGCTGGAAATTTCAATATAGATTATTTCTTCCCCATATAATATTAAAAATTATTGCCGATACTTTTACTTTTTATTCACTGTGAAGAAAAATTTTCGTCTACAACTCTTAATTCATCTCGCAGTCACTAACTCCCCACTTTTCTGGTTAATGTCCACTAGCCAGTAAATTTGCCATTTACCAACAGGAGGACCATAACATCCCACAACTGTTGGGGGATGGACTAAAATTGCCATTTCAGCATTTTCAACTTCAAAACATATAACTCTAAAGTTAGTAAATGTACAATTTGTTCTTTTAACTCCGTTTAAGTTATCCGTACATCTGGCATCATTGAAACATAGCAGACACTTTTTTTCACTATTGAAGGTGACTAGTTGAAACAACCTCCATAAACAGCCATTTAACCTTCGGAACGGCTCTGACTGACAGCCCGAAGTAAAAAAAAAAAACTTCTAAACCAGGAAAAAGGCATTTGAAGCAAAAAATAATAATTCGACAAACTGCGTATTAGAGGAGAAAAAAAAAGAATAAGAAAAGAAAGCTTACTTTATTTTTTATCTTCCGTCGAACCTTCTTCAATGCTCTTTCTTCCGACTGAAAATCAAAGTAAAATTTAGGATGGCAACGACTAAAGAAATAATAACCACTATGTGTCTGTGACAAATGTCGAAGACTGGTGAATACACTTCAACTTAAGTCAATATTCCAGAAGCAAGTAGGTGAAAAGTGCGAATAAATGTTAAAGAGAAAAAGGACGCGAATGTTAAGGAGAAAAAGACTCGGTGCGATTAAAAAGGACAGTTGGAAAGCACAACTGAATAGTACAATTAAAAACGACGAAATAAGCGAAGGACAAGTTTGAAAAGTAAGCAGTAATTGTTTGCCATCGTAAGAAAAATGCTTTACCTTAGTGAGAGGATATCCTGCCGGAATTGGTAAGCCTTCGGTAATTAACGTTCTCTTTTCTTCTTCAGAAAGAAAAAATGGTTGTCTGTTTTGAGGCTGAAAAGAAGAACAAGATAACATTACAGAGCACTAAATGCTGGACGTATTATACCAATTCTTTTTTGAAACTAAAAACACGCATTTGAAACGAGAAGACAAAGTTTATTTACTGTTGTTGGTGTTAAAAAAGATTAAACTGTATCACGAGACTAGTTTGTCCCCTCACCTGTTCGCAAGGAGGTGTAACTTCTCCGGTACTGGAGCTTGAACCGTCATTATCCACTTGGCTCAACATTAAACTGCGGGGAGTGCAGGGAGTTTCCGAAGTAGGGGAATGGGCTCCAGAATCGTAACCTGAAAGACAAGATGATCGCGAATGAACAACGTCCTATTCGACAAAAGCTGTCTCAAGTCGACGTAGAGAATTTATTAGAGATTTAAACAAGTGTGGTATACGTGTCTCATGGTTTTCAAGTTCTGGAACCGCCAAATTGGAAAGACATTCCTGAATTCCCTTTGGAATACCCTTATCTCCCTAATGATCAATGAAAAGCCTTAACCATTGTTGTACAAGAACCCGAGATTGATAGCGAGGGTCATATCTAAGCACAAAAAGTAAGCTTGCCAAGGCAGGTGGAATCCTTGACTTGAATTACGAGAGCTCCAAGAGTGAGCAAAGGTTCATCGAGAAGTTCTAAGAGATAATACAAGTTCTACGGTCTCAAAAACGTTACTCCTTCCATCTACTTCCACGAAAGGTTTTTGTTTCGCGAGTGCATTGATTTGAAAACATCTTATAAATGATTACAATGTATCGTTAAGGTCTAACGTACTACAATGGCCCTTTGTACGAACTGTTGTTAGTCTGCTCGTAAGATAACCGCTGGCCAGTGGATATGTTTCCTGTCCATTGGATAGTATTCCAAACAAATGGTAGACGAAAAAAGGTTGTTCAAAGCACAGACAGCTGGATAGCTATATTCAACTCCTATTTCTTTAATAACTCTCCAATGGATACAAAATATATCTCCTAAGTAAGGTTTATCCGACGGATATAGGTTATGTGATACAGAACAATATAAAAGAACGATTTTTTAAACAAATGTGGGCGGAAAAATTGGCGAGTTTAGGATGCCATTCGCGATTTTTAACACTATTCTGTTTGCGTCATATTGTTGCGCACACACAATAAAGAGTAGTGAAATAACAGGGTAAAGACTCTTTCACAAGCTGAAAGAAACTTTTAAGTCACTACTTCGAAGATGCGTAGTTTGAGAGTAGGGTACTTTACGAGGAAAGGAAGACATTTTCTTAAGCAGAATTTAAGCCTATAAAAAGGTTCCTTTAAACTAATCCTAAGTAAGGATAAAGAAAACGTCATTTTTCTTAGGGGACAGTTTTGTAATCTTTCAGTGTTCTTCTGGCTGCAAGAACGCATTAAATATTTAAAATAAAGTTATGATAAATCTATCATAGGCGGTTCGCTGAATCCTGCATTTTAAAGTCATCAGATAAGTTCACTAAACTTCACTTCAGCATATAACAACTTCAGAAACAATACTATGGTTTAAAAGGTTAAGGTTAAATTTACTGTAAGAGAGTTTAGTTAAGTTTAATGGTTTACTCTAAAACTTCACCGAGTATTTATAACAATTAGAAATTACTTATTAAGTTTTAAAACTTTTCGTACATGATTTTAGAACGAGATATTCGCATTTCGCCGACATTTCTTCCACGTTCGACTCTCTCCCACCTAGCAAAAGAGAAATGCATGATTCGCTATGACATCCTTATCCTGGCTGCGATTTTCATCGAACTCTTACGAAAGAATGTATTTAGATATTGCATGAGGAATCCACAAGGTCCATTTAAAATGGTGTAGACGAAACTATTTAAATGGAAGAGGATTAAGTAAAATTGAACTTTGATAGTGACAAGGTTGGCCAAACGTAAACGTTGTTGTGAGGAAGAAAGAGGAAGAGGGAGTTACATTGAGTAAGGAATGGAGTGAGAGGCAAGGGGCGAAGGGCAAGTCTAAAATGAACCAGGAGTTATGTATGTTGCTCGAATTAAGTTAATAATTAAACCTGCCTACAAGCTTTGCTGGTACTGTTCGAAAATGCCGTTCGCTGGATGATCAATTGGTGGTTACAATCTGACAGTCGTCCACGCGTGTCTTTTTTTTTTGTTTTGTTTCTAACACTTTTTATTAGTTCGAAGCCAAGCATGGTGAGACAATACAAAGGACAAAGAAGTTGCAGAGCCGGCTCCCAGTATTGTACATCCGAAAATAAAAACGCTCGACATTTCCGGACACATCTTAAACCTAAGATTTGAAGTGTGGTCTATACAACCGTCCCGTCAGCCTTCGGGTGACCTTAGGGGCCTTCGTGTGACGTCACTGACATAAGGACGGGGGGGTTATATAGGGGACACGTTTCCCTTCAGTTTTTTAAAAGCGCCTTTTGACAGTTGAAGCTGCCTTTTTCTTTTCACAAATATGTCCTCTTGCTAAGGGTATGTTGTGAAATGATGTCTACTTGAGATTACCATTTCCGTATGCAAGTGGCCCTGAAACCACGTGCCGCCCACAACTTAAATTCGTTTTCTAGGCCCTTGCGTGACGCACTCAAACGGCAAGCTTGAAATATGGTTGCGCAATAGTTGCTTGTCTGCACGTCAGTTACGTTATAATAATAATAATTAGTTGATGATCATCTCGGTTTTCTATGATGTACCGCTGTCCTTAAAATCACTTAGTACCTACTGGTTAATGTTAATTAATTGAATTATGTAATGTTTAAAAAACGAGCAGGAGTGCTTTATCGGATATAAAACATGAGGCGATGATAGCCGAGTGTTTTGGGTCCGATAAAGCACGTACTGCAAGTTTTTTGAACGGCTTAAAAAACGAAACGTTTTACACGCTAATTCCTTACGTAAGTTTGGCAATTTCTGTTTTCTAAGGCGAAAAATATTGAGGAAAATTTGAAGAGAAATTCAGGATAAAGTCACACGTGTCTTTATCACATACAAAGACCCGACACGGTTATGATTTTCTTTTGTATTTTCCTCATGAATTATTAACGAGTTTTTTAAAGAACGATAAAATTCAGATTTATTTTTAATCATCCAAATCAAATAGTACTATACTACAACATTCCGTATGAAGCCTCTGTGATAATGAAGTACAGCAGGTCTTCGCGCCTCGGTTAATAAACAACTAACCTATACCTAATACAAGTGAAACGGATTTTACCTTCGCTCAAGAATATTTTCAAATACCCGAGCGATATGTTTTACGACCCATCGGAGACCAGTTGAGAAATGTGCCAAGTTGCATTTTTCGCAACTGGTTCCCGTGTAAACTTTGACATTCATAGTCAAATGCATGGAATGAAGTTTACACCAAATGTAAACTTTATTTTATGTAATCAACTATAAACTGCAAATCTTCACTTCATAAACGTGATGTGGTTATGCCACACCAACATATACAGTCATTACGAACGCAAGGTATGTCTTTCTTTCAAGTTCTTTAAGCAGGCGAGTGCCAATCAAATTTAAGTTCGTGAGACGAGCTTACAGAAGAGGCATTGGACAAAGAAAGGAATTTTTCAGATATTATTTGACAACATTATCCTCATGGGCAAAGACGTGTTCGTTAAATCAAAAGGGAACCTCCCTTCACAAAAAAAAAGAACTTTTAGAAATGCTGAGGGAAAACGTGCCTGTCATTCTCCCACAGTTCGTGCGCCCACTTCTCCTAAGTTTTTCACATAAATATGATATGAAGGTTTTCGACAAAGAAATGTCTATCTTGCAATAATTATCCCAGTCAGGGACAGTAATTTAGGCGCCAAAGGTAACAATGAACAAAGAACATTTGTACAAGGGAGAAGATTAAGAAAGAGGTTTTGGATTGTCTGTGAGCAATTAAGAGCTCGGATCGATTGGACTTCATTTTTCTCGTAAGTGATCATCTCGTTGTCAAAGAATTCAGTCAAATCGGAGCAAAGATAAGAAGTTAAATTTACTACACATCAGCAGAGGTCGTTAAATAACAATGAATTAAACTGCTCGCTTGCACTTCTGCCGAGAAAGATATGAATGAACTGGAGTACGAACAGCAGCTTAAACTCGTCTCATGATAAATATAACCGGGGTTATGAAGCGTAGGGGGGTAAAAGGGCGCGGCCCTTCGAAATCGGAATTGAGGGGAGAAGGTTTTTTACGGACCTTCTTACGCCATTGAAATATAAGTACCAAACAAACAACTTGTCGAACCCAATGGCCTTTTCCTGTCCAGACGTATTCCTCAGAGTAAAATAGAGACCCACACTTAGGACAGGAAAGAGTTAATAGGCTGTTTATACTAGCCGGACAAAGTTCTGTCAGGGAAATTTTTCTCTTCCTGTGGAGGATAATTTGAGCTAACTTTGAGCTGCTCCTATAGCCACTACTCCAATCTTCTCTGGTGATTCATTTGCTATATCTTTTACTCCTTTCTCGTCCAAGAGCTCTCCCCATGACGACTAAAACTCGTTTGGCGTTAGCCAGAGTAAAACACTAAAGTCGGGTATGGACCTGAAAGGGTTAAAGCCCTGGAAGCTTCTTTATGAAATGAATCAGCCTACTGCATATAAACAGTTAATGCTCTATTTATAGAGTTTTAACTTCGCCAGTTAATGGAAGATAAAACGTAACTTTCAGACCACAAAAATATAGAACTAACCATTTGTCAAGTTATTCCACATCTAAGTAAGACTACGGCTTATTCAAATATATTCGCCATTGGTATAATCGGTGAATGAGTGACCAAGGTTTAGTTTCAAATGAGAGAAGATTTAGGGACTAGCGCACTAATTTAGGATAATCTCTACTCATAGGTAGGGCCGGTGAATAAGTGTTGTGGCCCAGCGTCAAATAACTGAAGGAGAGGTGTTCATCCTCAAAAGAATGTCTTAGCCAGGAAATACATGAACTTTCGCTATACTGCGAGAAACTTCAGGAACGACGTCAGTGAAGATAGGTGGCTTTGTTTGGGTTACTGTGCAGGTGAAAGACCAAGTGGTATTTCAATGCAAGGAGGATTGGGTTCCTCAGCTCGTCCTGAGGAACGCACGCCACCCTTCAATACGTCCTCTCCTTACGAGAAGGACCACTTGTTGAATAGCGAGCTATCGTAGTGTACAACGAACTTTCCTGAAGCCAGTCCCTCCATCTTCAAGCGAAAATTTAACCTACGAAGTCATTGGGGAACTTACTACATGGTCTTGTACTCAGAGCATTTGTCGCCCAGCACAACATAGTGAAGTCGTTAAGCCTGCGTCAAACTGAGTTGAGCGCGAAACATGCCTGAACTTTCTTAATCGGCAGATAATTAATAGATAATGTCTGAAAGAGTTACTCCACGGACGCGCTCATTCTGCGCCTCAAAGAATCTTTTTATATAACGGAATGGATCTTTTGAGCTAATTAACCAGCGCCTCATCATAAATTGTTATACCGAGCATTCCATTCTCAGTACCAAAATCAGCATCAATATCATTTTATTAGACCTGAGACTGAACGATAACGTTGCCCTTTTCGTCACATTCAAGGTACAAGGAGATCTCAGACTTAAATGTCCAATTAGAAAGGCTCCAGGGACTTATGGTTTAATGTCCCTCTCCGAAATGACGCCAAAGTCCTATTATAATGAAGCGATTTTGTGCCAATGGCCGCGGTTTCTACTTAGGCCCAGTTCAAACGTCGAACTTTTCACGTGTCGAATCTAATGCTAATGAGCAAAATCCTTTGTTCAAACTGACTTGCATTTGATTCGGCACATGCAAAGTTCGACGTTTGAACTGGACCTAAGTTACTTTAAGATAAAGGGTTTAAACTCAGTTCTCTCAGCAACAGACAAGAGTGGTTAAGTACTATATCACGCCGGCTATTCGTTTGAACAGTACTCAAATATTACTTTTATGTCACTATACTTGTGGCCACGAGTATTGTGTTGAAGTTACAAAACATTCGTCAAAGTACTCCTTCGAATAGTACAAAAGTACTTCTTTCAAGCCACCGAACTTGTGATATCGTAAGGGCCTTTGCTTGAAACGTCAAGAATTTCCTCAGCCAAATTTCGGCAGTTCGCTGAAGTTTGTTGGTTTTTTTACATGTTGAACTGGTAAGCTGGACTATTGGTGAACAGTTCAAATAAATTAATGGGTGAGAGAAGTTCCTTAAAAACGTTATCTCCAGCATTCACCATTATATAGTCTACGGATTGAGACTCCGAATTACGAGATCAGCTAGTCAAGCGGGTGAAAATCTTGACCTCGGCTGGGATAAAGTTCTCTCCACGAGCTGGGGATCTTACTGCTCGAAGAATTACCTATATCTGATTCTAAATCCCAGTACCCTTTACAGTATAATCGCTGTTGCCATTTTATTTTCCTACTTCACGTTTAATTAAAACACACGTAAGTCCTTCGTGTCCAGGTTGGACTTCCATTATTTTACTTCCAGCCTGTTGGCGAAACCCGCTAACGAAAGAATAAGGAAGCCCATTAGATCGGGCACAGTCAAAAGTTTCCTCTAGCAGGCACCAAACAATGTCAGTAGTCGAAGGATGACGTTTGGACAGCAGTAAGCTGAATAAAGTTTGACGGTTATCATGGTTCGTTGTAATGGGACAAGAGAGAAAGTGATGAGAAATGTCGTGAGTATCCTACAGTGGCACTCCGGTGAAACTAAGGACTTCAAGGAGGAAAATAACAGCAAATAAACACTCTCTTTAACACGACGGAAACACGAATTGCACGATGCTAATGTGTTTGTATATTTTTCAAATATTCGAACACAACGCGGAACAAAAAGAAGGGATAAGTAATATTCAGGACCAGAAGTTAACTTGTAGATACGATCTCCGCGTTAACTCTGAACACTAAGTGGCGTCTTTCGAGTAGCTTCTTCGGTGGGCGTCGCACAACATGAGTTAAGTTAGAGTTAAAGTGCCTAGACGATTCACCCTCAACAAGACGAGAGAAGACCTGCCAAAATCAATCTAGGGTGAAATTATTCAAAGTCGTACAAAAACGCCAGGAATGAGTACACCCACCAGAGATGCCAAACATCACCGCGTGAGATATCCACACTCTTCCTCGAAAATGAGCACCAAACTGATCAACATGACATCGATACTTTAGGTGAAGCTGGTCGTTGACATCAGTTGCTTAGTGCTAGAAACTTTTTCGATGTAATTTCTATTGAAATCAGTTGAGGCCGAGAGGACACTGCATCTTAGCAACTAATTTAGGCCCACGCAAAATGATGGAAATAACTTTCAATTGACGTTGGCAGTGCATAGTGTCAGTTTAGTCTACAAAATCTCAACTCGAACTCATATTAGCGTGACTTTTGGCACTAGCTGGTTCGTTTGTTTTTTTTTTTTTTAAATCTAGTTTTATACAAACAAAACTTCCTTTCTGGAAATTTTATTTGATATCACGCATTTTTCTAATGATTTATTCGTCGCTGAAAAAACAGAATAAACAATTAACGGTATTGTTGATCTGGAAGAGGTGTTGTGTTAAAAACGCTCGTTTCCTAGTACCCGTTATAACAACATCACATGGGGCCATAGTAAAGAATTTGATTGCAAGGCTTCGCAAAGATGTTTTGTGATGAGGTAACTCTCGTTATGAGAGTGTTTTGATTGCATTTGATAGTCCGAACAAGGTTTCTAACATCTAGCAGACTCGATGTAATAGTTTCTAATTCAGCTTGGTTTCGACATGATCGCTACGATTCCTGCGATCGTTGTGATCGCTCAAAAAAAATTAACTCATCGATCGCAGCGATCATATGGAAACCATGAATTCAGCGATCGTAGCGATCGCGATCGCTGAGATAGAAAATTTACTATCTCGGCGATCGTGATTGCTACGATCGCTGAGTTCACGGTTTCCATACGATCGCTGCAATCGCTGAGTTAATTTTTTTTGAGCGATCACAACGATCACAGCGATCGTAGCGATTATATGGAAACCAGGCTTTCGAACGAAAGTAAACAAACGTTACTTGACACTTGAGATTTCTCGAAACTACTTGACGAAATGTACAAAACGGATTAATACGACCAGGGGCTCGGTCAAGAACGGGAAAACACACGACAACAGAAAAAAAATCGTCAAAAAGCGCAACCATCAATATGTCATTGTTGCGATAGGTAGTAATAAAATTTTAATGTCACAGGGGATGAGCAACACAAAAGGTGTATCAGACTTGGAAAAATAGTTTTAAACAATTATGGTAATTTTTCAAGCAATCCTTAAGGTAATCGAAGATGGTCTAAATGTGGGCAAATATATGGGGAAAAAGAGCGTACCTGATTCACTGTCATCTCGGTCCTGATCACTTTCTCCACTCGAACGAAGTGCATCATCTTCCTCGAGATTTATAGGTACTGCAACTTCATCTTTCAGCATCTCCACTTTCTCCATCTCCACGTTAAAGTCGACGACATGATCTCCGTGGTTTATGCCTGGTGCACGGAATTGCTGACCGGAGTAAAACGATTTCATGTCGTAGTCGATTTCTTGGCTATTGACTTCAAGTCTGTGGTCGAAGTCGGGCGATACGGGAGAAGTAGCGTACGGAGAAAATGCCGTTGGTGTCGCGAAGTCGTCATGGTAAGCACGTTGGTTTAAAGTAATCCCATTAAGTCGATTTAATGTCTGATCACGACTCATACAGTCCAGGTCAACATTAGGGTAATCTAATACATGTCCAAGTTGATCCATTGATTGAACGGAAGAACGATCATCAACAAAGCCCGTAAACCAGTCAGCCGGCGCATCAAGTACATCGCTGCTATAAGGCTAACATGAACGGAGAGGGAAAGAGGGAGGGAAGAAATAGAGGTAAGTCACAAAGGACGACAGTGTATCGAAAAAGCGTTTTCCAGGAGCGTAAGAGATTAACTACTTAAAATGTAATACGAGTTATGTTGCATACCATAATGTGGTCGAGATAGTTCGGGTCAGTGTGAAAGTCTTCCACAGGTTCGCGCTTCGCAATCCCAATGTCAAACATCTCCATGGATAAAAGGTCTTCTGTAAGGAGGGGAAGACGACGGCCTTGCAGTTCTTGACCAGGAATACTATAACTGTAGCCACCGGCTTGCTGAACAGTCTTGATAAGGATACAACTATCTTTTTAAATCAATGAATGGCACTTACGTTCTGTGACGACATAAAGACGGACCTGCGGAGGAGCCAATGAAATGCAAGGTCCTAACAAAAGACAACCAAAGAACTCTTTGAGAGTGTCCGAGAAGGAGTACATTATTCATGTTAAAGTTGTCTCAGTGATTTTCATCGAGTTAAAGAATTCGTTTAATTCTATTATGATTGTTTGGACAAATGTCCTTTCTGTTTGGTTGCGATTTGAGAAAAAAAATATGATGCTCTCAATTCGCTCATTGGTAAAATACGAGTTACACAGACGAATGTCTCTATGCAACCGACTGCAAAGCATTGATAATTAAAGGACATTTCTGACACCTATACCTCGTTCTCAAGACATTACGCACACATAAAAAAGCACGTTTGCTGTTTTTCTTCATCAGTTCGAACAGACGTTAGTACTGGTTACTGAAACTTCGAGATTTTTTAATATCGAAGTTGCTAACACAAATAAAAACCACTGTAATGTGTGTAAACAATGAGATTGCCCCCGAAAATAACGGAAAAACCCCCGTCATGGAAACAAAGGCGATCTATTCAATTGTAAGGTTTCCCAACATTTATTTAAGTACTTTGAAATGAAGTATCATGGCCGGTTCAAAGCTTTTTATTTTCGAGAACGGATGGCGTTCGTTTAGATAAAAGCTAGTAACTGCCAAAAAACAAACTTTCAGTGTTTACGTTTTAACAGTTGACTCAATGCACAACCGGCTCTCAGAGGTATTTCAGCCATGCAAGAACTGCCAGAAAATTGCCCTAGTCGGTCTACGTAAATTGATTTAAACACCTACGGCTTCTGTAGTTCACGCGTAACTACCAACAATGATATGAGATCTTTAGACATACTTAAAAACGACGTTAATATCACCAGCATTTCGACGGCTGCATGTTGTAACGAATGAATGCCAAGCAGCTTTGTAAGGGATCCGTTACTTCTTCCTAGATCCACACAAACTTCAGTTCCCGGCCAACATTTTTAGGACATTATCCGGAAGAGTATTCTCCTATGTAATTTCCACCGTAATAGTTAGTAATAGTAAGCCGGAATGGGAAGTTATTCTTTTAATTCATTATGATGTCGGAGAGAGCTAAAAATTTTCAAACATGCATAGGCGCCATGACTTTAGATTACAGCCATGGCAATTATTTAACATTCGACGATTTGACAAAGAATGCATTAACTTAGGATGACCTTTTCCATTTCTTTTCTAACGAAGTCTTAAACATACTGTCGCGGCACGATCTTGACATTTTCGCCCATATACACCGCAAACTGACAATGTCGATAGAGGTACAATTGGATTTGCATGAAATGTTTTTCTCCCGAAAAAGTTTGTTTAACTGTTTACAGCTGTATTGACACTGACATTTATGATGCGGGAACTGGGGGATATTCAGCCATAGCCCCAGACGTGGATCGAACCCGCAACCTTCTAATGATCGGAGAGCGCTCTAACCTCTGAACTATCGAAACTCAGATGGCGAGCTAAGGTGCGAATTCGCATTATTTATTTCCCATGGGGACAGTATTTCAGTCGTATTTAACAGATTAATATATCGTACCTGTTGCACAGGCAGCACATATGTCGAACTCGCACCTTAGCTCACCATCTGAGTCTGGGTAGCTCAATGGTTAGAACGTCTCACCGGTCATCAGGTTACAGGTTTGACCCCCGTTTGGGGCTCAGAAATCGTTGTTCTGAGGTTTATTTGAGCCTGACAAACGTGCAACAAATGATCATTGGACGTTCGTCAAACTCAAACCTTTCGTTCTTAATCTAATCCTTGTATTTTTACAAGGATTAGATTAAGGACTTCCTATACTACCGAAGTCATCAGACAATTCCAACAAGCATGTGAACAAGTGAAAAATGCAACAAAAGAATTTTTAAGGCTTTATATATAAAACAGCGATTTTGTCGTGGTAGCAATGGAAAAGGCATTCATGACGAATGATATTCATAAAAAGGAGAGCAGGCTCAGGTTTGTGACGAGAGAAGCTTCCAGAGAAATGTTAAGGGTCAAACATAGCTTATCTAGATTTGATTTCATTAGATTATGCAGGTACATTGGACAAATTAATAACAAAAAAGCTTCAGATCAAGCTAAGGAACGCTTAGATCTCGTCAAGAGACTTAAGCAAAGACGTTATGGGAGTGTGGAACTTTCTACACATGTAACAAACCTATCTAGTTATCAACTGACGCCTATAGAAACCGAGGTGTTGTCAAAAGGGTTAAACTTTGCCATTCCACCTGGAAAACTAAAACGTGAATCCATACTTAGTGAATTTGAGACATTTTGGGCGCAATTAGAAAACCTAACACCCCACAACGAAGAACCATTAATCGCTTGTAAAACCAAACTCTGTGACATTGCCCATGCGTACAGTGGAACACCTATAGAATCTAAAGACTTTTCCTTACTAGGGAACATCTTATTGCCTTGTCAAAACTACGCAAAAACAAGGATATTGTTATTTGCAAACCAGATAAGGGCTCTGGGGTAGTTATTTTGAATAAAGCAGATTACGAGGAGAAAATGTTGCATATACTTAATGATGGCAGAAAATTTTGTGAACTAGGCAAATTGCCGCAACGTGATAAGACAGCATCTAATGAAAGAAAACTGCAATCGCTATTGTTACGACTGAAGAAATCAAACCAGATCAATGATGGCTTCTATGAGCGAACTAGGCCTACAGGTTCGGAACGTCCGAGAATGTACGGACTTCCCAAAACGCACAAAGAAGGGACTCCTTTAAGACCCATTCTGTCGATGATAAAATCAGCACAACACAATTTGGCCAAGGAACTCTCACTTCTTTTAATGCCAGTACTGGATTAATTCTCAAGCAGAGTTGTTAAAGATTCGTTTAGTTTTGTCAAAGAGCTACGAGAAATAACTATTGACACGAAGAATCTGGTCATGTGTTCATTCGACATAGTAAGCTTATTCACAAATATCCCTCTGGATGAAACTATAAGTATTTGTGCCAATACTTTGTACCACACAGATATTACACCACCAGAAATTTCTGAAGGCGCTTTCTATGAACTTATGATTGCCGCCACAAAGGGGGTAGAATTTAGCTTTGGCGACACTATGTTCAAACAGATCGATGGAGTGGCAATGGGGTCACCATTAGGCCTGTTCTAGCAAATATCTTTGTCGGATATTACGAGTCTAGACTGTTTCAATCTATATCGCACGAACTACCGGAGTGGTACAAACGGTATGTAGATGACACTTTCGCAATATTTAATGGCTACAATGAAACCAATGCCTTTCTAGATACTCTCAACAAAATTCACCCATCATTAAAATTTACTTGCGAGTATGAAAAAGATAATAAACTTCCTTTCCTCGACATACTAGGGCACAAAGAGGACACGGCTTTCTTGACAAGTGTTTACAGGAAACCGACTTTTACAGGCCTGTACACAAGATTTGATTCCTTCAGTGCTAGAAAGCAAAAACTCTCCTTGATTAAATGTTTAATTGACCGTACTCATAAGATTGCATCAAAGAAATTTCTTCAAAGTGATCTTGACAAGTTGAAATCTATATTTTTATCTAATGGCTACCCGGAAAGTATACGTGATAGGGCTTTTAATCAAAGTGAAAAAGACAAACCAATTGGACCCGCTAAATGTCCAGCCTATTTAAAACTTCCATGGATAGGACAAATTTCCGAAACTTCTGGACAATCCATCAAGCTAATTACTGAGCAAAAATTTTTTGTTGCTAGATTCGTTGGCATTTTTTCGACGAAAACTATCCTCCCACCCACTTACAAAGAGTCTCTACCTGTTTCTTCATCTACCTGTGCTATTTATGAATTTAAATGCGAATATAGATCTCGCAATGTGGGTAGAACTAATCAGAGACTGGGTGATAGGATCAAACAACATGTTCCTAGCGTCATTAGAAATAAAACTCAGCCATCATGTCAACAACAAGAACGACTATGCCGTTCCAGTCAATTCATCAGTTGCGACTCAGCTGTTGGCAAATATCTTTTGTCCAACAAGTCTTGCGCCGAAAACTACTCAGACGATAATTTTAGAATTCTTTACAAATGCCGTTCCGTCTTTCAATTGAAGGTGATGGAAGCTATTTACATAAAACTTAATGATCCTGATCTGTGCCGGCAAAAGGAATTTGTTTTCCAACTATCCCTATTTTGACCCTCCCACATACTGTTGGGTCGATGTCATCAGTTTTCTTTAGACTATATAAGCAGGTGATATGTTTCTTTAGTTAGCAGACGTATAGCACTTGATAAGTGGTCTGCCGAAATGCATCGTGCTTTTTTCTAATTCTTTAGGATTATTCTTTACGTAGAATTTTACCTCTTTAAGTTTCATACAGTTCTTTTAAGGTCTAAACTATCCAACAGTCTTTGGTAACTGTGTATACCTCTTCAAAGCGTATATTACTCTTCATCTTCTCCTACTTTATCTTAAATTACCAATCACTACGGTATCTACGTATTTAAAAACTGTGCTTTATATACAATTAAAACATACAAGTTAAGAAATAGTAATGAGCTGAAGGTTCTTAATACTATTAAAGTAATGTTTAAAAAGACCACTTCTAAAACTCTCGAGAGAATTGCCGTCCTTAAGCTGACTACATAGAGAATTCCAAAGTCTGATTCCTGATACAGTGAACGTACGACCACCTTCGGTTTCGAGTCTGAAGCGGGGACAAACTAAGTTTTTCATTCCATGTCTACTGTTCCTCATGTAAATATCGGAATTTCGTTTTAGCAAGTCTTCCAAATCAGACGGGCAGATTTTCTGACCACTGAAGAAAGTTGCGGGTTCGATCCCCGTCTGGAGCTAAAAAATTGTTTGGTGAGTTTGAACTTGACGAACGTCCAACGATGATCCATGAATATCTCCAAGCTCGCACATTCAAAACATTAGTCGTCAAAACGGAATTGTTTTATCACTTTTATGCTGAACATGACATACCTCGTTCTCAACATAGTTTATAGCAAATAACTGTTGTATAATAAATACAAATTCGCGAAAACAAACATTTTGTTAACTCAAGATTTGAGCCGAAGACACTAGACTAAAACAACGATTTCTATTTTATTTTTATTATCGCCCACCACAATCGGCGATAAGTTCCAGGCAACAGCCTCATACGCCTTTGCGAGAACAAAGTCAGTGGATTGACGTTAAAATCTTTTTTTACGTCCTTATTGTTAACGTCGTCTGGAGAACATGGAAATGCTTTCGGTCACGTGATGAGGAGAATTTAGCAATTTCATGAGCTGATAACGTGAGGGAGCTGGTGCGGCTGGCTAACAGGGCTAGTATAGAATATAGAACCAATAAATGAGGTTGTATCATCGCTGGCTCACTTTCTTTTGTTCTTTGCAGGTTCATAAATAACTTATCAACCTCATTAATATATTCGTACTCTTTTGGACAAAATTTTGCCATTTCTATACGTTTGTACGGCAGCTTAAAGACTCCTTGGTGAATTTCACCAACGACGATATAAGCTGGTTAGATACCTTGACCTCGGTATTTAAAGCCACATCCACTTTCGGGTTTCGCCCTCGGGCTGACATATCGCTTAAACATCACGGTCTATAACCCCCATTTAACGAAATGATTACAACGTACCTTTTGGTTCATTTTCTTGTTTTTTCTTAACGCTGTATACTTCTATGAAGGTGGAGCTTACCTTAACTCTTGGCTTCTTTGTATAGCTTTCCGTTTACGTAGGTATGGTGTTCACTCGTAGGCTTCTTTACCTATTACCCTAAAATATAGAAAAGCAACAATAAATATTGGGGTACACTTTATCGATCAAAATCTTTCGAGGAACGTGCTGTACTTACCTCGGATTTTCAGTTCAAAATTTTTTCCCACTAAACCTCTAGACGGTCTGTGAAGAACGTTGGTCGGCCTTGTTTATCGCAGGATCCCGAACCAGTCAGTCACCACCTGCTCAGCGTAATTTCGTGCCTTTAATGAACAAACTAAATCTCTCAATGCATTTGTAAGTTTATGTTAATTAGAACAACAACAAGTACTAGAAGAAAAACATGACAGTAACTTACAGAAACACACAGAAGAAAAACAAATAACGATTTATATGAAATACTTACTGCTGTCCCAAACGTCATCCCTTGTCATCCCGTTTGAGTCCTTCGAGCACCATGATCTTTGTGAAGGCTGACACGTAATCCCACAGCTGAACTCTCAGGAAAACTTTGCTACAGTTGAACCAACTTTACACTGCAAGAACTTAAGGATATGTGCAAATAAAATCAATGTTTGTAGGCTTAACCGGATGATAACCGGACCATGTCAACACTACGGTTTACACTTTCGCTTAAAGGGAAAACGTTGTTTGTGAAGCGCGATTTACAGATTCAGGAATGATTTTTCAAAGTTCAAATAAGGGTTATCAAATTTCAATGCCAAACTCAAATATACCGTAACAAACAGAATTAAGTACTCTGTACTGTCTGTAGTGAACTTCAACAGCGACAATAAAAAAACGATATTTCTCGTGCACTGATTAGCGAAGAGCATAATTCAGTAAAGCAAATGCACAGTTCATCTGGATAAGATAAAAATATTATAATAACTTATATCATCGTTGGCTCAGTTTTTTTTGTTCTCGAGAGGTATATAACTAACTTGTAAACCTCATAAACATATCCATTAACTTTCTACCAAAATTCCGCCATTTCCATACGCTTGTCGGGCAAGTTAAATACTTCTTTCGAAACTTCACCAACGATGATATAAGTCGGTTATGTATCTTGACCTCGGTATTTAAGCGATATATCAACCTTCGGCCTTCACCTTCAGGTTTATATATCGCTTACTTAATGTCGTTTTCTTGACAAAAAATATCGACCGAAATTGAATTCAATGCTTTAGTAAAACAACGACTGTTCCTGAAAAAAAATCTGTAATTTTCAAAAATTAAAATTAGAATTGAATTTCAGATTACGATTAAATTGGTAAATAAAACGAAAATTAAGATTAAAATTAGACTAAAATTAATATTAAACTAAAGGTAAACTTCTCTCTTCCTTTAACATGCAAAACAGCAAACAATATCTTTGCAGTGTTTTTTCAAGTTTCTACCTAAACAATTATCAATAAATTCATATCAGTTAAAAACTAATATATAAAAAGTCGAGTCTTTTCCCTCGACAGCATCTCGCCAATTGTCTTCAGTTTTATAACACGCCGCTCCTTTATATTGTACACTTATACTGACTGAAAATCAAATACGCAAATTTTCAGCAAGTACGCCTATTCTCAAATGTCATAGAATTATAAGTTTCTTGCTAGAATCACATCAGTCTCAAGTAGAATAAAATCCTACATAAATTCACCGAAAATGTAACTGCTTTTCTAGGAATAAAATCATGTCTGAGAAAAATTAGTGGCTTCTGAAAGGCTGTAGTTACTGCAACTCGTTGAGTCAGTAGTTCCTGAACTTGGCGAAGCATTGGAACGAAAAGTGAAGCCGTGATAAACCAGCTCACGCATCACTTCCTCTTCCGTCGGTTCACTCAGCGTGCTGCTGAACATTTCGTGGAAACGGAACGAATGTCTTTCTATCAAAAACGACTAGAAATAGAAAAGAAAGTACCCATAGCACACATTGTATCCCGTCACGTCCTAGCACTTCTCTCTCTGTCCACTGCAATCTTTCATTTTTTTTCGATCGAAAAGTTAGCGAGGGTTGAATTTGGAATTAATATCATAATTGCAACGATGATGAAGATGACGATAACTAAATCGGTAATCAAGACGAAGGCGACGATGACAGCGACGCTGAAAGTGATTATGAGGATGATGGTGGTGATGATGACGATGATGATGGTGATGATGATGATGATGGTGATGGTGGTGATGATGATGATGATGGTGATGATGATGATGATGATGACGATGATGATGGTGATGATGATGATGATGATGATGGTGATGGTGATGATGGTGGTGGTGGTGATGATGATGATGATAATGATGATGATAATGATGGTGGTGATGGTGACAATGATGATGATCATCATGATGATGATGATGGTGATGATCATCATGATGATGATGGTGATGATCATGATGATGGTGATGATCATGATGGTGACGATGATAGTGACGATGATGGTGGTGATGATGATAATGATGGTGGTGATGGTGATAATGATGATGATGATGATGAGAATGACAATGATATATAATGATAATGATAATGATAACGACAATGAAAAAAATGTTGATCACCACATTTTTGACGACAACGATGACAACAATCAAACAAGCACTATTTTCCGACACAAATACTTGAAGGCTATGGAGATGGCGTCCAGTTTTAAATTTTACTTCTTCAAGCCGACAAGGTGGAGGAAGAAAATAACAGACGGAAAGTTTAAATAACAGACAGGTGAAAGTTACGATCACTGAAGGGCGAAATTAAGAACTACAGAAGGAGATAGTTAGGACCTCAGAAAGGCGGGGATCAGTTCCTATGAAGGGTAGAGGCTGGACCCACAAATAAGAGGACGTTAGGACCAAACAAGGTCAGAAGCTGGGACCGAGTGACAGCAAGTGTGTCATTCCTCACTTGTGTTAAACTTCTCGTGGTTTCTTCACGATTTCTGCTTTCTCTAACTCGTTGCTGTGTCTCTTGCCAACGGTCTATGAATACCTAGTGAGAGAAATGGAGGAAAGTTACAATACTTAGACGCTCCACAGTTCTTCAAGAAAACTTTTAATATAGCTATGCTTCCAGTAAATTCTGATGTTTCATCTTGACTCTTATTATGATGTTTCTATACGAAACAGGTTAAACTAAAATGTTTCTTGCATGTTACTATACAGAAGGCTTTAACATCTTTTGTAAGACTTACGTCCAAAAGGAGAGCCACGAAGAGATTAACACAAATAACGACGGATATTAAATACCAGGCGACAAAGAACAACTGAGACCAACTAAAGAAAACAGAAGAGTTTTTGTGGAGTAGATGATTGACCAAAATTAAATCACTGCCATATTACATTATACTGCATAACGTTACCTCGATGTATAGCGTGAGTATGCATGGAGGAATATATGCCAATTGTTCACCACCATGGTATCCCATAGGACGACTAAAGAAGCCTGTTAAGACGACAAGGCAAAGTTATTTTCGTGCGATAAAGTACTGGAAGAAATATACTTAACAAATAGAAAATTGCTTGAGTGTATCCGTGCTGCGATAGAAACATGAATGACGTCATTTCAACCAGAAAAATGTCCAGTGAAAACACGAGACGTAGCCGAGTGTTTTCTGGTGTTTCTCTGGTTGAAAAGGCGTCATTCATGTTTCTATCACAGTACAGAGTCACGAAAGCTATTTTCTATTTGTTATATAAAATAACCGAGGTATTCTCGAGTTTTCGTGACGTCATTCATGTCTCTGTACTCTAATACAAAATGAAAATGACGTCAACCGTGTCTCCATACTCTGATAAAAATGAGGCTCGCCCAATCAAAGCGAGCGTAGGACGCGTGTTATTTTATACATAACGATATTGAATGCTCACCGCGAAGTCATTGAAATTATTTGCCCAGTATTCCAGTTGCTCATACGAGCCACATGTCAAACTAGAAATAGAATCTAGGCATAATTACACTTATACATACATATACGTATTGAATTAAGGAGAGGTCTCACTCAAAGGAGATTACCAGCTCACATTTGTTCATTCATCTCTATTAATACAATCGGGCAATCTTCTTCCCTCCCGTAACACACAGGTACTCTTTCGCTCACTCCTTTATTCCTCACTCGCTCCCACTCGGCCATTCATTCATCTTTCACTATCCTCCCACTCCTTCATTTCCCTCATATACATATACATTTACATATACATTCGATCTCTTTCCCTTTCTTCATTACTCTCTCCCCCCGTACCTGCCCACCTAGCTCCACTCAAGCTCTATCTCCCCCCTTTCCTCTATCTCTCTACCACTCCTCACTTCCTTACTCCTCTCTCTCTCTCTTCCTCCTTCCCTCCTACCCACCTCTCCCTCTCCCTCTCCCTCTCCTCTCCCTCTCCCTCTCCCTCTCCCTCTCTCTCTCTCCCTCTCCCTCTCCCTCTCCCTCTCCCTCTCCCTCTCCCTCTCCCTCTCCCTCTCCCTCTCCCTCTCCCTCTCTTTCTCGCTCTCGCTCTCCCACTCTCTCATGTACATACTCTCAGACCCAACAAGTACACATAATCCAACCCACTTGACAGTTTTGTTGCTATTTCTTACGGGCTCGATGGCATTCTCAAAAATCATCATCCCAAATATAGCAAAAACATAGTAGACAGCCTAGATAGAAGACGAGGAAAAGAATTCACCAAACAAACCAGATTTTAGCTGTCACATAATTATAATAACTATCATTATCACTATTGTCTGACTGACAGACAACTGGAAGAGTTTTTCATTTAAACAGTACACACGACGCCTATTTTCACTGGGCGAATTTTATCGTGCGTATCGACTTCTCTTTGTATTAATTGAAGATTTCTTCACTAGCTCCAGACGACAGCCTATGAAACAAAAGGAAAAGTCGCTCCGCGCGACAAAATCCACCCAGAAGAAAAATGGCCTTGAGACATGTTCTAAATCGAGGGGTGTGATTCTTAGAATAAACTTGTACTTCTAAGGTAATTGATATGCGAATAAATTCATGTTATAGGATGGATTGTATTCATCTTTCATGAAACAAAGTAACCCCAACTGTTCTCTTACCACAATAACTCCGCCAAATGGTTTAAGATTCTTTAAAAGATAACCGAGGGTACTGGTGATGACTGATAATGCCTAGACCAGGAGAAAAACCTGTGTTAACAGAACTGTTCTTGGTTGAGTTGAGCTACTTCTTATTCCTTTACTACCGCAGTCCAGAGAGTTTGCAAAGTAACTGATGTTTGAAGATACCAACCATGTTGCTCTAGTTGACAGGAAACCATTTTATGAACCAACGACTTTCGCACGCAAGCTCTGATTGGTTAATACCCGTGTTTACGTCAAAGTACCGAAACACGAAGAGTCCCGCCAAAAGTTTGCAGTTGTGTTCTTCGTTTCTTCGTGTTATTTCATAAAAGAAATGCCTGATGGTTTTTTTGTGTTTCAATACTATAATCCTAAAATTTTGAACGTTGGTCGACTCTTAAAAAGTCTTTCAAAAACTCAATAATAATTCATGAAAAAAATACAAAGGAAGATCATAATCAAGTCGTGTCTTTAAATGTGATAAAAACACGTCAACTTATCTCCTCAAAATTTTCCATCTACGAAAACACTAATTTTCAAACTTTCTTCTCGAATTAACGTACTAAAGGGTTCGTGTTTGAAGTCATTTAAAAACCTAGCATTACGTGCACTATCGGATCTAAAACATTTAAAACACAAGGCGATGGCCGACTGGTTTAGATCCAATAAAGCACTCCCGCTCGTTGTTTGAATATTACGAAATAGGTGCCTAGTGGCTCTTGTTTTTTCACACTATTCTCCAGTCTCAAATCATCCTGCCTGTTCGTCATTATATATTCCTTAATGATATTGCTCGACTGTATTTGTAATTTTAAAATAGTTGTAGAGTATTCCATGCACATTTCCCACAAAAACGTCACACATTTTTTGCAAAATAAAGGAAAAGGTTCCGACATTACGTAGTTCTTCCTTAAGTTGTAAAATGAAACTAAACCAAAGCAAAATAAAACTAACCTCGATACTTGACACAATTCGAACCAAACGGAGGACGATGAGTATGTTGATAGCTTTGACGACGTTCCACGTTGAGTAGTCTTCAGTTGTGAAACGTCTGAAGTTATGTAAAAATAGAATAAATGAAAAGAAAACTAGTGTACACTACAGGTGAGCTTTGAGTTTATTCAGTAGTGTACTTCCCCGTGTCAACTGACCCCGCTGCACACACATAGCGGACACACAGTATTAAATATTTATTTACCAAGAGCAAGATCCGTACGAGAAAGTATTTGCCTGAGGTTTTCATATGGACTGGGTGACGAAGTAGCGAGGTAAGTCATCAGAAAGTTATAGGATGTATATTCGCCAACCACAGAAGTCCTTCTTATAAGATGGTAAGTGGGTCAAGATGCTGATCAGGCTACACCCAAGAGATCCTTGCACTATGTACACACAATTTTCACATCGAGGTTGAGAACGCAAATTTCGGCCTTAGCTTCCCAAAATCATTATTATAAATTCTCAACTTACTGTTGTAACTTGGTATTCAGCGGGTGGCCGTACATTGCAACATCAGTAATTTGAGCGACCTAGAAAGAAACGACCACAAATTTAGCACAAGAGGTTACTTTACCATGATAACGACAAAGGATGCCCGTTTCCAGACTTACCACAAGCAAACAGGTAATGAAGCCATCAAACTGATTTTCCTAAACAAATTACCAAGAAATCTGTGAATTCCGGTTTGAATTATTATAAAAAGTCTGTCCGTCTGTGTACCTGCTGGCCTGCCCGCAGAGAGCGTAAATAAAAGAGGACGGAGAATTACCTCGTAATTTCTGTCCACACACCGAAGCAAATTGGGTGTCGCCATAGTGACTGGTTGGGCGACAAACATTGTGACGAACTGAATGCGATTTCATTAATAACATTATTAACATATCCTGACTTCCGCTCAGATCACACATACGTCGAACTTGCACCTTAGTTAACCATCTGAGTTTTGATAGCTCAATGGTTAGAGCGTCTAACCAGTCATCAGAAGGTTGAGAGTTAGATCCTCTGCCTGGGGCTCAAAAATCGTTTTACTGAGGATAGAGCTTTAGGAACGTCCAAATGGTGGCTAGACATTGGCACCAGGGTCATTTTCCACTCACTGGTTGTAACGGGTAATAAGGTGACCCAAATGGTTTCCGAATTTTGGTGCAGATACCATCTTCAGTTCTATTTACGACCTCAATACTCGTACCAGCCTGACTGCATTCCTATCTACCTGTGTACTTGCTTGTCACCTTTCACATGCAGGACACTGTACTTATAAGTATGCATGCATACGTGCCTCCCTATTTGCCTCCCAGTTGAACTCCTTCCTTCCAATTCACCCTTCACCCACCCTCCTCACTCCTTGGTTTTTGTCTTTGCTTCCTTCGTTCGAACTTGCCTTCCCACCTGCCAGCTGTCATTTACCTTAACTTTCTAGTGATATTTAGTGTACCTTAAGCGTGATGTATCTTTGCCATCCAGCAGCCCAGAGTTTCAAGCACTAAAAAGAAAGCTTTGCATTAGATGTAGAGCTTTGTAAATGTATGATGTCTGCTGGAACAGTTGCCCTAATGAAAAAAGAGTATTTCGATAAAACAAATCTGTCTTTCCACAACTAACCTGCTCCAACAGATAATAAATTACAAAGAAAAAGTTCACAGCCTGTAAAAAAAAAACAACCCCAGTAAACTTGGTTTCTACACGGAGCAGTTTCAAGACTATTTGGGTATGACGATTTTTGGTCTGGCTTATACATATATAGTCAAAAGATGGGATAAGAAAGAACACAAGGAGACTAGAGTGGAATAAAAACGAAAACTGAAGGATACTCACAGTAAGAGGTGAATTGACGGAAGACGTATTTTCATCAAAATGCCAGGATAGCTCACACTAAAGTATCAATTAAATGGCGGCTGAGAGCAATTGTCAACTTGAATTTAATCTGTTCTAAATGCATCAACCCCACTCCAATGCCACAATAAATCTCTGCTACACCATCACCACACCACATTTTACCAGATCGTCCCAATCCAAAAGACGATGTACTAGACCATATTATCCCCCATAAAATCAACCACCTCATATCAGAAACATATAAATTAATTACATACTATAAATTACTGTACTATACAAATTCCAGATCACAACACATCACTCATCACCCTAGCAATATCACACCTTAAATTATCTCATCCCATAACATGCATAAGTTGCGGAACCACAACATAACAGTACTTAATAAACCATACTATGCCAATCCGCAAAACAACACAACACACCCAATCATACCATAGACTACCATACCATGCCACACTATATGTAACTATACCATATCATACTCCACTGTACCATAACATACCATAACATACACCACTGTACCATATACTATACATAACCACATACCACTGTAACATATCATACCATACTCGACAAGACTAGACCACACGATAGCACACCATGCCAGACCACATGATACCATATCATACAACACCATGTACCATACTAAACCACAGCACAGAACACTAAACCACGCTACACCATAATACAAAACACCACACACCACATCAAACTACATTACATCAAACCATACTATACCTGTATATCTGTACCATACTATAGCAGTGCACTAATACTATTTTAGACAATGTTCACTAGCGCTTGCACGTGAGGGCATTATTCGCTTACCGTATTTAATCAAATAAGCGCCGCGGAGCTTATTAAATTTTACGACTTTTTGATGCAGTGTTTATTAAAACAAATTAAAAGAAACGATTCTGGATAAAACATGACTGTTTATTATTTCTAATAATGAAAACAACCAGAAGAAGAAAAGCGAAACGCACGCTAAAGTGTCGTAACTATTGATTTCACTATCTTCTTCAAGATCGGGTTCAAATCTGATCGAGGTCAAGCACCTACATCGGGGGACTAGCTTCTTCAACATCATTGCAAATAGACGCTGCATTCTTGAGTGTGGCATTTATTTTAATAATTTAGGTTTCATGTGCAGCGCTTATTCGAGTAAATACGTTAATGTATGTACGAAATTCTTCTTCGCAAAAAGGATTTGTGTTTTTTCAGTTTGCTTTTTTCCCCACTATTAAGCCTTATGACTATTAAGACGGTTTCTCCGACGAAGACATTCAAGTGCTTACCGATATCAAGATGGCATTTAAAGCGACAACTACTAATCCAAAATAATTGAAGAAACGATGAATGACCGTACTCTGTATCGCACGAAGATAACGATTGGTGAAGCGGCTGAGCGGAGGACGCTGCAAACAGACACAAATCACAGGTCATCTCTAACCACTTATAGCACGCATTTCACGGCTTTGTCTTCCTATTTCACTTACCACTTTTCTATCCTGTTTCGAAACTGAATCGAACAATTCCTGGAAGTCCTTCGCCGTCAGCCAACCACAGGAATTGCGATCCAAAGCCTAGTATGCAAAGCAACAACAAGAAACAAAAGCCTTTTGAAACAATAATAATGTTAAACACTTTCATTTCCCAAATGCTTCATACATTTCATACATGTAAGTTTAAAGATAGTACTCCATCAAAAACTGAGAGTACTAACTTTAAACTTTTTCTGCGTCTATTTAGAACTGCCTACCCAGCATCCCATTTTTAATATTACTGTTTGAAACCTGGGTTACTTGGATTTAACTCGAAAGTGAAACGTTGTTTGAAGTACAGGCTGGGGAAATTTGCACGAATTTTACATTCCCTTTATGAATCGCAAATGTGTTTGTAAGGAAAATGATTGTTTGAAAATAATTCTACTAAAATGGGTTCCAAAGGACAGTCTATGTGTTCTTTAGGACAATGTTAACACTTTTAAGAGAATAGCCGGCGCTTTAATTTTTACCAAAAAAACAAAAGAATTCTTCGCGACAATGTATATTCTTTTCAGGAAAATTGACGTGCTCTTCAGGACCATTATGTGCTCTTTAGAGGAACGCATGGACTTTTCCGATTTATGTGCATGCTCTTCGGAACAAAGTATGTACTATTGTACATTGCCATGTGAGGACTAGCTAAGTAAAAAGTGGCTAGTCGTCTGCTGACTTACATCCCATATCTCGTCTATGCTTTTCTTCCCAAAGTCAACTCTCCGAATCAACTGTCTTGTAATTGAAGTGGACACCGCCCTGTAAGAAAAGCAATCTTTTCTTAATCTCATTTTGTTTCGTATGGTTGTCACTTAGACACGGAATGCCACTGCCGATAACTTTCTTGGAAACATCGTGTGCCAGGGAAACACCCAGGCTGTGTAGGTTGTGGGTCGCGGTGATCCGGATTCATGCAAACATAAAAATATAAGTATGGGTTTACAATTTCTCGCAAAATATTCATGGAAATTCATTCATTCAGTCATTCATCCATCCATCCATCCATTCGTTCATCCATTCTCCCATTCACTCATTCATTCGATGGGTGGCTCGGCAGTTGATCGGCATAAAATTCTGTAGTTTTATTCAAACTCTCACCTGACGTCTGAACTGTTCAAAATTATTCCACTGTCACCGTTCGCAAAAGATCTTTCTCTTAGCACCTCAAATGCTGCACGAACACCAATTCGCAAACGAAAGTAACTAGATTGAAGGGAATTCTGAAACAGCCACACTTAAATATTAATATCTTTATCAACCAGGTTAGCGTAGTAGGAAAGGCTCATAAAAGAAGACGCGACTAAAAAGGCTGTTAAATTGAAAATCTATTTTGACAAGTCTTCGGCAAGTAGGCTACAATTAGCGTCGAGCCTTAAGTTACCAGAGTAAGGGTCTTGCCAGACAGCTGCACTGTCCAAATCGCCCAAGTCCCAAGTAGATAAGCCAACATGCTCTTTGCTGCCAACGAGGATGATCGCAGTCTCGTTCGGGGGAACTAGCCGATTATCAGCCGTTACAGACTAAGTGCAGATTAGGGGCTCACTTTTTTCTCAAGTATGCTGTGGACCCAAGTTTCAGTGAGCCAGTGAGACGTCCAAAAGTGTAACAGGCACACCAATCGAGTGTGCATTTCTAGGGTAGCGTGTTCGATTGCAGCCAAAAATGCTTAAAGTTTCACTTTTCTCTTATGGTCTCAGTTGGGTCTTGGAGACGGCTTTTGTTCCATCACTCTACGCTCGAATTTGTATCTTTTTCACCCTGTTCGAACGAGGAGTTTTCAGTGATTTAAATCAAAATGAATAACAACGGGCCTTCTTTTTTCCCCTTGATCAATATCTATCGTGACATAGATAGCCCTCAATAACCTCGGAACCCGAAAGCATTTCTTGCCAATGTTTTCCACATACCTTGAGATAGCCTTGAAATTGTGAGTATATTACCGCAAGGAGAAGATTCATAAGGCAATACAGACCTAGGAAAATTGATTGAAAAATCTGGTACATCATGCAAGTCATATTGTGGGAACGCCCAAGATTATCAACACAACAATTATTTCTCATATTGATCATGATTATGATCATGATAACGATAATTACTGTGACTGTTATTTAAGAAAGAACAGAAGATGTGTAGCCGGGAGTAGACATGATAAAAGGACATGAAAATAATAATGACGTCACAAAATACTCAGGGGCTCCTAATTCCTTTTCCTCGGGGCCCCCGTGGGCTTTACCCACCCCTCCCATCCTGTAGCTACGCCACTGTACATATGTATCCCATATCTGTTATAAACATCACTTATTTTGTTTATGTATTTTTCAAACATCTACCTGCCCAGGACTACAGAGTGGAAGTCGATAGCTCGTATCAAAAATATTTCATCACATGAGAACGTCACAAAATTCTGTTTTATTACGACTGTATGATTCCTCATATGATTACAATAATGAGCATTTGTATGATTAAGGTAACGTCTTCCTATGTATTGTGACTATGACTACGATTATTAATTACTTTCTTGGTTCGAATAAAAAAAAAAGCCAAAACTCCCGATCTACCATTCTGACTACTTTTCGACTTGAACTTCATATACGTCTAACTTGGAGCGAGTTTGGGACGGGTGAGTTAGGGATTAATCTATATGACCTTTTCATTTCCAACACTTACCAATAACAGTGAATACGATGAAATATGCAGCATAGAGGCGGTTCCGCTGGTACACTGGCATCATTACTAGGACAAAAGATATAAATCTCCACGCTTAAACGAAACTGAAGTGATTCAACAAATACATTGCTCCGTAGAAATTAAAAAAAAATTAAATCTGGTCTATTACATCGCCAATAACTTTAAATAAGACAGTACTGACTTACAGAAACATAGTGAACAGGCGTACTTAAAAACGTCGGTTCGATATTTCACTAGTACAGACCTCACGCTCGGTCAATAAATAGTAAGTATGTATATTGTAAAACTACTTTACGGTAAAAGGTACAGATCTAGGAAAAAAGTCCGTATTTTAACCTTGACAAACTACTTTGATGCATTTCATTTTTTTGACTTTTTACTGTAAATCTACTTTTATTTGGTAATTTGACGATATTTTTTCTGGCGTCCAAGCTGCCTGTAGTTTTAGCTGTAAGATAGCAAATATTTTTTAAACAGTGTAGACACTAAGGTGAAACATACTCTGAAGAATAACGTCATAAATACGAGTCAGAAACAAGAGGGAACTTTGAAAGGATGACTTTGAAATAAAATCGAAATAAAGTCGAAACATCACAGTTTCAGTCAAAGTTTCGTCTTGTTATTGACTCATATCTTTACTTTTGAAGATGACGTTATTTGTCGGAATATGTTTTATCTTATACTTTCTGAAGTTGTCGGCTGGTCATGGTTTTTTAGTGTAGAAGCTACATGATATAACTTACGGATAAACTAGTGGTTTTTCGTGGCTACTGGATTAAAAATATTGATAGTAGAAATACGTGCGTACCGTCAGGATTGTTGGCTGTCGTGAGGAGAACCAGTAACCTCATCAAGCTTTCAGTAAAACTTTTGAAGTATTTGTCATCTCTGTCTAGTGACTGTGAATGTGATGAAAGCTGGAACAACACGATTTAGTACAATCATTAAAAATGTCACCCACACTGTTTTCATACAATTTCAAGCACACACCTGAGGAACTGTAACGTTTGTTCCATTCAGCTTGGTATAGTTAATCTGAGTTTAAAAAACAAAGAAACAAAGAAAACCTTCACAAGAAGTAACAGACCCAAGGTTAAACGCGTAATAACACATGAAAACTAGCTTTTCCTTGTCCAGGGTCCTACGAGTGTTGGGCGAGAGTAACTGTCAAACAAGCCAAATCAAACAACTGCCAAATACAGAGAAGACACTGATATCTTAAGGTAAAAATCTCTCGCTGCAGACAGTGGCGTAACGAGGGGGGACAATCGGTGCAGATGGCCTGGGCGCCACTTTTTGGAGGGACGACATTTTCGGCCATCAGTGTCCTGAAAACGTTGACCCACATTTTAAGTTACTCTCGTGTTGTTGATAGATGAACGTAAAACCAACTGATTACTATTTATTTGAAGATTGATAGCAGTTGAGCAGCGAAGTTTGCGTAAGTTTACGCATGAGCACTGGTTAGTAATTTGAATTAATATACATAGTGGAGAAAGAACACTCCATTTTTCGATAGAATATTCTTGGTGCATGCCTGCTTTTTGAGTCTTCTTTTGTTCTTTCTTTTCCTTTTTTGTGGGGGGCGGCATTTTCCACTCCCACCCCGGGCGGCAATTTACCTCGTTACGCCACTGGCTACAGAAAAACGCGAAGTGATTTTTCCTCGTCTTAAAGGTTCTTCCTCGACAAATCAGTTTCTTTTTTCTATTTAGCAGTTCTCTTTCATTTCTCAATCGTGCAATAGCCGGGTATTTAAACCAATTTCGAGGTGTTTTGATGCCAGACAAAACGCACGTTTTTATGTGTAATGAAGCATCTTAAACAATCCCGTATGGTACGCCATTTCAAACATATAGCTTGGGTATTACAAGATGTTCATTTTCGGCGCATGTTTTATATGACAGTAAGACATTCACCATACCTGTTTCCATGGAAAAAGCAACATCCCAAGAATGGTAAAGATAAGAAGATGCAGAAAGAGAAGAAAAAACACGCTGCAAAAGAAATGACGCAGAATTGAGATTAAACCAGCGCTGCATAGTCAGTCATGTTCCAAAAAAACACCTGGCAAGTTCTTGACGTTAGATTTTGTATGTTTGGTTAATCAAAGCCTTTTTAACTCAAGATTATTTACGTGGATTTGAGAAAATTTTCACAAAATTGCAACAATATGCTTACCTTAAGATTTGAGGAACGGTTCTTCCAATAGCTCTCACCTAAAACCAAATGACGATATTGCATTTTTGTATCTGTTTGATGTTTAAGAAACATGAGAGCTTGGATATATTGAGGTAGATGAACGATCTTCAAGCTCGTCTAGGGCTCAGAAATCATTTTCTGAGTATCGAGCTTGAAGATCGTTCATCTACCTCATTTTTGTATCTGCTAGGTTTCTTTCCGGTTCGTCACGAAAGTTTCTAATTCATTCAGATGTGGTTGTCTCGTTTCCCAGTTTAAATTTGTGGACCATCATACTTAACTTTTCCAACCTGAACTTCTCACACACAGCGAAACAAATTTATATCACATTTGTAGCGTTACTAAGAAAAACATATTTTCACCAAAAGAGTTGCGAATATTTTTCTGGTAATGTGATAAACTTCGGCTAGTTCATGGAACTGTATTCTGGCAGTGATCCAGCAATTCTATGCCCGAAGCTACGGGCAACTGTTTTGATGAAGACCTCCGAAACGCAGGTACAAGGAATGAAAACGTCGTAAATCAAACGTTCTGTGGAAGCGTGGATGTTAATGCCGTTCACCGGATAATGTCCGGTAAAAAATCCTGTAGATAACCGCATAAGAAAGTTGTTACCCGTTTCCTTGATAGCTGGAAACGACGTCTCATAACTTCCAGAATTTTATCTCCAGGCTTGCAATGAAGCAAGGCGCCATTGCATAGCAGCTGTATTGATGTATATGCCAGGAAATACAACGCGAAATAATTGTCTTCCATTCGAAAATGTTCAGGAAATGCAAACATTAGCCGCCGAAGGGTCTGTGTTGATGAAAATCTCCTAGGACTTCACAGTTTCTGTGCTAGTATCAAGTGAACATACACATGATAATATTTCTGCTTTGCAAGTCAAATTTTGAGGAAGATGTTGAATGACAATCTATTTACATTTCGCCTTACCGTTTTCTTCATCAGGGAAGAACTCTGAAGTAGGAAAAACGGACGAAAAAGACGACGAACACGATACCTCTGAGGGAAAAAAGACAACTTTATTTTAAAATTTTAATATACAAGAGGATTTTAACTAGAGGAAAAAAAAAATTATAAGTTTCACTTTTACTTAATGCCATTAAATGAAGCAAAAATGCAAGGGCATTGAATAAAGGTGAACTCATAAAGCATTGAAATACGCTGAGTAAGTGGAACAGAGTTGTACTACATACTAATGAATTGAAAATGTCATTGAAATTTATGCGTCATTAACTTAGGCAAAGTTATTGTTCTCAATCAATCTGACGATGACTTTCTTTATAAAGTCAAATTATCGCTCTTTCAACCTCTGACTTGTCTTGTTAATAACTTTAATCTTTAATTTTCAGCATTGTTAGAACATGTCAAATTTTATACTTTTTGAAGCTGTTGACTGGTTGTGATTTTTAGGAATGAGTCACAGGAAAAGACCAAGTGAGGTCAACTAAGTCAACATGAACCAAGGTAAGGTAAGGGCCAGCTGAAGGACAAGGGGCCTGGGGCTGTGCTGGGCAAGGGCTAATGACATGCAAAGACTGGGTCAAGTCAGTTGTGAGAAAGTAAGTTTGGAACATCGAACTCCAAAAAGATTTTTTGGGCTCTGAAGTCTTTTTAAAGTTCAATGCCTTGGGATGCATGAAGTTTGTTTTTCACCATCTCCACTGCTGTAAATGCACACGATATTATTTTACCTCACTACAAGCATGATTTATAGTAACCAACCAATCTAGAACAGACAGGACCAGCACAAAGGTGTACCCCCAGAGCCACTTGCTTTGGAAGAAATGCTTTTTTCCAAACAGGAGTGTCTACAACAGAAAAGCAAAGAACTGAGAATATTCTAAAAAATAACTGCTCCAACAAATTATAGTCAAAAACTGATCTTCAAAAGTTATCAGTTCATACTACATGCGACGTATATGCTGGAAATGTGGAAGCTTGGAGATATCTTAAATGAATGACAGATAAACAATTATCAAGCTCTATCCTCAGAAAAATGATTTCTGAGCCTCAGATGGGAATTGAACCTGTAACCTTTTGATGAATGGCGAGATGCCATCACCATTGAGCTACTGAGACTCAGATGGCAAGCTAAGGTGCAATTTCAACATATGTGCAATCTGAGCAGCAGCCTTGACATGTTAATACTGTTATTAATGCAATATATACGTTGGAAATGTGGGAGCTTGGAGGTATCTTAAATGATAGATGGATGATCTTCAAGCCCTTACCTCAGGAAAATTGTTTCTGAGCCCCCATTATTAACATATCATGGCTGCTGCTCATGTCACACATATGTTGAACTTGCACCTTAGCTCACCATCTGAGTCTTGGTTGCTCAATGGTTAGAGCATCTCACCATTCATCAGAAGGTTGTGGCATCTGGGGCTCAGAAATAATTTTTCTGAGGCAAGAAGAAGACGAACATTTATCTTTCAGTCATTCAAGTTCATACTATAGTCAGCCACATCATAGAATGAAATGTTCATTCAGTTACAAAAAGTTAACCCTTGCTAAATGGCATATGATAACTGAAATAAAAACCAGTGGTGACATGGATCTCAAATAGGGATTGGAAATGATATGCAAAGGGCTCACTTTTAGCAGTGGTTATAAGGTGAGGGTGAGGAGACTGGTGCCAACAAAAATACAGTGTGACTTGAAGATGCAAAAACTTTAAATTCATTAAGATAAAACTTAGAAAAAACAACTAACATCATGAAATGTGTCTACAATGACACGTGTTGTTAATAAAATACAAATGGTTAATAGTGACCCTTTGCAGGGCCTACAGCAGTTTTAAATTTCATAATTCTGCACAAAATGTCACATTTATGCTACCTTTTTTACCCAACATAATCCTCTACATGAGAGCCTTCTGCCTACAAATCACTGGGGCCCATACACTACAAATACTTGGGGCTCACATGTTACAAACTCATGGGGCCACTGGAAAATGTCCCAGTGTCCTGGTAGGCCATGCCCCCACTGATAAAAACCACCAACATAGTGACTAAAAGACAACCATAAACCTACTATATCTCCACTCCCACTCCTGTTCTTGGGTACAAGGTTATCACAAAACAATGGCAACTTTTACCTTTAGACACAAATCCACAAGAAAGAATACTAAGCATGCCAGCTCAATGCCTTCAGTTACACCACAAGGAACAACAACTCTTTTATTATCAAAGCTTGGACGAGGATCAGAAGACCACCTATAAAAAACCATTTGAATGTTGTTTAAAGAGTAAATTATATTCAAATTGTCTGCGAGTTATTGTCCAGGTGGAAATCGTAACTCTAATATAAATAACAATGCCCAGCAGATTGTGCAAAGTATTGCCATATGTAAACATTAACATACATGCCAACATATGTATATGTGAAACTGGTACGGTCAAGTGCCGAAGGTGCGAGAAACATCTAGGGGGGTCTAGGGGCATGATGTTTCGTATCATATATGGGGGCATTTGTGTGCCATATGTGTCAGCGGAGTGTAAATTACTTCTTGTAAGCTTTTGTTAACAGACATGTCAGGGCTGAGGCATGCATGTTGATGTTTGGCGTTCATGATGAATGCCTAAGGGCTAACATGCATGCCTCAGTCATGGTGATGGCCTATTTTCAGTCACTGCCGAGGGATTTTTGCTTGAAGATTGTCATAAACTTAACCGAAAATCCTCTTCATTTCTGTCTTTTTTTAAATTTGTCAAGCCAGTATGCAAATCATAGAAAATATTTAAAGTGGTACTATTTCATGCATTATCAGTACAGAGGTACATTAGCACTCAAATTGGTACTATACTGCCTAAATCAGTACAGTTGGCATGTATGCATTAACAATTGCTTACACAAAGAAGGCTAGAAGAGTTTAAATTATGGTGTGCAGATTTGCTATGGATTTGCACTCTTTCAACACTGTAATGCTTCAACCTTTTTTCATTTGTTCTTTGTCCCTCTGTGTTTTTATTCTTTACTCTCATTATCGTGTCTGTTCTGTTGTTCTAGATGTGTGATATACAAGTTACTGAGGGTGAACTTTTTAGTGTCTGAATTCTTAAATTTTTTTTTCTTTGTTCTCACTTTATTCTTCCTTTGTTTATTCATTTGTTCTTTTGTTCTTGACATCCAATGTATGAGACACTGGGTGTTAAACGTTAACCTTTAAAACAATGCTGTTTTACATTATAATACTACCCATGCACCACAACCCCCAATGAACTCCAGCTCTCTTCAAGCTTTCACAAAACTCTTTAACAATCATTGATATACCTAGGCCATTAACTTGTTAAAGGGCAGGGCTCACCCCCCTGAAGAGTAAAATCATCTGGTATTAGCCAGAATAAAATGATCGAGCATGCCCTTGCTCCTTAATGGGGTTAAACATCCCAAAAGATGGTTTCCTAGTAGACAACATGTTTTAACATAAAAAATTCAGACCCTAGTTAATGGACGGACGTGATACATTATTCTTCTACCTCTTATACAAGGTTTTACATTAAACCCACCTCTAGTTAAAAATTAATGTAAATTGAAAACATTGTAATCATTACATCCTACTTTTATCTTCGGTAATGTACGAGAAATGTCTGCATGTTTCACCATGTTAACCAGTATAGTACTTGTTTATAAAGATGAAAAAAATATTGTACAGTACCAAGAGAAATTATAGGTTATAATTCCCTGAACCAATAAATCATCCTCCATTTATAATAATACACAAACGGATTT